>JARNME010000012.1:28091902-28598242 GCA_030179655.1 Scaptomyza flava
CAATACGATAAATAATAACATTGGTGTTTTCAATTTCAAAATTGAATGACAAATTGCTCGGTACTATTTGTCGATGGGTAATTTAGTTGGAATTCCACATGTATCGTCTATATTTAGTAGGTAAAAATAATGAAATAAGGAAGACTCGTATTAATATATGATCTGTTAATATTTTCCTGGTTTTCATTCATATTTATCCATCTAAAAGTTCGTTAGATAATAACAAAATACTCTCGGTAGTATTGAAAATATATCTCATAGGTAACACTCGATGGCATATGAATGAAATTTCGTTTTTGTTTTCTGGTCGGTTTGTTTATTTGTTTTTTAAATACTTGTGTGTATGATTTTTGTTACTGAAAGGTTACTTAAAGTAATTTTACTTGCTACAAATCACTTGGGCGGCAGTTTGCCCATCATGCGCAGCTGTTGCATTTGCTGTGCCTGCAGTAAGTGCTGTTGTCCTGCAGGTAGTTGACCCACTGGCGGCATTCCACCTGGTGGCATGCCACTCATCAGGCCGGGTCGCGGACCAGGTCCACCCATAGGCTGCATGCCAGTTGGACATGGGCCTGGCATCATAGGTGGTGTGGGACGATTGTGACCACCTTGCTGTATATCGGATAGACAAGCTTTCCACTCTTCCAAACGATTGTAGTGCTTTTGCAGAAGCGCTTCCTTGCGTCCTATTTCAATGCTTAGATCTTGATTCTCATCTTTAATGAGCATATGGGGTTTAAGTGTAGAGACTAGAAAGCGTTTTTGCAAAAAGAATGCTTCCATTTGACGCGCCACATCGATGAAACGATTTGTGGTTTTTTGTACCTCCAAATCAATTTCCTCTTTATTTGTGCCGGAGTTGGGCTCCTGTTTGGTTAGCGAGAGTAGACAGGCCTGAAACGCTTCCTCGAATTCATCCATTAAATTACCGCCACCGGCTTCGTTATTTGGCGTAGACATATTTGATTTTATATATAAACAATTTTAGAAATTCACAAAGAATCGCGCACGGGACACAAGTACTAAAAAATCCATAAAATAAGATATCGAAAAACGGCTGAATGTTAAGCTATCGATAAGTTTTAGAATTGTTCGACCATATGTAACTTGTTGGTTGCGGCAATAACAATAGTCTGAAATTTATAAAATGACTGCAGTTCACTTCATACGAAGTCTCTACACAGCACATTGGAGTCTGCTAGCCCGAGTGCCACGTCGTGCTAATCCTGGCCTGGGCTATCAACTACAAGATCTGCGCCAAAATGATGCCGATGATGCTAGTGAGGATTATGCCGACATGGAGGCAGACTTTATGTCCGCTCATAAAACACATAAACAGCATGAGGCACAACAGCAGCAACAACGCGATCGAGTTCGTCAGTTTATGATTAAGCACAAATATTTTCGCAATGCCAAGTTACCAAATTTACTGCTGTATGCGGAAAAGGAGCAAATGCGTTTGCTCCACGAACGCGATGCGGAGGAATGGAGTGTGGAGCGATTAGCCGAAAGCTTTCCAGCCACACCAGATATTGTGCAAAAGGTTTTGCGCTCTAAATGGCGTCCACAAAGTGTGAATCGCATACGCCATCACGACGCAAGTGCTATAAAGAATTGGTCGCAGCTGCGCGCTGGTAAATGTGAAGATGTGCCGCCCGAGCTATTGCAGCACCTACAGAAATTTGCTCAGCGTCAGCGACAAGATTTGCAGCACATGATGCCAGAGCAGTGGCCAACGCGACCGGAGCTACCAGTGCCTCAGGGAAATGAATTCCGTGCCCTGCTCGGCAAAGAAGGCAACAAGCAATTGGAATCAGGAATATCAACACAACGATCATCAGCTCAAAATATGCCACCCTCTGCAAGCGAGGATGAAACCTATTTGATGGACAAGGTAAAAGATAAGCGTAAAATGCGACTGCAGGAGCTAAAAGCATTGCAAATGTTGCCCGATCAGCAGCAGTTGGACCAAAAACTTCAGCATCCATTGCCCAATCCAAACGGCTCTGGTCCGTTGCCAAGTTTTGTACAAAAATTTGAACGCACTGAAATTGTTGTCAGCGTTGCGGATCAACGCAAATACGAGATGTCCAAAGTAAAAGATCGTATTGTGATACCATGTAAATTATATCGCCAAGGAGCCACGTATCGCATAGAGGACGCCTACTACGATGACGATGGAGAGTTTCTTTATCGTGTGCCCGGCATGACGGGGCTCTAAATTGGTCCAAATGTAAAATACAGTTGCATAGAATGTAATACACACTTGTTAAGCCAGATAAAAATGATTCTGAAGCCACTCAATTTTCACTCTCATTTTGCATCCTTCTGCAAGTTTAAAAATGTTGAAAAATTATTGAACGGAAATGAAACTGAAGTAATTTTCAGTTTGTAACGTTTTATTACAAAAATAGTAAAAATGAAAATTTTTGATTGTGATAGCTTTAATTATTGAAGGCAGCAGCGATTAGATCGCTGCCAGCTAGTATTGCATCCGAAGCGACAGTTATTTTGGTGCCTGTCAGCTTAGACACAAAATCACAAGCGGCTATTTCCGCATAATTGGCGCCGCCAACTACAAAAACAAACAAATTCCGCAGGCACAGTGGAAATGTGTCTGGCGTTTTTAAATTCGCAGCATAGGCTTTGGGCGTGCTAGCTTGTCCGCCCACATGCACCAAAAGGCCATCGACCATGGCCAGCTTGTTGGCCAGCTGCTCGGGATTGTTGGCATTGAGGAGTATTGAGCACAACTGTGCGGCAAGCGGTATGTAGGTACCATTGAACACAAAGCTAGGGCAGGATTGCTTTGCAGACTGACCTGGATTGGAGCCGGCAGCAGAAGTTACTGCTGTCGACGTCGTCGCAGGTTGATCTACATCTGCTGATGATGTCAGCAATTTTAATCGATTGGCATTGGCCTGGAATTCGGTTTGTTGAAACTTGGGCAGCGGCAAATTGGACAGCAGCTTGGCCGAAGTTTTGCGCTCGGGCATCAGAGCCGGCAGTAGACCCGCCTGGGCCAGCTGCTGGAATACACTCAGTTCCTGATGGCCAAACATATTACAATAGTTGCGTGCAAAGATCTGTAGCTCCTCACTAGCAACGCCGGCACACAAGTGCAACAGACAGAGCAGACGCAGAGTATTATAACGTTGTCCATCTGTGGTGAGTAGCTCGTCGACTTCAGCTAATAGACGTTTGCGTGAAACATTGTTAAGGATGTCCTCCTCTAGGGTTTGCAGACGCCGAAAGTTGCCCAGCATTTGGATGACAATCTCGGAAGCATTTAAATGTCGCAAAACTTTAGCTTTTAGCTCTGTCAACTTGGGCAGCTTGCGGGCAACATAATCGTGCATCTCCTCCAGCTTCATGTCATTCAGCTTTTGCAGCTCCAGACTTAGGGCTTTCACTTGGGCGCGAACCAAGCTGCTAGCTTGTGCAAAATGTTTGTAGCGATTATCACCATAGATTTCGTCGCTGGCGGTATTCAGGCGTATGACGCTAAGCTTGCCAGTGTTTGGCTTATGATCGTTTTTGCCTTGGAGGAGCTGCAGCTTTTGGCTGCGTATCTTATTGTTGGCATTGTCAATTACAATTTCTCCAGCACGTAGCTGAAACACCTCCAGCAGCAGGCCAGCATAAATAGCTGGCGTTAATAATGACGATGCGTAATCCTTATCCCTATCAATAATCAGCCAGGCGCCAAAGTCTGCTGGATTTGTTGGCTCTGGCACTGTTCCCAGCGAATGCATCAACTGCACCAGCTGCCCTGCATGGTTGCCAAAACTAAGCGTAAGCGCAGGCTGTCCACAAATCATTTGCAGCAGGCGCAGACTCTGGGCCACAGCGGGAAGCGCAGAGGTATTGCCTTGTAAGTAGAGGCATTCGTAAAGCTGCATTGGAGGAAGGCATTACAACATGTGTTTTTAATTTTTCAGAATTCCACATGGCACATCTACTCACATTTGGTAGCTCAAGACTGAGCACACCCTGGTCGAGGTATATAAAATCCCAACTGTAATGATGGAGCTGCACAAGACCCCAGAGGCCGGCCTGCTCGAGAAGCGCATGGAAATAGGCATAGCAGCTCGGCACGCAAATGATGTGAAACATGCGTAACGCCAAATCGGGTGACTCACTGGGTGTTGTCAGTGTAAGTGGTTGCAGTTGACGCAACAGCGTCTGAAATGTGCCCACAAGACTGCGTATCATGTAAATGTGAACCCGATCTTTGTCACGATGCAGTGTTTGTTTTAAATCCAGTTTGTAAATGCGCTGGATGCCTTTTAATCTATAACGAGTGTTTTAATGGACTAATTGTATAAATAAAATATTTGCATGCACTACTTACTTTAACCAGGAGGCTGTGCAGACATGTTCTAGCGGCTTGATCAGTTCTGTCTCCAACACGAGCTCTTTTTTGCCCGGTATGGCGCATATTATTGCCTGCAACTGTAACAAATTATCACAGCATTATGCTGATATAATGTTTAATTATTTGTTGCATACACACGAACACACCTTTTCCTGCGCCACTAGTTGAAATCCTTGCAATTTCTTATCTAGCGTCACATCCATTTGGGGGAACTTTTAGCGATATTATTGACTTCGTATCGATAAAAGCTATGCGCCGATAATGTAACAGCTGTGTATTCTAGCAAAAGCCGCCCTGAAATATCTCATTCAAATTAAAAAATTATTTTTTGCTTGGGAAGGTTATGTTATTTTTTTTATCAACACAATTTTATTTACTTTAGATACTTATGTCGTGAGAGCCCGACCAGAAGATACCCTGAACCGAGTTGCATTAATAATTTAAATTTATGTAAGACTTTGGTATGCTGACTAAGCTTCAATCAATAAAATTCGATATCGCCGGTGTTTCTTAACCGATTTGGACGAAATTTTCAGAAAAGTTATATTGTTACCCATTACTTCAACCCTCATTTTTACATTTGCAAAATTCGATATTTTTCGTTATCGATATCATGTGTATATCGGAAACCAGAATAGTTATCGAAAATTTGAAACAAACTTGTTCTGCTCATGGTATAGAAGAGCTTATATACAAAATCTCAAGTCTCTAGCTCTTGTAGTCTCTGAGTTCCACGCGTTCATACAGACAGACAGACGGACAGACGGACATGGCTATATCCACTTGGCTGTTGATGCTGATCAAGAATATATATACTACTTTGTGGGGTCCGAGATGCAACCTTCTGCCTGTTACATACTTTTGCACAAAACCATTATACCCTTATTTACCCATTTTATGGGTTAAGGGTAAAAAATATCTTGCTGAAAGTTGATTTAGGACTTCAAATTAATTTAAAAACACTAAGCAACATCAAAAACTTTTGCACAAATTGTGTAGCTATGTATTTATTACGTCTACCATAAAATTTAATTTCACATAAAGTCGTTTTTCGCTATCAAATGCATGCTAAAGCTTTAAAAAGCTTTAAAAGCTTTCATGCCCAACATCACTTAAATAGTTGAGCTCCATTTTGACAACTTTTAGTAACCAGCATTTTGAACCGCGAGGTCATACAACTGTTCGTACAAATACCCAACACGAGAAGTCAAAATATACTACCATGACATCGACAACAAATAATGAAAACTTTCATTCTGATGAGCTGGTGGCACCCAATTGGTTAAATGCACAGTTCTTGATGGAAGTACTTTGCAAACATGAAAACATCCCGGACCTCAAAGTAGTGGATGTTCAGATGTCTCCAGCCAGTGCCAAGGGAGATCACTATGCGAGCATTATTTTAGATCGAATGTAACATATACCGTACAAAATAGAAAGCTCTCCAAATCGCTTATCATCAAAACAATGCCAGAAGAGGAGGGACACAAAAAAGACATGTTGAATGCATCACCCCTCTTTAAGACTGAGATTGGGATGTATACCCAAGTGTTGCCTAAGTTGGAGGAAATTCTGCACAAAGCGGGAGACAATACTAAGCTTTATGTGCCTTGTATCTACTCCAGCTTGGAGCCACGTCAGGTGATGATCTTTGAAGATCTTCTACCTCAAGGCTATGAGGTTATTAGGGATCGTGATGGAACTATCGAAGAGCTTAAGAGAGCGTTCTCCAAACTAGCCAAATGGCATGCAGCTAGTTTTTACATTTTGCAAGAGGTATGTTTAATGAATAATATGTTTTTCAACTAGATTAGCATTTTGTTTGTTACTTAGGAACCCGATTTCCTGCAAGAATATACAAATGGTTTGTTTGATATACCCCATTTCTTGGATGATCCCTTTATTAACTCAGGCATGCGCCACTTCATTGGGTTACTTGAGGAAGTTCCAGAATTGAGAAAGTACTTAACATTCTTTAAGAGTATAGAAAACGATTATTTGGATCGTTGTGGACTTGTTATGCAAGAATATCGCAAAAATCGTCAGCCCAATGGGTATTATGTGTTGTCTCATGGCGATTTTCATCTCCGCAATATGATGTTCAAGCACAACAAAGCGAATGGAAAGCTAGAAGATGTTATGTTGTTAGATTTCCAAATGAGCAACATATGCCCCATAACAATCGATGTCATGTATGCGATTTACATGCTGATGGGTGTAGACGTTCGTCACAACAACTATAAGGAGCTCATAAACTATTTCTTTACTGAGTTTACCACAACGTTGCAGAAAATTGGTTTCGAGGGTGAAATGCCAAATTCTGTAGAGTTTTGGAAACAAATAGCCCAACATAAATACTATGGTGAGTTTTGTTTAAAAATACTTTGCATTAAAAATTTGTCAATACTATTATTTTCCTTATTTATATTTTCAGATTTCCTTCTGCTAACTACGGTTTTGCCAATGATTTTTGCCATAAGGCTAAAGACGTTTGAATTTGCCGATATAGTCCAAAAAGAAGAAGTACGAAAAGCGTTGTATTGTTCAAAGATTTACATTGATGAAGTGAAGCACCTTCTTTCGAAGTTCGAAAAACAGGGCTACTTTCAGTAACATGAATGCGCTAAAAACGCTTTTTAGAACCGTAAGATTTTTTGTGGCCTTAAATAAACAACTGTTTTAGTAATACATTGAATTCTGCCAAAAATAAATTATAAACCTGATTGATAAACATACTAATATCAATAAGATTGAAAATGTTCAGATTGTCTTTAGCTAATATCAACACTTATGAAGTTCACATTAGATGGTGATTTTGCATAGTAACATATGTAACTTTACATTATTTTGTTTCATTATATCTTTAGGCAACTGGAGCCGTTATAAAACTAATATTTTAACTCACAAAATATTAACATATCGGACATTTTTTAAATTTAATCTCTCTGTTGGTTGCTCAATAAAATATTATCTCTTGTCATTTAAAATCAAAAATCAAAATCAGTTTACTAAGCACTTAAGATATACTACAAAGAAATTTATATAGGTGAAATGAATGTTGTCGACAACAAAAACTGACAGCTCTAGTGCTGATGAGTTGGAGGCACTCAAGTGGCTAAATGCACAGTACCAAATTGTTCATTTGTTATTGTCAACTATGACCAGCTGACAAAAAATCAAAATTTTACTTGGAGAAAATACTTAGCAAATGCAAAGATGCAGAACTAAAGGTTCTTGATGTTCAGATGTCTCTAGCCAGTGCGGAAATTGAGCACTCTGCGAAATAGAGGTTCACAAAAAGAGAGGTTCACAATTGGTCAAGTAATTAAGATAACCCTCCAGACAGAAGCTGGTAAAAACTAGTTCGATTGAAATACTATACTATATGGTAAATGAAAGCTTTTTAAGTTATTTTTTGTATCAGTCAACCACTATAACAATATTTTATTGTCTGCTTAGATTGTTAGTAATAAAATACTAAAATTATGCTTTTTGAGATAACAAATGTGAGAGAGTTCACTTCGCCGGTCAAAATCACAAAGTTACTGTAATTGTTGTACAATTTCGAGCTATATAATTATCTAGTATATTATTCGACTTAAAACTGTTATGATTGCAATATTAAAGCTGTTCAAAGTACCCCAAATGCAGCATTCGAGGTAAAAGTTCTTCCAATTCATCTTGGTATTCTTTTTGATAATACAACTTTCGACGCTCATCTGCATCCACCGACAACTGTGCGGGATCGGTGCCCTTGCACATTTGCATTACAAAAGGTTGGAAGGTGACAATCAATAGGATATCTAAGGATGGCATTATCATGAAAAATTAGTACAAACACTATAGAGTTCGTATTTAAATTAAGAATGTACCATTGTATCGTTTTTCAAACATCTGTCGCCGAAACTCTATCAAACTGGGCATCTTGCCTTTGTATCCAATCTTCTTGAGGGTCTTCAAAAATGTTTTAAAGTAGTTGTAGATAAGTTCATTTGATTTCTCTTTGCGTGTTGTGGGATCAAAGAGCATATAGATTGCGTAAATAATATCGTTGACAATAGAACCCACATAGGACACTTGGAAATCCAGAAGCATACAGTCGAGTCCTTTGAACATCATGTTACGCAGATGAAAATCTCCATGGCAGAGTACATAGAATCCATTTTCCATCCGACTATCACGATACTCCCGGATAATATCCACCCAACGTTGGATAAAATTATCGCGCATTGGCTCAAAGTATTTTTGAAAACGTTTTAGGCTCTCCACATTGCCCAGCATATCTATAAAGTTGCCTAACGATGTGGTAATTAAGTCCTGCTCTAAAAAGTGCGGCAATGTGGTCAAATCATAATTTAGTTCCTTAAATAAATCAGGCTGCTCCTTGAGTAACTTATGGCTAACTGCATGCCACTTGGCAAGCTTATCCAGTGCGGCAAGAAGTTCAACCGAGTTGGCTGAACGTCGAATGATAGAGTATCCTTTTGACACCAGGTCCTCAAAGACTATCACTTGACGCGGCTCCAAGCTATGGTATAAACAACCAGCACACAATGAAACCTCTTCCCCAGTCTTGCTCAATATGGATTCGAATAGAGGCAAAATTTTGGTGTACATTGTTACCTCCGTTTGAAAGATATGCGATTCTCCCAACAGCTCCTTCTTTTGACCCTCTTGTTCGGGCATTGTCTTAATGATGAGCGATACCGTTGATTTATACTCTTGCATCTTACTCGTATACTCAACGGCTGCCCGGAACATTACACTCGCATAATGATCTCCCTTTAAACTGGCTGGCGTTAGCTTAATGCCAACTATATTTAGCTCTGGCTGCTTAAGATAATTATCCAAAACTTCTTTCATAAAGTCGGAATTTAGCCATTTTGGTGCTTCCAACTCATCGGCGTTGCAACTGTCGTTGTTTGGTGCCATTATGATGCGGTTATCAGTTGATGTAGGAACTAACTAAGCGTCCGATCTATTCAAATACTCAATTTATGTGACTTGCATTCTGAGCTTTTGTAGCTTTCTATGCAAATAATGACCAGCATTCTACAAATCGAAAGAGATCTGTGTAGCTACGAAGTATTTGGATTTTTACGAGCTGTATATAATTAAGTATGCATATTTTATACATCTAAATTAGTATTATGTCAGTGTCAACAAATACAAAGAGCGTGTAATGATTATTGTAGTAAATCTAAAAATAAATACCGTTGTCGACAGGTTGATACTCTTCAAAAAGATTAAAATTATTCTTTGTATGAAAGTTTCCATCTTAAGTATACAAAGCAGTAAAAGTATGATGCCAAATAAGAATATAAATGATTTTAGAACTTTTGTCTTTGACATCTTTATTTGATTTCATGTGATACGAGATAGTTTCGCTATGTTTTATTTGACTTTTAGGGTAAAAAATTCCTGTATATACTCAACTCTTATCAAATGTTTGTTCTTGGCTATAAATATTTGCATATTGCAAAAATATTTTTATCATCAATATAGGGTGCACAAAATTAAGGTTATCAATGCGGTTAATTTTGTATTATTATTATTATTTTAATGATTTCAATTCTATATTACACTCACAGAAAAAGACTGTGCTTATATTAAGTTAAGATGCACTTAAATTGAGTAATCTTGGATATAGAATTTCGTTCACGATTTTTATTTTATTGAAGACAAAAGGTTTTGTAATTTTTATTTTGCTATTTATTTATTTATTATTTATACTTTCTTGTAAAATCTAATGAGAAGTAAGCTGAGCCCAATCAAATTCTTAATTAAATCAATAATTAAATTCAAATCTCAAAATACTCATTTTAAAATTCTTTTGAAATCACATTTTTAAATCCTGTTCATAAACCAAAAAAAAAGAACCTGATACTTGGATCAAGAACAAAAGAACAAAAGAAATCGTACTTGAATCAAGAGCAACATTCTCGATTTAAATAACTACTCACTTAAAAGAGAAATCAAGTTAGAAATCTATTTACGTACGTAACAATTGATTCATCAGTGTTGTAACATTATATCACCTCAACTGTTATCTATCAAGTGTAAAAATTTCTCTCACATCACGAAAAAACAATTTCCGCAATCATGTGCTTGTCAGAATTTATAAAAGCTTACGACAGCTTTGGTTCGCAAAACTATTTAAATAGTTAAGCTTATTAATGAAAACATTTAGTAGACTGCATTTTGTGCTGTCAGCACATTCAACTGATATTTATATTGGTACAAATACCTTAAACGGATAATACACAGCATTCTGTATGAAAATGACATCGACTACAAATAATGATGGATTTAATGCTGACGAGTTGGAGGCACCCAAATGGCTAAATGCAAATTATTTTGAGGAAATACTTCGCAAATATGAAAAGGCTTCAGAGCTTAAGGTTATTGATGTGCAGATGTCTCCAGCGACTGCGAAAGGAGATCACTATGCGAGTGTTATGTTTCGGGGTAACGTTTCGTATACCACACAAAAAGGAAAGCTCTCCAAATCGCTTATCGTCAAAACAATGCCCGAAATAGAAGGTCATAAAAAAGAGATGCTCGGGAACACAAGTATATTTCAGACTGAAATTGGGATGTATACCAAAGTGCTGCCCAAGTTCGAGCAGATTTTACGCCAGGTGGGAGATCATACTAAGCTTTATGTGCCTTGTATCTACTCCAGCTTGGAGCCACGTCAGGTTATGATCTTTGAGGATCTAGTGCCACAAGGCTATGAGGTTATTAGGGATCGTGATGCAACTATCGAGGAGCTTAAGAGCGCGCTTTCCAAACTAGCCAAATGGCATGCAGTTAGTGTTCACGTTTTGCATGAGGTAAATTGATCGATTATTAATGAACTTAAAATAACGTTCTCATTGTTACTTAGGAACCCGACTACCTGCAATGCTATACAAATGGGTTGTTTGACATGCCAAATCTTTTGGATGATCCCTTTATTAATACAGGCATGCGCCAGTTCATCGGGTTACTTGAGGAAGTTCGAGAGCTGAGAAAGTATTTGCCATTCTTTAAGAGTATAGAAGACGATTATTTGGATCGTTGTAGACTTGTTATGCAAGAGTATCGCAAAAATCGTCAGCCCAACGGGTATTATGTATTGTCTCATGGCGATTTTCATCTTCGCAATATGATGTTCAAGCACAACAAAGCGAATGGAAAGCTAGAAGACGTTATGTTGTTAGATTTCCAAATGAGCAACATATGCCCCATAACAATCGATTCAATATATGCTATTTACATGCTGATGGGTGTAGACGTTCGTCACAACAACTATAAGGAGCTCATAAACTATTTCTTTACTGAGTTTACCACAACGTTGCAGAAAATTGGTTTCGAGGGTGAAATGCCAAATTCTGTAGAGTTTTGGAAACAAATAGAGCAACATAAATACTATGGTGGGTATTGATATGAAATATGTGCAATAAGAAATTATTCAATAATATTTATATATTTTTAATTCACAGAACTATTTTTACTAACAACATTTTTGCCAATGATGTGCGCACTTAAGCTGAACACCTTCGATCCGGCAGATATAATACAAAAAGAAGAAGTCCGAAAAGATTTATATCGTTTTGATATCTACATTAACGATGTGAAGCATTTACTTTGTAGACTTGAAGAACAGGGATACTTTGAGTAAAATATGCAGACATGGTTCGTCAATTTTAAAAACTGAAATGTTAAATAAACTAAAAAAAACCGTAAAGCTTTTAAGGTCATATACATACAAAAATGTGAACGACAACAGTGTTTTTTTAATGCTGATGAAATGGTCGCACCCAAGTAAGAATCTTTATGGGAGTACTTGGCAAAGACGAAAAGCATCCAAACTTACCTTCAAGAATTTAACTGCAACTTGTTTGATATGCCACAGCTCTCAAATGATCCATTTGTTAACTCTAGCATGCATCAGTTTATTGATATTCTAGAAGTTTCAGACTTACCAAAATATATTTTCGACACCCTTCAAGCAAGTGTCTTGAAACTTTTCAAATATCTTTAACTATGGCCGGGGGTTCTACGATTACAAGGTGGCTGTGATGACATCTCTCAAAAAACATTAAAGCTTTGTATGCCACACCCACCCATACAGCTCCCAGACCCCCACCCCCTACTATTTAAAGAATTTTGTGTGCGTCGCACCCAAACTATGCCTTACGATCCACCACTTGTTTATAAACGGGAATGCGTGTATCTTTCTCAATTTTTAACTAGAGTCACCAAATTTGGTAGGAATATAGCTACCTACCGCATTCGTACCTCCTTGCAATCAGGCCTCTTTTTACCCGTATTCAAACACGTATTGAATGTATCGCAGTCGATTGCGACCGACTTCAACGTTTCACCTATTTTTATCCTTACACAAAAACTATATTAATATAGCTACTACTTTCAGATTTTTTCCTCATAACTAAATTTTTTCCGATGATTGGTGCCCTTAAGTTAAAAACATTGGTTAGATTCGAGGGAAGTGGCCTTTTCGAGTAACTTGAATGACACTAAGCACCTTTAAGAACTTCTTTAATACGATTCGATTATTATAATACATTTCTTTGTTTAGCTATTTAGAAAAAACAAGTATGTAGGCTCTAGTCGGGAGAGCCCGACTAGAAGATACCCTGAACCCAGATCCAACAAATATATTAAGTTTATAACTGACTTTGGATACTGACTAAGCTTTAATCGATTAAATTCGATATCTCCGGTGTTTCTTAACCGATTTGGACGAAATTTTCAAAAAAGTTCTATCATTATTCATTATTTCAACCCAAAATCCTACATTTTCCAAATTCGATATTTTGTGTAATCGATTCCATGTGTATATCGGAAACCATAATAGTTATCGATAATATGAAGCAAATTTGTTCTGTTTATGGTATTGGAGAACTTATATTCAAAATCGGAAGTCTCTAGCTCTTGTAGTCTCTGAGATCGACGCGTTCATACAGACGGACAGGCGGACATGGCTATATCGACTCGGCTGTTGATGCTGATCAAGAATATATATACTTTATGGGGTCGGAGATGCTTCCTTCTGCCTGTTACATACTTTTGCACAAAACCATTTTACCCTTTTAACCCATATTTGGGATCAGTCCTCTAAGTTAATTTAAGTTTTGGGTGTGTATCATTGGGGCTTATAAAAAGCTAGATTTAACTGTAATGCTAAGTTGGTGTGTTTAAAAATAATAGAATAAAAAGAGTTAATAAAAAACTTTTACATGTTTATGTAATATTGCCTGAATGTTTTATTATTTTAGAAAGCAAATTATTAAAAGTTTAAAAGATGCATATTAGAAGCCTATTGATGTTTTCAAGCTCTTAAACTTCTTCTTAAAAAGCGTTATGTGTCCAAAAAACCTGACAGTTCAAACTCTTTAACAGTGCGTTGCAAATATGCACGATACTTGGGATTTTCAACGTTCTCGCGTCGGAACTTATCACCTTTCTCAGTGCGAGAGTTTAAATCTTCTAGATTATCAAAGCCAGCATTTTCTCTGAATATCAGAGGTGTTAGGCAAGTGGAAGCAATAACACCTGCAATAAACATTACACTTTAGTGTCTGATAACGCAAATGGAATGTAATTAAATCTTACCAATTAAACTATTGTTGATCAATTCAATGTGAATCTCTTTGAGTGTGGGAATGTGTCCTTGGTATTTCAGTTTTTCCAGGGTTGCTTGAAGCACACGCTGGTATTCCCGTACAATGTACTTGAAATGCACTTTCCGTACATTCTCATTTAAAGAACCGTACAGGAAATAATTAAGATCAATAGCTGGTGAGCCCACGTAAGCCAACTGAAAGTCCAACTATAAACAAATTGAAATTGTTAGAAGATAAAGTCAAATAAATAATAGAATCGATTTACTTACAGCCACAACATTATCGGGTTCCTTGGTTTCATTATTAATATGAAACATTAGATTATTGATCCAAATGTCGGTCATGTTAAACACTTTAAAACACGAATCTTGCTCATACATATTGATAGAGCTCTGGAGCACATTTTCTGCCAGCTTAAACATTTTCTCGGTGATCTCGTCAAAGCCCTTCCAGTGCGCTATTTCCTCGGCCACGCAGCGTATATTGACCGGAAAGAAGCTCAAGAAGTCACGACGATCCGGATTCCGAGAAATTGGCGCCTCATTAAAGAACTCCAGAACCTCCGGATTCTTTTTGGCAATGACAGCGCTACAGGCATGCAGCTTGGCCAGCTTCTCAATACTGGGCAGCACATAGTCCAGATTGAGCAGACGACCGCGTTCAAAGTTTTCAAAACCGCTCAGCTGCATGTCCTCCAGTATGAGAAACGGTTCCGGACTCTCCGTCGTATAATAGCACGTGGGCGCAATTTGTGACTTGTCGCCAATGGACTCCAGCAATGCCTGCACTCGAGGTAATACCTCCTTATAGGCTAGTATCTCTCGCTTGAAGAGCTTGCTGCGTAGTGCAATCGCACCCGTTTGTCCCTTCGGATGATCCTTGACCAAGACGGAGAACTTGCTCTTCACATCGCCACGCTGCAGTTGAAAGCAGGCACGATGCATTTCGCTGGCAAAACCGGCAACCACATCACCCACTTGGGCGCTCTTCACCAGCAAATCAGTTACAGTCAGTGACTCCTCTTTGAAATGCTCCTTTAGCACATCCTGCAGAAAGTCCGGGGTCAGCCAATCGGGTGCCTGATAGTTTTGCTTGCCAGTGCCCATTTTAATACAATTATTCGGTTCAACTTTTAAAAGTCACCTGACTAATAATGAAAAGAACAAAACTAAATAAACACTGAGCAGCTGAGCGCTTGCGGCTGTCGCGTTAAGCTGTTAATCGAAGAGCTTTTGCCGTTCACACCACTCACGTGCTCAAAAAAGTTTGCTTTGTTGTTAGCTTTTTTTGTGCGTTATTTGTGCTTCTGAGGCTTATCAGCTGACGACCAGCAGTATTTAAATGGGAGCGTGGCGAATGTTTTGATAATGCGAGAAACGAAAGAAAATTTGTTTATGCCAACTGTGTGATACCCTAAGAAAAACATAACTAAGTGAAACAATGTACTAAAAATTCCAATTTCATATAAATAATAGTAAAATTTAAATAAAAAATAATAAAAAATTAAGGTGTAAAAGTTGTCAAACTAAAAACCCAAATTTTCTACGGACTGCTCAAGTTGGTTGAATGGCAAACATACTTTCTTTTAAGTAGATTAAAATGTATATAGGTAACGTTATATTCCTTGTCAAGTGAACATTATGTTTATTTTATCACCCTGTTCTTTTTCGAAATGGGTAAATTGGGTATAATAATGTCTTGCAACAGTAAGTAGCTAGCAGAGGTATGCATCTACTACACCTTGAATAGCATAGCATATGGAGTGTTAAGAAACATTCAAGCATAGCAAAACAAATTTGCACACCTAAAATAGTATAAGCTAGTCTAAATAAGTGCTGATGCAGAGTATCTTTTAGTCAATCAACGCGTCTCCCATTTCTGCTGTCTTCACTATGCTTTGCTTTAGTAGCTTATCACTCTTGATGATACTTAAATAGACTTTGCCGCAGAAAAATAAAAGATAAATCTTTAAGATAGCCAAATGTGACTTGTTTTTACAGATACTAGAAACTCGTCTACAGCGGATATTTAAACAAAAGTACTTGCTTAAAACTCTAAAAGGCCACGTCTATGCAGGAACGGAAATATGCTTAGGCCGGCACGGACATACAATGGATTTGTGTAGACTTTTGCACGAAATCGATCCCCATCTTCGCCGGGTAGCATTAGTTTTGGTACACTTCCCTCTTTGTCCACGGGTAAAAGAATTAGCGCCAGATGCATAAAGGTGGTAAAGTAACCTGACACAGAAAAGTTTTCTTTTAGATAAAGGCTTACTTGCTCCAATAACAAACTCACCCCAGAATCCATGCTTGATCATGCTCATGTGTAGTTCCCGAAGCAAAGGCAGCGGTTTGACATAGCCTAGCAGTTTGAGGCACTGTATCAGGTGCGTATGATATATTCTGATAAAATAATCGAACTGTTTCGTTCTCAGACTGTGATGCGCTGAGCAAATTATCAGCTCCCAAAGATCTTGGGCGGGACTACCCCATTTGCAGCGTTGAAAGTCCACAAAACACAATTCTTTAATATCGCCGGCTTGAGTGTTGTTTAGTAAAATATTTCCCGACCAGAAATCACCATGATTAAGCACTTTGAATTCGTGTGGATCGTTGTTAAAGCAACGCGCTGCAGATTGCACAAATTGATCAGCTGTGGGCTAAAGAAGAAACTGGTTATTGTTTAGGAATAACTACATAATACCTATTTTTCTGAATCCCACCACAATGGATTTGTATAGATTACTTACTATCCGGCTTGTATATTGTTCAGGATTGCTAAAACCCCATGAGGCCATGGCCGTCCTATAGCTCTGTATCCGTGCCTGGTACGTCTTGGATTTATGATAGTTAGCAGGCAGATAGATACGCTGAAAATCCTCCGGAAATGCGCCATTCCGTTGATGCCAAACAGCACTGGCCGCATGAAACTCAGCAAGTT
This sequence comes from Scaptomyza flava, assembly GCA_030179655.1. Lineage (NCBI taxonomy): Eukaryota > Metazoa > Arthropoda > Insecta > Diptera > Drosophilidae > Scaptomyza > Scaptomyza flava. Next base: position 28,108,859 of record JARNME010000012.1, read on the forward strand.
TTTCCAAAACGCGTTGCATTTGTTTCATATTGAATCCTTTAAGACGATTGATGTTGCCAAACTTTTTCGTTTTCATATCGTCCAGTACCAGAGAAATGCGTCCGTTGACATTCTCAGCCCAGTGACATTTGGGCGCAAGTTTAACAGTTCTGCCCTGTTCCTGATAGAGCTGCTCCAGCTGTGGTATGATCAACTCATACATTTGCTTCTCCTTAGGAAATATGTTTAGGGTATTAATAAAACCGATGCCCTCAGCATCAGCCAGCATTGTCTTCATAATATACGACTTTTGCTGTGTGAAGCCATCTACATAATGAATTGAAATAATTCAGTTAATATGCGATTTATATTTAGTTCTAATATTACATATTGCAATCTAATCTTAGTAATAATAATAATGTAGCTGTATTTTGGCATTTAAGAAAATCATCATCATGTTTTTTTTAACTAAGTTCATTTATTGGGTCAACCTTGTCATTGTGTTTACCTTTATATAGCTCAGCTCACCTTTCATTTCAATGTCGATGATAATGCGCATTAGCAACGAGGTGTAGCTTTCACAATCGCCTGGCGGCGAGGCCGGTATTATTGAGAGATTCAGTATTTTGCGAAATTCGCTAAGCTCCCGCTTAAGTATCTTCTTAAAGTACGATTCATTTATCCATCTGGGTATATTAATGAGTATATCATTGGATGCACAAAATTTGTTGCTGTTACCGGGCATTCTGGGAGCTACCGCTACTGCTGCTACTGGTGATACGTTTGATATGTGTAAGAAACTTTTGCCTCTTTGGAACACTTCGTTCTGCTCGTGTCGAACAGCGAGAAGCAACTGCTGTTTGCATTCTTATCAAGCATGATTTGCAGGCCTCTGTTTCTGTTCTATGTCTTGGCACGCACAATGCGACCAAATGTCTAAAGAGAAGTACATATGTAGTACTAGTATATGTAGGCGTATTTCAGTTAAACGCAAGGTAGGTGAGTTTATTTTTTGTTATTAGGAGCCGCTTATCAGGCAGTGTTCTGCTTGTTTAGTTCAACCGGTTCGTCAAGTGCAACGTTAATGAGAGTGTGATTGTAATAAAGAGAGCGAGAGAGAAGCGGCGAATGCAAGTGAGCAAGAAAGAAAGCAGAAAAGAGAAGAAGTGCGAGTGTGTTATGGCCAAGCATTCTAATTATTAACTGGGTGTTCTGCACACTCATCTATCAATTGATGAGCACATTTTTTTATAACAAATAAACAAATGTTCATTTTGCACATATCACACACTACTACATAGATTTGGAACTTAAAACAAAACCCTCTAATAAATTAAACACTTTCTACTATTATTTAAGTCTTTTACCATAAACAACTCAGTAATACAATATACGAATTATTAATCTACTCTATTCATTTTTTTTGTTTTGTTTTGCAAGGTTACAATTGCAAGCGTGCAATTAAATGAAACTAGCTCAAACTGGACTTAATAAAGACACGGTTGTTTTTTTTGTTGTTGTTTGTTATTGAATAAAAAAAAAAAACAATATGTATCCCCTTCACAATGTCATTTAACAAAAATTTTAATATTCAATGCTATATCTGAAAAATTCCAAATTTAGATTAATGTTCGTCAATTTAAAATCCTTTCAAGAATACCTTGTTTTTAGTTAGATACTATCGCTCAAAGATAAAAATATATTTACAGGGTGCAAAAGGGTTACTCACTTGCTCAAAGTATTTTTCATTTTAATGCACAGATAGTATATAGAGACTAGTATAATACATACTACATATAAACCCTTAAGAACATTTAGCGAAAGTATATTGCGAGCATTCGATTCGAACATTATTAAATGTTATTTAACTATTTTAAGCATAAGCAAAGCTCAACATATGTTCACTTAACATTTACCCTTTATCGCAGTAAAATAAAGTTCAAATCAAAACTGCCCAATTTCAAATATCTGCTGTGGCATTATCTAACTTTCCCAGACAATGATAAGACTGGTATTCTAAAGATAACGACAAAATGTTTGTTAAAAAATTTTTGTATACTTATATTATTAACAAATGAACAAATAAAATCAATAGTCACCAAAGCTAAACAAACCACGATTAATTATTATAGCTACGAAGATAAGAAAAACTAATAATTCAAACCAAAGTGATAATAATCAATAATTAATCGGATACAAATCTTTTATAATGCTGGCAAATAAATATATGAGATTTGATGAAAGACGTTGTCAAAGCTTTTCGCCCGCTTCAGTATTAGCCATAAGAGAGTTTATATTGCTATCCTTTTCGCTGGCTAAACACAGCAAATAAGGCTAGATAAAATTGTAAAGAGTTGTTTAAGTACTTCTTGATTTTTTACTTAAGTTTAATCGAGTTGATCTTTTTGTACATGTAACATGAGCAAAGATTTTTTGTATTTCAATAAATAATGACACTCCATCAAACGGTCCCAATACATAAACACAAAATGATCAGAAAAAAAAAATACGCTTGAACTAAAAATTTAAAAAACAATTTCTAAAAATAAGCTTAAGACAATATTGATCGTTTTTGAGTGAAACAAATCCCTAAGATCATTTCCCTGAACCCATTTGAAAATTTACCTTTTTGTTCTTCACAAACTGAGGCGGCTTCACGCCGTTCGGACACCGTTCATGTGTTCCATGCCTAAACTATTAACACGGCCGCACAAGTAATTTTGTTCGACGTTCTTTCAATGCGTGTTTTTAGAATTTTTTAAACTATTTTAACTATTATAGTTCGATGTTATTTAAAAGCCACCCTAAAAGAATGCTTTATAATTTTCGCTTTTCTGAGAGTTACATACAAACAAACAAGTGAAGCTTAAAAAGCGTATTAAAAAGAGCTAAGTCATCTTAAGTTTGTACATAAATAAATTCATATGTCAAGCAGCTGGCTAAATGCTTAAGTGCATAACCAAAAACTTGTTGATAAGAATATCTATAGAACATGAGATGATATCTTTATTTAACAATCAAACAAAACTTATCTTTTGTATGAAAAATACATACATGCACATCAAAAAACAAATCTTGGTAGATATTTTCTATCTCTTTGAAAAAATTTGTTATTTTGATGGCAGTCTTAACAAGCTGAGCTTTTCTTTATAACCATAGAAATCCTCATTAGGTTTAGTGCAAACATGCTAATAAAACGCTAAAATCAAAATTTACAAATTGAAGAAAATTCAACCAAATTGCAAAAAATTTAAAGAATTACAGAATAAAAGCTTAAAAACTTTATAATTTCCAAATTATTATTCAAACAGCCGCTCTATTAATAAATTTGGTTTTGTGGTTTCTATTTTTATTATTGCACAAATTTAAAATAATTCCATAAATCGACGTTCGTATTATTTGCGTAATAATTATTGATAGGCAAATCACGCGGCTAAGACATTTTAATTATTTTGAGTTTTACAATATTTTGTTTTGTTTTGAACGAAAAACAAAAGAATATGAAACCAAATACTCAATGGAATATCCAACAAGTTCTCTGAATGTTAATTCATGAATGATTTTTGTGGCTTTGCAGCTTATGCACTACGCATTCGAAATTCAAATACGAACTGCTGAATAAATCAAATATCAACTCATTTGCATCAATTTGTTTGAATTTCTTTTGTACTTTGACTCAGCTAAATTAGTGCCGCTTTTGATAATGCATAGCGTGCTGCTCAGAAAATATTATATAAGCATATGACGTCACATTTTAAAAAATCTGAAAACATTTGTTGCCATACCCTAATAAGGCTCCATTGATAAAATAAATTAATTAAGTAAAATAAATATTTCCAATAGCTTTATCGCTTTATCGTTAAAGACTGATAATTAAATTGTTAGCATAATATTTTTAGTAAAAATGATGCGTGATTTATATACATACAAATTTCAAAATAGTAGATTATTAATTAAAAAACATTCTTCTTTTATTATTTTGTATAATTGTTTCAGTATCTGAGTTTTCTTTCTTACGATTACACACCTAAGTAGGTAAGAGTACAACAGCTTCGCATATGGTATTCAAATTTGGGCACGCAAGCTACTAAATACAAATTATGTTTGCGTTTGTTTTTTTGCCAGTCATCGTTACTGTTGATTCCGTAAGTTATTTTGGCATTAAAATAACTAAAAACATAGATAATGTTTTATTATGTTGACAGGGTAACATGGGAATGTAGAAAATTATTGTACTTCATTTTTATTATTTACAATAGTACTTGCAATACCATTTTTACATACTTTACACAACATATTGGCAAATGTGTTAAATATCCTCATAGAAGACCTTTGTTTTCTAAGAACGGATAAAGCTGCCTCATAGCATTGGCGTAGTACGGATTGATTAAGGTTTTATAACGAAAAGCGTCGCCCTCGGGTCCTGGAGTCATCATCATATCAATGCTGGAATCTTTATCAGAGGGCATAAGTACGGCAACTAAGACAGTACATGCCGTTAAAAGTCCTATAAATGCATATAAACATAATTATTTATCAAAGTGATTGATTAATAACGAAATTAGATTAAATAACATACCCCAATCGCCATATTTCAACATCATGACATGCAATTCTTTCAGTGTTGGAATGTGTTTCGAGTATTTCAGCAATTTGAGGCATTCCACCAAACGATCATGATAGATTTTAATAAAATGATCAAATTCCTTGACTTTGATATCCAGCGCAGCTGATGTGACTATCATATACCAAAGATCTAGAGCTGGTGAGCCCCATTTGCCCACCTGCAGATCCACAAATAGGGTACGCTCCTCATCTCCATCATCGCAGAACATTACATTATTGCACCACAGATCACCATGGTTTAAGCAATTAAATTCCGTTTCATCCACTTTGTTCAATGCAACGGCATCACTAAAGAACTTCTTTGGACTCTTGGCCATTGCAATATATTTTTCAACATCCGGCATTTGCCACGTCCTCATTGCCTTGAAGTGAGTTTCCTTACGCATTTCACCAAATCCCTCAAAAATTTCTCTATTGCTCTCCATGTACATAGTTTCCATGTACATTTGTTCATAGGGTCCATTTTGTTCATAGTTCACCACAGAGGCCGCATGCAACTCAGCCATCTTTCGCAAAACTCTTTTCATATGTGGCATGTCCAGTCCCTTAAGACGATCAACATTGTGAAAGTTTTGACGTTTCAGATCTTCCAGCACTAGAGTAATACTCTCCGGTGTTTGTTCAACGTGCACACATTTGGGTGCCAGTTCAATGTCCACACCTGCTTCCTTGTATAGTCGGACATAGTTGGGAATGTGTACTTGATACATCTGTTTTTCCTTTGGAAACAAATTCATGCCAGCTATAAGTTCAGCTCCCTTATCTAGCACTGTTTTAAGTATATATGAAACCAGCTGCTCACTGCCATCTTTAAAAAAATAGAGTTACAATTTATTTAGCTAGTTGATTGAAAGTTTTGTTGAAGAGACGCACCTTTGAGCTCTATATCAACAAAAACACGCACCATGATCGATGTATAGTTTTCACCTGGCTGAGTTGCCGCAATGGGTGTAAAGTTTTTAATGTTAACAAAATCTGGTACATCTTTCTCAATAATGGGACGAAAGTAATCCTCATTAATCCATTCGGGTATGACAAGAAATTCGTTTGGATTCGTGGGTTTGTCGCTGGTATCACCGTTGATACTTGGTGCCATGTTCTGAAAATGGAAAACGTTATCATCATATATTTTTCAATTTTATTATTAGCATATAGCGACCAGAAAAAACTTTGTTGTAGAGAAATGAGATTTTGTTGAACTAATTTACAGGGTTCAGGAAATTTATTTGTTATATGGAAGTTTGACTGTGTATCTAAGTTTTTGCAATTCTTATATGAAAGTAGGACGCAATTAATGCTTTATTATCGATCTTGTTAATTTTTTTTAATTGACATCCACTTACGGAAATATATCAAAGTGAAGCGCACGGGTAACAAATGTCCGACGTTTTCAGACGCTTAACATATACTGAACGCTCGTTTGCCGAATATCACTTTATAAAACCGTACCGAGAGCCGAGAAACAAGCGGAAATCAAGGTCCGAGTTTTGTTGCTTAGCTTCGCAGAGCAAACCGGTTGCGTGTGAAAATTTCTCAAGTTGTATATGTTTTTTTTGGAGGTATACCCTGTACGAGTACTACTAAATACATACAAGCGTCATTAACAAGGTTTAACTGATTGTAGGCAACTATGTACCTAAAACTGAACATTTCAATGTTCTATATATGGTAGGTGTATCTTTTTTGTTTTGGTGGCAGGCAGTTGTTTGCGAGCTCGACAATCTAATATACGCCATAGTTAAGCAATTGGCGCGTGCGAATCTATTTGCGGTTGTTTTGTGTCTTGATAATCAAAATTAATTGACATAAACATAAATGTATGCACATCCATATGTATTGGTAAAGTTTTAATATGTTAAAGTGTAAGCAATAAAATACCCATGGCACATGGAAATTGACAAAAGTGTTTTGATGTTTTCTCTATTAATATAACAAATAATACAATTGAACACAAAATACAATTGTAGGACGCCATGTAAGTCGCTTGCTGAAGACGCCGAGCTTTGGAAGCCCGTTGAGTTGCCAAACATTGTGCGTTCTGTTGATGTCGAGCTTGACACTGTTCGGGTGTCTCCACAGTCCGTTGAGCTTGGGACAGCTCTGGTGTCTCGGCAGCACTGTGAGCTGCCTCACGCTCTGCCTGTTAAAGCCTTCACATTTCAGCTTGTGCAAACGTCTCGTTAAGTCTAGATACTTTTATAGTTCGAGCTATATTAGAGCTTTGGGAAAGGTTTGATTTACGCTTTCCCGGATTAATTCTTATTATTGTAAAGTTTCATTAAAATCCATTCAGTAGTTTTTACGTGAAAGAGTAACAAAGATCCACACTTACAATTTTTCACGTTTATACTTTTAGTGGGATACGATATAGTATGTGCATACGTATATGAATATATATATTTGTGCTATGCCTGAATTTTGGCACAATGTATTATATTGCATTGATAAGGAATTGCTTTGTTTAATTATTAAAACCTGCGACAAAGGCCAATAAAATTATCTTATAATTGTTTCCAACCAGATAAGTTTTTATCGACATCATAAAACAGGTTTAATAGCACTAATAATAGGACAAATTATTAATAGTTATTTGAGCATTATTCATTCATATAAAATTACAAGTTTTATAGAACTTCTAACTATTTTAGCTTAACTGTTTTTTATAGCCACCGAATGTGACAAGGCTTATTCATTATCATACATCTTTTGTTTCCCTTTTTCCTTTTTCTCCTAACATCAGTATTTTTTAACAACTATTACGCCGTAACCTTGTATGATCCTAGAATAAAAATACTTTAATATGCATAGAAATATTTTGTATACCCTTAACCCATAAAATGGGTAAAAAAGGGTATAATGGTTTCGTGCAAAAGTATGTAACAGGCAGAAGGAAGCATCTCCGACCCCATAAAGTATACATATTCTTGATCAGCATCAACAGCCGAGTGGATATAGCCATGTCCGTCTAGCCGTCTGTATGAACGCGTCGATCTCAGAGACTAGAAGAGCTAGAGACTTCAGATTCTGAATATAAGTTCTCCTATACCATAAGCAGAACAAGTTTGTTTCAAATTATCGATAACTATTCTGGTTTCCGATATACAAATTGTATCGATAACAAAAAATTTGGAATTTGGAAAATGTAAAAATGAGGATCCAAATCGGTTAAGAAACACCGGAGATATCGCATCTAATCGATTGAAGTTAAGTCAGTATACCATAGTCAATTATAAACTTAATATATATGTTGCAACTGGGTTCAGGGTATCTTCTAGTCGGGCTCTCCCGACTAAAGCCTTCTTACTTGTTTTTAGCTATAATTTTGTAGCTCTAAGAATCTGTCTTTATAAAAATTTAAATTAATTACACCCAACGTACTCGCATTGTTGGCATCTAGCTGCTTGCGTGCCTTGTGCATTACTTTGGCTGCTGAAATATTTCGTATACGTAACGCATTTGCTTGTCCTCTGTGAAGCCCCTCCCATAAACACTCTGCGCCCTTCTCAGCGACAGCAAAACTAACGACACTGCCTAATCAGTTTTATAGTGGGCGGTAAGGATGGTGGGTGACATGGATGGTTGTTGTGTGGGGCTCACCACAAAACAATTTTGATTTCCTTGGGCCTCTGGTCTCAATTATTAATGAGCCACAGATACAAAAATTACTTTGCTTGCTAGACGCTTGCTGGACATTACCTTAGCTCTGGCAAACCATAGTGCATACGACGAGAGAGTGAGTGTGTGCGTGTGTGTCTGTGCCACTTACCAATACACACGCATGACAAACATAGTCAAAGTTCTTAACACAATGCAATTGATTTTCCCTATTTTTCTAGCCACAAAAAAGAGGTAAGAATTGTATATTACATAAAATGTTAAAAAAAAAATTTTGTCAAAAAAAAAAATAAAGCTTCGATAGCTAGAATATTGATACATGTGTAATCGTTGGCTGTGCAAGCATCTAGTCAGCCAGTACTAATTTGTTGTTTATTATTCGACACAACTCAAAGCACAAAAAACAAATTCATTTGCAATTTGTGCGTTAGATTGAAAAAAAAAAAAAAAAATCTAAAAATCCTTTTTTTGGCGTAAAAAAAAAAAATGAATAAAGTAAGTAAAAACAGTTTTGAAATTGTGTTAAAGATTAAAATTTAAATTACACACAGACGTTGCAGCGAAAAGCAGCAGATGCTGAAAGTAAATGGTCTTGTTGTAAATAATGTAGCAACCTGCCGGCTCTGAAAATTAAGATTAAAGAAGAAAATAATCTTATAAGTATTTTAGAGCAGACTTTGGCAAGATATGAAAAGTTAATCAAGAGCATTGAGATCCCAAAAAGGGCTACTGAAAAAGATTTGATAACATGCAATAGGAGTTTGGCCGCACAGATCTACAGATAAAATCGCATTGAGATAGAGGCTAAGGAGCACGAAGAAAAAAGCCACCTGCCGGAAATAGGAATACAAATTAAAAAAAGGATTTTATAACAACATTGAGCCTCCATCTGTGCGCCCAAACTCTTGTTGTATGTGATCAAATATTTTGCAGTAGCCCTTTTTGGGTTTTCAATGGTCTTGATTAACTTTTCATATCTTACCAAAGTCTGCTCTAAAATAAAGAAAGAAAGAAAAAAATAAATATTAAAGAAGAAAATAATCTTATAACAAGACCATTTACTTTCAGCATCTGCTGCTTTTCGCTTCAATGTCTGTGTGTAATTTGAATTTTAATCTTACACACAGTTTTAAAACTTTTTTACTTACAGCGAACGCTCTAAAACGTGAACTCATCAAAACGTGAACAACATTTGTTGTGCATTGAAAAAAAACGTGAACAAGGTGAGAAAGCTCTTATAACATGAACAATAAAATTTTCAATGCTTACATTGAGCTCAAATAATTTTTTAATTTTTTCTCTCCACAAAATTCACAAAAGTCAACTGAAGATTAAAGAATCCCGCAAGTTTTCTCTTTCTACAATGCATTCAGATATTCTAAAACGATGATATTGACGTTGACATTGCGGATAATGATGTTTAACAGGAGGACGAATCCGACGATGATGACTTGATCTCAGAGGCGCCAGAGAATATTAAACCAATTGAAGCAGTTGAAGTTTTCGAGAAAGCGGTAGAGTGGGCTAGCCAAGAAGGCATCGATCAAAATGATTTGAATTTGCTGCACCGCATAAGGGAGATAGCTTTGTTTAGAGAATTAGAAAAGCAGAAAACTCCAAAGAAAACTTCAGATTTTTTCTAATTAAAAGTTTTCTTAAATTTCTTTAAATATTTAATAAAATGTGAATTTAAATAAGTGAATATGTATATTTTATACTAGTATGTATTTTGGCATTCGAAAAAGTGAACATTTTCGTCAACGTGAACTGCCTTGGTTTTAATTAGGTCACGTTATCGAGCGATTGCTGTATTAAATAATATATTTTTTATATTTTTATTTAATCAAGTATTTAACAATGCAAAAACTTTAGCAACCTTATTAAATAGAAATGCTCAAGAGACGGCAACCTAAATGATAGTTACCGATCGTATTCTTACCGCCTGCTTATAATTCTTATAATGATTGTAAGTAGAGTAATTGCTTGTATTTTGACATTTTCTTTTTCATATTGTCCTTTTCTTGAGTGCAGTTCAAAAGCGGTACCTCGCGTTGGGAATTCTTTTTTAATACACTAAGCGATTATATAGAGCAAAAAATTGTTGACACGTTTTCAATAGAGTGAGAAATTGTAAACATGCTTTCATTTATTTACCCACAAAAAAATCTCGTAATTAGGTGATGAAGTTTTGGCTCTTGTTGTTCACGTAAAATGTCTGAAAAGATGGGCTTTCAGAAAATTGATTATGTTTATTGAGCGTTTCCAGAAGTATTTAAACGAATTATAGAAAATAGGCATACAATACATAGTTTGAAATTTAAAGAACATGACATCAAAGGCTGTTCTGTAATTTTACTCAACTTTAATTTATTTTTAATAGTAGATCGCGTTTCCAAAGTCAAATGTTCTATCATTATATGCAACGTATTTTTGATTCATTCAAGAAAAATTCTATACAAATTTTTGGAATTTTGTATGGGATATTAATGTAAAAGAATATGAAGTTGAACTCGCAACTACTAAATAAATAAGTATGAAAGTAAGTAAAATAACTTCATTTTTTTGACACGACAACGTCTTATAAATCAATTGACGACAGCTGGCGTTTTGGTTGGTACAGAAAAATACCAAAAATGCAACAAACCAAAAATAGCGCCAAAAACACCACAAAATATCAATAGTTCAAAAAATACCAAAATACCTAAAAACACCAAAAATACCAAATAAAATACAGAATATTTTAGAAAAATTTAGAGAAGTACAGAAAAATACAGAGAAATACAGAAAAAATCACAGACTAATACAGAAACATATAGAAAAATCACAGAAAAATACAGAAAAACATAGAAAAATTCAATTAAATTATGGATTTCATTTCACTCCTTTGTATCCGTACAGAATGGATACACTTAAATTGCAGTTATTTATTAAGTGTCTAATGTTGGCAAGCGCAAAGAATATAACTGTGAAATTTGTATTAATTTAAAATGGGAACTGTTTGATACTAAGTGTATAAGTGAGTGTTTATAAGAGTGAATATCCGTATGCAAATATGAGCTGATCAATTCGACTGATACTATAAACTGTGCAAAGTTAACAGCCTCATTAAAATGTTTTCACATTTTCCTATTAAAAGGGAAATTAAATAGCACAGTAATACATTATTTTACATTACATTACGACAGCTAATTTTAATTAAAAGTTAAATACGAGCTTTATTTAATACGAGGTTATTTATGCTAATTTTAAGGCTTTTTAGAACTTCCCACATTTTCAATTAATTACATACTTTAAGTGACTCAATCTTCTTAACATTTCGTGACTCCCCTATAATTGACAATATATGTTATGCATGACCAAAAGATTATCCATTGTTTATGTTTAAATTGGTAGCAAATAATAACTATTTATCTCATGTACATACAATAACTCTTAACTGGCTTTTACTTCCAATCGAGTAGACCACGATTATACAACCATGGCAGAATTTCGGTCATTAGCTGCACATATTTCTGATTAGTATACATAGCGGCCTTCATTTTTGAATCGTCATTCTGATAATTCTCGAAATTGGTATGGTCAGCTTTATCCAGCATGACAACGGGCAGAACCTTCGAGACGACCAAATAAGCTGAGAGTTAAAAAAGCAATTATTTAAGTGGGTTTTCATATTAATATTTTAAATAGTTACCCGCTAATCCATTACGGAATAATGCTGCATGTAAATTTTTCAACTTGGGCAATGGACGATGGTATTGCAAGAGCTCCAGATTTTCAATCAAATGATCGAAGTAGTAACGAATCATATAATCAAATTTATTGATTTTGATATTTGGTGCCGCTGAGGACAGTATTAAATAGTATAGATCATTAGCTGGTGAGCCATATTTGCCAACTTGAAAGTCAACAAAGAGCGTCTCTTTGATCTTGCCAAAGGCATCATATTGAAACATGATGTTAAGGTTCCAGCAATCACCATGATTCAACACGTTAAAATCCCGCATTGAAACCTGTTGATCCTGCAACAGACGATCCACCAAATATTCATCGCTATTGGCCTATAAAAAATGCATTTACTTTGGCGTTTAAAGTTTCATATCTCCATTTAAGCACTCACCAACTTCTCATAGATCTTGTGGCAGTTCTTCCACTTCTTGAGCTGCGTTAGAAATGCTCCAGAGGCATTAAACTCCTGCAATAGCTGACGGTTAGCTTCACTGAACACGCCAACTGTGAACTCCTCCCCAAACATGCCATTATGTTCCACATAACAGGCGGAGGCTGCATGGAAGGCAGCCAACTTCTCCAGCACCTGTTGCATATGCTCCAGGTCCAGCCCAGCCAGACGATTGGCATTCTTAAAGCTCTTGGTATGCAAATCCTCCATTAGCACATAATCCACACCTAAATCCTGATCAAACTTATATGCCTTCGGAGCAAATTGTATGGGTTTACCGGCCTCAATATAAAGCTTCTCGAATTTGGGCAGAATGTTGTGATACATCTGCTCCTCTTTCTGGAAGAGACGCAGCTTCTTGAGTATGGCAGCCATTACTTCATTATTATGCTGAGCCTTTAGTACAAATGAGATGCTCTTGGTGCTGCGATCTGTGGTGTCAAAATATTGCGATTACTATTTTTTTTGGCTTAATTAAATATTCGCTTAAAGTTTGCATTTCCCCCTTATATTATTTATTATACTATTCACACATGTAAAACAGGGTATATTGAGTTTGTCATGAAATTGTAACGCCTTAAAGGAATGATGGGAGATGGATGGATGGATGGATGATGGATCAAAATGATCAGGACGAGCTCAGGAATTGATTTCCGAGTGTCCGTACGTCCGTCTGTCTGTCCGTCCGTCTGCCCGTCTGTTTCAACACGATTTCCGGCCAAGCTGCTGAACCGATCTTGATGAAACTTTCACAGATTGCTTAGATCATGTCGGGTTTGTTAACTATGAAATTTCATCCAATTCCGAGCATTCTACGACATTCAAGTTGACCATACCATCATCAAAAAAAAAAAAAATTAATCCATTTCATAGTCTTGGCATAGGCAAAATGAACTATGCCGCACTTGTTTGAATCAATAAGGATATAATAATGCATTGCGTTCGACTTTAAAGATAAAGATTACTCGAAAACAATGATTATTAAAAATTTGTTACATTTGGTTAAAGGAAATCAGTTGTGATTTTTTTGATACTTTTCTGCTTAGTTTTTGCTTATAAAATTTAGAGCTCCATCCCAAAAGCCACTAAAGCCTACACTTCTCGTCTAAAGTGGATTATTTTGACATTCAATTTTAACCTAAATGTACGTAAATCGAATTTACTCACCCATTAGCTCAACTTCTATCAGCAGACGCACCATCATTGTAGAGTAATTCTCTCCTGCAGTAGTGGGCTGTGGCTCCAAGGAGAGTATCATCTCAAAGTCACCAATTTGAGCACGTACCGCATTCTCCAGCGAGATTCGAGGAAGCCAAGGTGGCAGATTTGTGTCCGCTACCTCAGCAAATCCATTTGTTTGCGTGGGTTCCGACATTTTGGTACTACATGAAATTAAAGTAGAGCCATATTAACAATTGATCCGACACTTAATAAAATCAATTTAATCTTTTGCAATAAATAATTGCCTAGGTTTGATTTATGTTTGTTTGCTTGAAGAAGCGATAGGTAAACAGTTAAGTATGTTATGACGATAACAAATTGAAAAAAATTAAGAATTACTTTTGCGTCCAAGTTATTTAAGCTTAGTGTGTTGCTATCAAGTGTGTTTTTTTAAGAGGCCGTGGATGTACCACATAAACAATAGTTTTTTTTTTTGTTTTCTTTTGAATCGGCAGCTCAAAAAAATCTGTTTGTATTGTTTATATACTTACGGCGTTTATCAAAGAATAATATTCTATATTTTGTGCTCATATTTACAAAAGTTCAATCACGCCCATATGCAATCCAGCACCGGTATTTATTTTTGGTCCTACCCAGTTTTTTAAGATTTTAGAACACGTCAAACAATTTATATTCTCTTACAGTTAACAAAATCAAAAGACCTAATTGTGCTGATATTTTATTAGCCAATTACCATATAAGTTTTTATTATTTTTTTAAGCAATAAAAATGTCAGCGCAAATTTTTTTTATTTGTTGTTCAAAGATAACGCCGGGAGCAAAATAATGCCCATTTGTATTAATCGGATTCCTTTGTATACATTAAATGTAATAAATTCGATTGTCAAGTTCTATATTGAACAAATCTTAAATTGTAATTTAATTGTTTCATATCTGTTTAAAGGATTTTTTGAATAGGTATATAATTGTAGGCTGTAAAATAAACACTTTTAATATATTTTATAAGAGTTTATATTGAAAAACCTGACGAATTATTGATTTTAATTTAAAAATCCTTATATTCAGTTCTGTACTTTATGGAACGCAGCAAATTGGCCAAGATTTATAGTATTCGTTTTTTTTTTGCAAGCAAAAAATGATTCCCAATTTCAATCCTTTTAAAAATACCTTTTGTTGTCAAGCCAATTTTGAGAATTTTTCGGTTTTTTTCTATTCTTAATAAGCTCTCACTTATCAACCATTTTTTTTTAATACTGATATATGATTGTATGCGTTTCCCATATTGATTAGGTCACTATCAAATTCAATGCCTTATTAATTATATCGGACGCAACACATTAATCAGAGCGCATTTCGACAATTACAATATTGAAACCACAAATTTGGTTTGTTTTGTGCATGGACTTCACATTTGGTGTAACTTTTATTTAACTTACCTGTAAGGTATGTTTTTCATGTACTGCGCTTAAACTAAACTATCTTTTGTTAAAACTTTTTATTAAAACAGTATTAAAGTATTTTAGCAAAAGCATTTGTAAACATCTTATAAAGACAAGTTTTTTCTGTTTTTTCTGTCACACAAACCTTTTCCTTAATTGGCAAAAATGAAAGAGGGAGGCTCGAGTGGTAAATTTGTTATCACAATGTTGAATGCAGTTCGGCCAACGTTTGATTTCAAATGACGGCCGTACAGTGCTAGCGACTTTTTACTTTGCCCGATTTGGAATTAGCCAAAGAAATTTCTTATCGCCACTGTTCAATTAGTGTTGATTTTGTAATACGATTCGCCAAAACCCGGCGATTTTTAAATAAACAGTTGATATGGAAGGCGTCGACAGTTGTTCGTGATTGATAAGGCTTGCTCGGTTCACCTGTTGCATGTTTGTCGTACTTCTATCATATCTTTCGCATTGCGCTCTAATTATTTGGTGATTCTTTATTAATTGCTTCTGCTCGTGTCCCGACTGTGATTCACTTGGACATGTGATAGACAACAATCTACTTACCTAAACATATATGTAAAGTAGTGCATAAAGTGGAGTCTCCGGACTTTTTCTTTAACTTAAGGTGGGATTTTTATACTCGATACCGAAGGTAACTAGTATATTGGTTTTGTGCAATGTCCGTCATGGTGTCTGTCCGTCTGTCCGTCTGTCCGTCCGTATGTATGCAAGTTTTTTCCACACCCTTCAAGCTAGAGACTTGAAACTTTCCAATTCTCTTTATCTATGGGATAGTAAATTAAAGTGTCAAGATGGGGGCTGGCAAATTGATAAATTCGATAACTCAAAACCGATAAATCCACATATTTCGCACATCCTTACAGCTAGAACTACCAAATTTGGTAAGAAGATAGCTACTAGCAACCCCCAAAAAACTGCATCAATAATTTTGGAGCCACGCCCCCCCATTCCGCCCCCAGCCCCCCCGAATTTTAAAGTCAAAAAAACATATATCTCCCTCAGTTTTTGAGCTATAGCCACCAAATTTGGTGCCAAGATAGGTGATGATGACCCCCTAAAAACTGCATCAAAAGTTTGGATGCCACGCCCACCGACACTGCCCTAGCTACCCCCATCCACCCCAACGCTTCGTCAAAAACGGGAATGCGTGTATCTTCCAGAGTTGTGGAGCTAGAGCTTCCAAATTTGGTGGGAAGATAGCTAGTAGCGATCCCCAAAAAACTGCATCAAAGTTTTGGAGCCGCACCCACCCATTCCGCCCCCAGCCCCCCCGCATTTTGAAATCAGAAATGGCTATATCTCCCAAAGTTTTTGAGCTAGAGCCACCAAATTTGGTGCCAAGATAGGTGATGATGACCCCCTAAAAACTGCATCAAAAGTTTGGATGCCACGCCCACCGATCCTACCCTAGCCGCCCCCATCCACCCCAACGCTTCGTCAAAAACGGGAATGCGTGTATCTTCCAGAGTTGTGGAGCAAGAGCCACCAAATTTGGTAGGAAGATAGCTGGCAGTGACCCTCAAAAATCTGCATCAAAGTTTTGGAGCCAAGCCCACCCATTCCGCCCCCCTTTCCCCACCATTTACAAACTTTCAGCTAGAGTCACCAAATTTGGTATGAAGATAGCAATTGACATTCCACAAAGATCTGCATCAAAAATTTGGATGCCATGCCTACCCATAACGCCCCCAGCCCCCCCCCCCCCCCTTTTCTCACTTTTTACAAACTTCGAGCTAGAGTCACCAAATTTGGTATGAAGATAGCAATTGACATTCCTCATGGATCGGCAGCAAAAATTTGAATGCCACGCCCACCCATACCGCCCCAAGCCCCATAGCCCTCCTAACCCCACCTTATACAAACTTTGAGCTAGAGTCACCAAATTTGGTATGAAGGTAGCATTTGACATTCCACAAGGATCTGCAGCAAAAATTTGGATGCCACGCCCAACCATACCGCCCCCAGCCCCCCTTTCCCCACTTTATACAAACTTTGAGCTAGAGTCACCAAATTTGGTATGAAGGTAGCATTTGACATTCCACAAGGATCTGCAGCAAAAATTTGGATGCCACGCCCAACCATACCGCCCCCAGCCCCCCTTTCCCCACTTTATACAAACTTCGAGCTAGAGTCAACAAATTCGGTATGAAGATAGCAATTGACATCCCACATAGATCTGCGCAAAAATTTGAATGCCACGCCCAACCATACCGCCCCCAGCCCCCCTTTCCCCACTTTATACAAACTTCGAGCTAGAGTCACCAAATTTGGTATGAAGATAGCAATTGACATCCCACATGGATGGGCATCAAAATTTTTAATACTGGTATCGAGTATACCGCAGTCGGTTGCGTCCGACTGCAACGTTTCCACTTGTTATTATTATAAGACAGTAATAATGACAGACTAGCTTTATCATTGCGATTAAGTAAAAGTGGTGGGCATAACATTAGAGCAGCGTGGAACCCTAAAGAAAACATAAAGAAATTTAAAAATTGATAAGGGCGTAACAGTTTTAGAAGATCAACTCTTACCAACAAAACCATGTTTGAGCAACTGTGCGTGAAGAGAGCGCAAGGTGGGAATCTTTGCATGTGGATATTTGAGTAAATTTATATTTTGAACAAGCTGATCATGATAGAACTTGATGAAGTTGTAAAAATGACTTAACTTGAGCTCGAATTGTGTAGAGGAGAGCAAAAAGTAGAATAGGTCATACACCACAGAGCCATAACGAGGCAATTGGAAGTCCACATGTCATGTTTGGTTAGCCCTTTAAATGGATTTCATAATACTTAGTAATAAAGGCATTTATGAAGTCATCGACAAGGTTCTATTTCCTTAATTACTTTAACAGTATCATAACATTTAATTCAGCTACCAATCGATGATTTCTGATTTTGCAAACATACATATGAAGATAATTTTTCTTATTTTTGATTCTTACTTGGACTTACTTGTCTATGCCGGCTCCAACGCTGTAATGTGTCTGATCAATTTTAGGGCTTGTTCTATCATAACAACACTTCACAAAAGCTTGCAAAAGCTCGATTTGGCTTTAAGCTTTCAAATGAATTTGCTTCAATTCATGAAAGTCGAAATATGGATAGCGTGAACAAGAAGAAATTCAAATTTTTTAAATTTGTTCACGCAATCAAGTTTGTTCATACTATCCAGGTTTTTTCACTTTGCTAATAAAAATTTAAGTAAATCATTAAATTTGCCGGTTTTATTCAAATGTATTAAAAACAATTTTGTATCTGTGAACCTGTGACCTGGATAGTGTGAAATTATTTTGTTCACACTATCCAGGTTATACTGTACATATTTGCAGCACACAAATATGAAAATTCCATATAATTTACACAAATATAGGTATTGTCAATCTTTAAATGTAATAATCAATACTCGTAAAAAGGTACGTAATATCGAATCAGGTAATGATTTTTATTGAGTTAAATAAGTATATGTATATGTATGTATAACGGCTTCTTACGTTTTTCAGTTTTGTATATTGTTGTGTGCTATTTTTTCTCATCTTATTTGTTTTGACGCGCCGCTTCTGTTTGCGTTCGAAGAATTTATCAGTTGTTATTAGTATAAATATTAAAATGCATTGAAAAGCTTTTTTTTTTGCGTAACGTACACATAAAGTAAATGCATACATACAACGCTTTACATTATTTTTGGTGTGAGTAGAGAGAATATATTAATTTAAATTTTTTTGTAACAAAATGTGAATCTCATTGCATTGAACTGACTGACTCAAGGTGGAATCAATAAGGTAACCTCGTTTTTGACAGCTCGCTCAATTTGTGGAACCATAGAGCCAAGTCACACAGCTGATCTTAGCGCTGTGTGTCTATTGTGAGCATAAGAACAGCAAAAACATTTACCCATCCTTTGGCACTCAGTTGGTACCAAGCGGTCACAAACGAGCCCACCTTATTTATTATATCACTGGACTGACTGAAATGCATTAAAAAACTTGTCGTCAAGCCAAATTCGCACACACATATATGTATATATTAATACTTGTGTATAGTAATCTAATACCAATAAGGGAATTTTAGATCTTGTTTGTCGCTTGGATGAACCCATTTCTATGAACAAGTTTACATTTCTAGAGCACCACGATTGTAGAGCCAAGGCAGAACTGCTTGAATATGTTTGCGATAGCGCGCATTCGAATAGAGCATTGTCTTAAAATCTGTGGCCTCCGTAGAGTCACTAAGGATGTTTTCAACACTGGCGTTCTCAGTGGGATCCAGCAAAATGCCGCTCATAACACTGGTGGCAGTTATGAAGCCTACAAAATTTAGATTGAATTATGCAACAAGGTAGTACACTAAAAATAATATACTAACTTACCCCAAAAACCATGTTTGAAGAGCGACAAATGAATGTCACGCAGTGTAGGAATTTTATTATATTTGAGTATCTTCAGATTTTCAGCAAGATTTTCATGATAGAACTTGATATAGTAATCAAATTTAGTCAGTTTATCCTCGAATTTTGTGGATGACAACAGGAAATAGTATAAATCCTGAGCTACTGTACCAAACTTTGGCATCTGGAAGTCCACCAAGTAGATTTCTTTAATTTTGCCAAAGGAATCATGAGAGTACATCATATTATTACTCCAGAAGTCACCATGATTTAGTGCATTAAATTCCGTGGGGTCGATTTTAACATGCTTAAACACTTCGTCATTTAAGGTTGGTTGGAGAGCTCTCTATAATACAAACGTTAACGACATGATGCATAAGAAAAAAGACTTGCTTTAAATCACTTACAATTTGTTCAATGTACTCCTCACTGCCTTCGTAGGTTGCAGCGCACCTGACAAAGTTTTGTGCCATGTGTTTATTCATTTCGGTCATCAGTGCACGATTCTCTTCCTTGTAGAACCCGGTCATAAGTTGTTCCGGATAGGGTCCCTTGTTGGCAAAACGCACCGCAGATGCGGCATGCCACAAGGAGAGCTTTCGCAGTGCAGCTTCAGTATGCACTTGATCCAATCCCTCCAAGCGATTAGTGTTTTTAAAACCTCTGGGTGCTAAATCTTCCAGAAGTACATATTCACTCTTGGCACCCTTTAGAGTGTAGGCTTGAGCACCGAACTTTACTTCAACACCAGCATCACGATACATTTGTTCCATCTCGGGCACATAGATATTATACATACTACGCTCTGCTTCAAAGATATTGTTTTGCTTCATCATAATTTCAAACATTTCCAGTTGATGCGACACCTTCAGCATGTACGACACCGACTTCTCTTTTCCATCTATAATGTATGGATAAGAATTAAACATCTTTTTTTCATATATGTTATTAGCACTTAGTCAATTACCCTCCAGTTCGACATCAATATTCAAACGCAGCATGATCGTTGCATAGTTTTCACCCGCAGCAGCGCCACTGTTTGCCTTGAAGCTTTTGATTTTGGAGAACCCCTTGACCGATTCTTTAAGCACGTCCACAAATAGTTCGGGCTGCACCCAGTCGGGCACTTTACTGGCGGTTGGAGCTGTGCCGGTGTTGGCAGCGGGTGGATCGGCTTTTGCTTTGGCAGACATGGTTTGAGTGTTTATTTGTTATTAAACAATTAAATTTTATTATGAAGCCGTAAATTGTTTGCCTGTTGTGTTTCCAGCGCTTGCCACTTGGCTTCTAATTCTTCTCTAGCTTTTTTTGTTCTATATATTTCAAGTGGACAGCTTTCTGATCTCTCTCCCTTTGTGAAACTCACTCATTATCGGCGGTTTTTGCAATAAGTGCGCTCTCTTGCTTTGTGCTTCTCTTTCTTTTCTGATAGTGTCGCTGGGCATAAATACATATACATATGTATGTGGTGGTAATACGGTTTTGACATGAATATGTAAATTTTTCATTAAGGTTTTATAAGCATTTCTTTTAACAGTATCAACTTTTGAGTTAAAAAATGTTGTCAAGAACTATAATAAATTAAAGAAAGCACGTAAACATCTTCTGGAAACGTTTGGACTCTACGGCGTCTTTCAAGCTCCGATGTGGATTCCAAGAAAGCAATGTAGTACTGCGCATGCAGTAAATTTTTTTAGTGTCAGAACAATAGAGTGTTTTTTATTAACTTTTATTTGTAGTAATTTATTAACATAATTCGTTGGGGTTTGTTTTGATAAAATGCTTTTTGTTCTAAAGCTGTTTGTAAAAGCCCTGCTGCCTTCCGAATTTCCCCGAATATTCGTTGTTATTTGCGATTATCAACTTCCCTAGAAGAAGGACGTCCCATTACCGAGTGTATTGCCGGATTGATTAATTCATATTAAAAACAAAAAGCTTGCAAGTTCCCGCACAAAACATTACGCTTATTAATAATACTTGGCCAAATGTCTTATCTTTTTGCAGTATATAAACAAGTCACGTTGTCACAGCTGAAAATTCCAATTGTCGATTGCCACTTATTAAAAACTGATTGTGTAGAAATAAAGAAAAAACTTATCGACCAGACCATATGAAATGTGGAATAAAAAGTGCATATAGTGTTTCAAGACATGTGCATTACATATCGTCAATGGCGCCACGATTTAGCAACCAGGGCATAATGACTTGGATATGTTTGCGATAGCGTGCATTGGAATAGATCAATGTTTTAAAATCATTGCCCTCTGTGGAATCACTGATGAAGTTATCAAAACTAGCTGTTTCCGTAGGATCAACCAAAACGGCGCTCATAACTCCTGTGGCAGTCAGATAGCCTGGAAACAAGTTATTGTTTTTATTCAAAATATTTACAATAAATTATTATTAATTTTTTCTTACCCCAGAAGCCATATTTTAAGAGCGTCATGTGCATTTCGCGCAGTGTTGGCACATGTTTTGTATACTTAAGTAACTTCAGATTTTCTACTAAACAATCATGATAGAGCTTGATATAATAATCGAATTTAGTCAGCTTGTCTTCGAGTCTTGTCGAAGACAGCAGAAAATAGTACAAATCTTGTGCTACGGTGCCAAATTTCGGTATTTGATAGTCCACCAGGCAAATCTCTTTGATTTTGCCAAAAGAATCATGTGAAAACATTATATTATTACTCCAAAAATCACCATGATTGAGGGCATTAAATTCGTTTGGATCAATTTTGCAAAGCTTAAAGATTTGATCAGTTAACGTTGGCTGCAGCTCTTTCTAACCAAGATAAAGCGAGAAAAAACTTAAAGCTTATCTATAGTTTTTAAATCAATTTTACATCACTTACCGCACGGTCTATGTATTCCTCGTTGCCCTCGTACAACTTGCAGCATTTAAGAAAATTCAATGACAAATTGTTGTTCATCTCAGATATCATTGGACGCGATTCCTCTCTGAAGAAACCAATCATTAGCTGATCTGGATAGGGACCCTTAGTGGCAGCACGCACGGCAGACGCAGCATGCCACATGGATAGCTTTCGCAGTGCACCTTCAGTGTGTGCCTGATCCAAACCCTCAATGCGATTAGTGTTTTTGAAACCACTAGGTGCAAGATCTTCAAGAAGTATATAATCTGACTTCGCTCCCTTTAACTGATAAGCCTTGGCACCGAATTTAACTTCGACGCCAGCATCACGATACATTTGCTCCATCTCGGGCACTACAGTTGTGAACATATTGAACTCGACATCAAAGATATTGTGACTCTTCATCATATCACGGTAAATTTCCAAATCATGCGGCAGTTTGAGCATATAGGAAATTGACTTTTCTTTGCCGTCTAGAATGGCAGGAGATTATTTATTTGAACAATGCGATAAGTAAGATTGCTTTGAGGTCACTCACCTTCTAGTTCAACATCTATATTCACTCGCAGCATAATCGTCGCATAGTTTTCACCCGCAGCCAATCCGCCAGCGGCCTTGAAATTCTTGATCTTCGAGAAACCTTTAACAGTTTCTTTTAAGACATCCACAAATAGTTCAGCTTGCACCCAGTCGGGCACATTGCTGGCAGGTTGATGGGTTTTTGCATCTGTCGCCATTTCTAATTTTTAATTGAAATAAATAACACGTTGCACTCAAGTTATTCAGAATTGACGTTGTTGTGTTTCCCGTAGTTAACAGCGCATTTCTAATATCTATTTAGCTTTTACACTGCATTTATTTATACTCGCACCCGCTCGTAAGCCAACAAATGTTCAAAACTTGCTATCTGTGAACGAAATGAGAAGAGCGACGAATAACTACAAAAAATAAGCATTACAAAAGCTTTTTGGACCTCTCTATGTGTGTGTGTGTGTAAAACATGCCAAAGTTTTTTTTTTTCAGAGTATTTAGAAAGCTTCCCAATTGTTTGATTACGTTCCTGGAATTCTCATACTGCTATTAGATCTTAAATCCTAGTTTACTGTTCATTGACCCCGACAAGTAGTATATTTTCATGTAATTTTACCTTTTTGTGTACTAGGTATACTATTGTAAAATACGTACGTTTATCAGTGTGACTAATAACATATATTATGACGAGAGACACACTCGTTATAGATTGTGCAGTATGGCTGGAGTAATCCATCGACAATATCAGATCAATTGTAAGGCTGATTGAGGAACCATTTTTATCAATTTGTTTGCATACAATATCGAGAGCTACTCAAAAGATAGCTGAATTTTCGTTATGTTATGGAAGTATGAGTCTTTTTAAGTACAAAAACTTCCGCGTATTCATGTAAGTTTTTATCAAACTTGTAGAATGTAAGTAAATTAATTTCAATACCATTAAGTTCAAATCTATATCATGACAATGACATTATATGTAAGACAATACAAGTTATTTTCATTTTATTCAAAATTTCTATCCTATAATTTGACACAATTTATTTATTTCTAGCGTGAGATTGAAAAGCACCGCAGTTTTGTAGCCAATGCAAGGTAACCTTAACATGCTCCTTAAAGACTTTTCCAGAATACAAAAGAGGATTTAAATGCATGTCCTTCGGGCGTTTCGGGTAACAAATTATAAAAACTGGCTGTTTTAGTCGGTTCTAGCGCACAGCAGGCCATAACACCAAAAGCTGTCCAATAACCTGTAATTATTAGCAAGATTGGGTAGCTTTTTGGCATAGTCTAATAGTTTTAATGATCGCAATACTGCTTACGAAATAATCAAATTTCATAACTTTGAGTCCCAGTTGAGACGAGGACATGAGCAAATATAGCAAGTCAAATGCAACATTGCCATATTAATACATTTGATAGTCTACAGAATAGAAATCCAGTAGCTCGCCCAAATCCTGATAATAACGGAACATTAAATAGGGTACCTAGAAATCACCATGATTTTGCATATATAATTCATTGGGATCCATAACATCCAAAACGTTATGTGTAATGCGACCTTTTATATTTATCAAATCCCTATAGTACGCCTCGTGTCCCTCAATTGAAGTCTCTACTATCCTCATTGAAAATTCCCTCCTATATGTGTTTGGGATAAGAACCCATTGTAGCTTCCCTTACCGTAAAAGCTGTATACGTCGTCGACACCTGACCTGCGATTGACAGGTTGAAATTGTTTAGGCCCCAGATACCCAAGCAGCACGTGTTCGTAGGGAATATCTAGCTTATAGAATTTAGCACCAAAATCTACTTTAATTCCAACGTATTCGTAAAGTTTCCTAAACTCCTCTACATATACCGTAAACCTCTTTCTGTCCATATAAAATGTGCTAAGCGTGTTCTTTGTAAAGGCTTCTGTATATGCCTCCGAGTCGTTTTGGTAATTTTATCATATACATACTTAAGAATCAACTTACCCTTAATGTTATTTCTTTACACTTGACTTTTAGTTCCACATCTCTTTCAATTCGGAGCGTAATTATCTCCCGGTTTTATTCCGGCTACCGATTAAATTCCTTTATTGCCTTGAAATCTTGAAATGCATCTTCTAGCACGTTATAAAAAAGATCTGCCTTAAGCCTCGCTGGTAGCTTAATGGTTAAGGCGTCATATTTAGAAAATTTTTAGATTGTAGTTGAAGTCAGAGTGTATTTTGTGAATCTCTAAGCATTTAACCATCGTATATACACCTATTTGGAATAGAGATAGGGATATAGTGTTCCCATTAAAAATTATCTTAAGAAGCGAATAATCGTTTTACGATTGGCCTAAACTTTGAGAGCTTGAGAGAGTAGGGCAGCAACATGGACAAATATATTGATGGAGTAGAAAATGAAATGGTTCGGAAAGGAATCATAAAACCTTTTTTGTTTAAATCTTTGAATTCAGAAAAAGAGAAAGAATTTATTGCTATGGTCGAAAGCTCAAATATAAAATATATTTAATCGAGATATATTTAAGACAGCTCCTAATGAAGATATCACACATAGGTTTGTACATATCGATCATTGTTTCACGATTTGCTTCTACATAGAAACTATTTTTGAGCCGATCTGGATAAGCTCCTTTGGTGGCGACACGAACTACGGATGCGGCATGCCACTGAGCCAATCTTCGAAGAGCTGCTTCGGTATGCAACTGATCTAGTCCCTCCAGGCGATTCATGTTTTTAAAGCCTTTGCATGCAAGATCCTCCAACAGAATATAAACAGTTTTTACACCCTTTAGCTTATGGGCTTGGGCTCCAAGCTTTATTTCAACTCCAACATCGCGATACATTTGTTCCATCTCGGGCACATAGATATTATACATATTGCGTTCCGTCTCAAAAATGTTATTATGCTCCATTAGCTTTTGGAAAAGTTCCAGCTGATGTGGAAGCTTTAACATATAGTAAACGCTCTTCCCCGTGCCATCTGTAAAAGATAATGAGTAAGAAACAAAAGTTTTTCAAATTTATGATCGTTTTAAATCTTACCCTTTAGCTCGACTTCTATATTCACTCGCAACATAATTGATGCATAATTTTCACCAGCTGCCGATCCGATTATGGCCTTGAAGTTTCTTATTTTTGAATAACCCTTAACTGATTCCCTTAATACATCCTCAAATAGATCGGCTTGTAGCCAGTGTGGAATTTTGCTGTCCACTGTTTTGGTTTTTGTTCCTGTTGTCATTTTGATTATATGATGTAAATTTAAATTAATTTTTAAATATTATCTTATATCGGTGCTTGTTGTTGAGCTTCTAAGTGTTCTATGGCAATTGCAGCTTTATTTATTAAAAAAACAAAAATTTCAAGCTAATGCGAATTGAACTCTAAATTCTTAAAGCTTTCTTAAACACTCTTTGCACACAGATATAAAAGTTAGTTGTTTATCAACATCTACATTCCTCTCTTTTATTGTTTGTCTTTTGTTGCTCTTTTAGCACGCTCTGAGTAGTCAAACGAGCTTTTCGACTCTTTCAACAAACGATTGAAGAATAAACAAAATATGTTGTTTTTTTTTTTATATGCATGTTAACTTGCACATTTAATTGCAAATTTGAATTGCACTATTATTAGAAACATTGATATATACAATTTTTTTTTTTTTAATTGATGTACCCTCTTTCAATGAGCCAAGGTAAAATGAGCTTAATTTGTTTAACATAGCTGGGATTCGATAGCATTTTACGCTTGAAGGTCTGAGCTGTCTCCGAGTCGCCCATGAAGTTCGCAATGTTAGACTCCGGACTAGGGGGATACAGTGTTACGGGCAGCATTCGTTGAGCGCATACAAATGCTACACAAGTTTAATGATTAATCAAATAAATATACAATTATTCTATTAACGTAATATGACTATGTTTAACTCACCCCATAGACCATACTTTCGTAGATTCGTTTGCAATTCTGTAAGTGTGGGTACTCTGGGTGTAGTATATTTTAAAAGCTTTAGATGCTTAATAAGCTCTTGATGATAATACTCTATGAAATCATCGAATTTCTCCAGTTTGATGTGTATGTTTGGTGTTGTCATCAATAGACAAAATAAATCCTGTGCAGGTGTTCCATATTTTGGTAGTTGAAAGTCCACAAAACATATGTCCTTAATATCACCAGAAACTAATTTGAATAGGAAATTGTTACACCAGAAATCACCGTGATTAAGGACGGAAAATTCAGATTTATCAATACAACCAAAATCCATGTACAAATCCGTCATGCGATCTGTGTAGTTGGTCTGAAAATATATAGAATGAAATTGGAATATTTAATATTTTATTGCTTATTTGCACTCACTATCAATTGCTGGTGGCCTGGATTCAAATCATACTGCCGCATGCACTCCAAAAATGGCACATTAAATGTTATATTCGATTTTTCTATCCAATTGTAGGACTCAGGGCTCATGTAACTCTTTTGATAATTTTCTTCATAGTCTCCTAACTCTGCAACCCTTTTAGCAGATGCCGCATGCCATTGAGCCAATTTTTTGAGCACCGCTTTAATTTCTGTTTGACCCAGGCCAAACATACGATCCAAATTTATGTAGCCCTTCGGTCGTAAGTCCTCCATCAATATGTAGTCGCAATTGGGCTGATTTTCGATAAACCTGAGATGATGTGGCTTAAACTGCACCGAGAAATCTGTATGCCTAGCATAGAGCTCCTCCAGTTCGGGTATCAGACGTGCATACATGTCAGACTCCGTCACGAAAAGTTCATGAAAATCGTGTTCGTCGCCACGATCATTGACCAATGGAATTTTCAATATGTAACTAGTTTCTTTGATGCTCTTATCTGTTGATAAATATGTAAACATTTAATGTAAACCTGAGTTTGCTCTCTTTGTGTGCAGCTAAAAATGTGCGTCTTGGACCCACCATTTAGTTGCATTTTAATGCCAATGCGCAGAACAATTGTCAAATAGTTTTCACCTCCGCTGATCGCTGCATTGCACTCAAAATTTTGAATGCTTTTAAAAGTATTGTAAGTATGCTTAAGTAAATCAGTAAATAGCTCTCGATTAACCCAATCCGGTGAGTTTACACTCGACATCTGTGAATATTTTAATGTCAACTAAAATCGCGTATGATGCTTCCAACGTATTGGGTCTTACTGAGCAAAAGCTCTGTTGCAAGCAAAACGAAAATGGGAAATCTCGTAAAAGCTTTAGAGCTCTTCTCATTTTCATGAGATAACTTATAAGTTCAACATTTTTTTCAGGGGCTATACAAATATTTAACAGCTTGCAAATGTATGTTAAAGGCTTTCAATCTTACTGAATGAGTCTTTTTATATGCTTAAGATAAATTTGATCAAGATCTCGTCTTTGTTAAAGTGGCAAAATAATAAAATAAACGACACAATTAGCATGCATGTTTGGCATTATTATTATGCTTGTTGTTTTAATAATTTTTGATTACAAATAGTTCAATGAAATTCATTTAATAAGTGGAAAGCTGTTTTTTTGTTACATTATTATTTTGTGAGATCTGATTTTTATATTGAGATCTCAAATACGTGTATAGATGATTTTGAATTATTTCGGAACCATGGTTTGTGTTGCAAAAAGATATTTTACGATTAGAAAAGCTTAGTTTCCTCTAGCGTCTTTATCTTTGGCTTGCGATGCTTGGCCGTTAACAAGTAAAGCTTTTTCAACATATTGTCTGCTTGGTCGGAATTGATTGCAAACACTTGGATAACACCGTTCTCAAAGACCTTGGCAGCAACACCAGGTATGCTCTTATCCACAAAGTAAGCAAACTTATTGCTAACCTCAGTTGTATCGATGGCCAATGGATAAGTTTTCATTTTTCTAAACTCCTCAATGCAAATGCCGAATGGAAATTCAGTGCGATGTACCATCTGGGAATGTGAAGCATTACGCTGAGCCAGAGTTGCGGAGGGTTTGTCGCCAATTATCTTGCGTACCAGTTGCTTTTGGGTTTCAGCGAGTATGGCCTTGCTGCGAGCATTGATAATCAGAATGCTACCATCGTGCCAGATCCAAGCAAACAGAGCATCATCAAAGCGCAACTGCAACACTTGAATATCTGCAGTGTATACAGCAATGCCCAACTTAGAGGCCAACTGCAGCATATCCAGGTGACTATCCAAACGCAATGTTGCATATCCTTTCACATAAGCCATGTCAACTTGAAGATTAGCACGTTCCGCATTCCGCTGAGTTGGTGGGCGCAAAATGCGTAGCTGCTGAAGTCGTGGATCTTGAAAGGAGGGCAGTGCAGGCATAAGGAGAGTGCGTTTAAAATCATTTAAGTTTGTTTTGCTAGCAGAATCGCCAATTCGTGAACTGCGAAACCGTTTGGCTTCCGGATCACGAAACTCAGTCATATTTTGATCCATGACTTCGTTGAAGTTATTCAATCGCTGCATATAGCTATTAAGCCATTGGTTTTGATTTTTGTCTGGTATTTTCGCCTCATCAACTTTTTGGATAACTGTCTGCAAATTAGGTAATGGCATTTCATTGATTTGAGTGATTTGTGCCTCATAATCAATCTGCTCAATTTCTGATACGGCTAAAGCATTGTTATGCATATCAAATTGAATTTGTAAGTTTTGGGATATATCTTGGCTGCATTTAAGTAGCCATTGTTCTATTGCTTTTTCATTTTCACTCTTGTCCAGCTGCGTTTCTATTTCAACCTTATTTGTCTCAGTGTTTGTATTTTCAGGCATTTGGTCCTCGTCGTTGATAGATATTGATTCAAGGGCCTGCTGCAATATATCATTTTTAACAAGGATATCTAATGCCTCATCTGGATCATTCATATCTTCATCTGAATATTGGTCGCTCTTCTCGATATCGTCGCTGACTTGATTTCCCAAAGTTTGTTCCATGTCTGGCTCCGACTCGTTAGATAATATAAAGGCTTTTCCACCTTCTACACTGTTTTCTGTCTCTTCTTCTTCTTCCTCATCTTTCTCTCCTTCTTTTACTTCTTTCATCTTTTCCTCTTGTACATCTGTGTATTGTGTTACGTCTCTTTCGTCGTCCTCTTCTTCATCTTCTAGGTTTACTTGCATTGTTTCCATATCGCGCAAGAATTTAAATTTAAACTTTTCATATAGCACTTCTAAGCTCTCCTCTTTTCTGGCTAAGGCTATATTTTTCTCAAACTTACTTATAGCTTTCAATGTTGGAAATTTATAGTTTTTCGAAGCCAAAAACTCCACTGCATCGTCTTCTTCTTGTTTTGTGTAATCAAGTTCTTCATCTTCCGTGTTTAGCTGAGTTTGTTGATGACTTGTTTTAAAGCTCTTTGTCTGCTCCTTGGGCCTTTTCTCTTCCGCCGACAAAAGCGAGGAGACAGCTAGCTGAAGCTCTACCTCATAGGGCAACTTAGTCTTTCGCGGTTGCGGTTCTGTTGAGTAAGTAATGTTTGGAATGGTCTCTGCGAGGTGACTTCGCTCATTTCCTTGAAGGTTCAACGGCCATTCGAGCTTTCCGCCTTGTTTAAAATCATTGAATATATTTCCAATGTCCTCCGATGTGGGAATTGGATCCTGATCATTAGTTGGCAAATCCTGGGTTTTGTCTGCTAACTCAGAATCGAAATTATCAAACATTTCATCCATTCTACTCAGACGCGAGCACTTTAATTTTGGAATCACCACGGGAGTCTCGAGCCCAGCCAAGATGCTTAAGTTGAAAGTTCCACATCTAAATAACTCGGGCAGCCAATGCTCCCGTTTGCATAAGAATTTACCGCTGGCAAAGATTCAAGAATAATTAGAAAGTCTGCTTAATATGTAGTTTATTTAGTTGCTTACGTTGTTAAAGGTTTGCTTGGGTTTTCCATTTCTTCGTTTGACTGTTCTTCCATTGCTTCTTTTGGCGTAACTTTCATTGCTTTTTCTGCCGAAGACATTTTTTTTTTTGTGATTCTTATAATTGTGGTTTTTATTTCTTGCTTTTATTGCTCCGTATTCAATGACTGGCAAATAGATTTTAAGCTCGTACAACGATTTGACATTTAGCTTC
Organism: Scaptomyza flava; assembly: GCA_030179655.1. Classification (NCBI taxonomy): domain Eukaryota; kingdom Metazoa; phylum Arthropoda; class Insecta; order Diptera; family Drosophilidae; genus Scaptomyza; species Scaptomyza flava. The sequence continues at coordinate 28,139,755 of JARNME010000012.1, forward strand.
AGTTAACTTGATTAAGTGTGGCCGTATCTGTAACAGCTCGTACTCAACTATTTTCGAATTGTAAAAGCGATAAATACTCGAATCGATAAAAGTATAAAATATAATAAACTTCTCTATATTTGTATTTTTTTATGCTTGATCTGGTGCTTTTTAAGTAATACGCAAATAGTTAAATAGTCAAAATAAAGAGACTTTTCGGTCATATTATTTGAATACATGTCATTGAATTTTCCAAATGGTTTTTTCTTAATTAACAATACAAAGTATATCTTTGGTAATAGGTTTCATTTGGCTGCACTACATGTGTATGTATTTACCGCTTAACGCTATGCATGTAAACATGCCGTCGTAGCTTATCCGGCCGAGCGAAATCCTTGGCACAAAACGTACATTGATAGGGTCGCTCGCCCGTGTGCTTCCGACGATGTACCTTCAGCTCGTAGTGCACAGTAAAGGACATATCGCAGAGATCACATTTGAATGGCTTCTCGCCGTTGTGACGCCGCATGTGTATACTGAGTTTGTTGGGCGTCAACGACTCCAAACCGCACAGCGAGCAAAGATACTTCTTGCCGGGGTTCTTTTTAGCGACATGCATGTCACGTATGTGTTTATCTAGGCTGGGCTGCACCACAAATGAGCGCCAGCAGTGTGGACACTGATAACGAAAACGTCTACTGCGCTTTGTGGCAACGGGCATTTGACTAGATGATTTCGGATGTTGACTGCTCATGTGTTGCCCTAGATTTTCAGGCCACATAAATTTGTAGCCACAACGCGAGCACTTGAATTTTTTCTCCTCGTTGAGACATTGTGTGCGCAGATGGTGCTCCAAAATGTTCTGCGAATAGTGATATAAAATTATATAATTATTTATTTGCTTGACAAGTTGAGCATTAACCCACCTTGTCAACTGTTTTAAAAATGCAATGATTGCAGGAATGTGGCAGCTTGTCAAAGGTGTGCAATGAATACTGATGTTCGCTCATGTCACGTCTGCGCAGAAAGCTCATCTCACACAAATCGCATCTATATGTTCGATTCGCTACTGTACTCGTGGGCTCTTCATCACTCTCGTCCGTTTCATCCAATGTCAGCTCAAAGCCCTCCTCTGTGCTTATCATATAGTTTGATACATCAGCACTGTGCGCCTGCATCGCGTTGTGTCGCCTCAAATCGCCAATGCTAACGAACTGCATGTCGCATAGTTTACAAACGATCTTCTTAGTTCCCGATGGCTTGGCGGCATCTGCGAGCAGTGTCTCGGCCAGTGGTAGGTCACCACCACTGAAGCCATGACGCTGCAAATGCTTGTGCAGCAGCGCCGGACGGTAAAAAGTGCGGGTGCACCAACGGCAAGGTAAGAGTTCGTTGCCAACATCATGATGCATTAGCTTGTGCTTAGTCACAGCGCTCTTGTCCTGAAAACTGCGCGAACACTGATCACATGCGTATGTCTCTTGCTGTAGGTAAAACGGTCATTCATAGACTAGGCTAAATGGCTTAATACTATCCTTACCTTGTTTTTGTGATCCACGAGATGCGCGCGTAGATTGCGGCGCCAAAAGAATCGCTGCGGACACTTATCGCACATAAAACGCTTTAAAGTGTTCTGGCAGAGTTTATGTGTATGATGCTCGAGCAGCTGAGCGCTGAGGAAACGTGAATCACAGCGCTGACAGACGTGCGGCGCTTCCAGCCAGGTATGCTGCTGTCGATGATGCTCGTGCAACTGATATTTGCGTGGCCACACGGCATCAGGGGAGTCACACAGTTCGCAGGCGTATGAGTTTCGCTCCACAACATCTGCTTCGCCTTCACTGTCTGTGTCTGAGCTGTCTAAATTCATCTCGTAGCGTGCCTCATTGGTTATGGAGTAGTAGCGCCCAAGCATGCCCACTTTGAGATCGTTGAAGATGCGTTGCTTTAGGCCTGCAGCTGTGGACTCCACAGCTGTTTTGTAGAATCCCTCGGCTATGCGTTCAATAGGCTCGCCGTGAGCCTCAAATGTAAAGTCTTTGGGATGTGCTTTCAAATGCTCGCGCAGCTTTCGCAACTTGATGAATCTGCGTAGACAGATCATGCATTGAATTTCCTTGGATCCATTCGGCCTGCAGCGATGCAAATCAAATCCCTTGACGCGGCGATCAATGCGCGAGGGCTTAGACATGGCAGACGCATCTGCTGCATATCTGGAAGGTGTTGTCTCGTCCTCTTCCTCATCAGAATCGTTGTACTCTTTGTGCTCGTTATGCTTGTGCTTGATGAGACTCACAATGTATTTGTAAGACTTATCACACTGGTCGCACTTGTAGTAATTGTCTGTACTCGAGTTATCTGCATCGATCTCATCAGGCAAGCTGTATGCGATAAGGACATCAGATAGTGAACAAAATATGATAAGTATGCTTTTAACTTACTTGATCTCTTTGATAATGCTGTGTACCAAAGAATCAGTGCTCGATGGTTTTAAGCGCTGTCGCTGTAATCCTTGTTTAAATGTGTGCTCTGCACTTGATCCGCTGCTTCTAATTGGTCTTGGTTCTGTTGGCAACTGGCTGGAAACGTGCGTCTTGTGCTTGTGTTTGATAAGCAGCATTATGTACTTGTAGGATTTGTCGCATTGATCGCATTTATAGTAGCTATCTTCTGATTCACTTTCATTACTGTAATTAATTTAAGTTTGTTTTTCAGTCGGAAGGTAGAGATCTGCTGAAATAGCTCTACTTACTCTGCTGCGCTGCTTTGTGCTGCAATAGAGCTCTTGATTAAATTGTGAAGAAACGGTTTCACGCCATAAGTCTTTGTTTTCTTTTCGCAAGCCTGCTCTTTGGTTTGGCTATGCTCTGGACTGTGATCTCGTCGCTTGTGCCTGAAGAGGTTTGAAACATATCTAAAGGTTTTGTCGCACTTATTGCACTGGTGCATTATATGCAGTTTTTTGTGTGCGATTTGGCGCTGCTTGAGCGGCACATCATCGTCTTCAGAATCATTATCGCTGCCATCGTCCGTACGGCCCTTCTTAATCAGTGGATCGATTGAGCTGGTTGAATCTGATTGTGGCACTGCTGTTTCCGTTGGTTCTTCCATTTTAATTGTGACGCCCTCTATTTCAAGCAATTGTATGGGTGCCTCTCGCAAACACTCCAAAGTTCCCGTTTCGGTGTCCTCCAATAAGTGGTTTGCTGCCATTTTCTGCAGCAAAAGCTTGTAATTTTCGCGCGCTTGCAGCACAAAGTCGTAGGCATTTTCCAATTTATGTACACAGTTGCGGCATATCCACGGCGGCAGCTTGTCAGCTTTATCCAAAGCAACCTGGAAATATCTTATTGCAAATGATTTTTCTTATCAATAAACTGAGGGGTTGGGGGTTGTGCACACCTCGAGCTTAGTTAGCTCCAGTACCAGTTGATTAAATGTTTTTGGCGCATATTTATCAGCAGGCGTATCGATCCAAAAGCGTCCATCTGCACCACCACAGACTCTACACGTTCTAGCCATTGAACAATTAGGTTTTTAAATGAATAATAGTATATTTTCAATTAATTTGCCATGTACACAAAACACTGTGTTAGTTTTTGGTGTGTATGCACTGGTTTACAATCAGCTGTTTTACTGCACGGCTGCGCCAAATGCTTATCGATAGTTATCTATCTATCGCTTAAGCGATGCTGCGTTTTTTTTTTGTTCTATTTATCGTGCGGTTTTCCTTTATAAGATATTGTAATGACAAACTTATAGAAAAAAGTATTTAATGAGTTAAAAAAAAATAATGTTGCCCACAAATGTTTGTCGTACATGCGCGCTACAAGATGACAATTTGTTGGCTCTATCGTCGCATAGTAAGAAATACCCAGAGAGAAATATTTGTGACATGCTCGACGAATTAACACATAACGATGTAGGTTTGATACAGAAATATTTGATTACATTTAACTATAAAGTCTACATTTTTTAGCCTCTGTGGGAGCACTCAGATGATAATCTGCCGCAGCATCTGTGCGGCCCATGTTTGATCCAGCTGGAAGCTGCCTATGCATTTTTGCTGCAGGCTCGCCAGGCTCAGGAGCGACTGTTGCTGCAGCTACGGAAAGGATTGCAGACAAAGTGTCTGGAAGAAATGCCCATTGATATAACGCTACAGAACATCAAAGCCGAAGTGGACATTGACCTATATGCTGAAACAAACACAGAAATGCATGAGGAATTTGAGGTCGAAGATGCTGATAAGGAAGAGGAGAATGAGAAAAATGTTGCAGCTGTGTCTGTTACAGCCTTAAAATGCCTACAAAAAAGTGATAGCGATAGCAGTGAAGAAAACTTAGATGAGTGAGTATACAAGATTTTACCTGTAATCAAGCAATTGTTCAAAAAAGTATATCAATCTTCGAACACCCTATCAGCAAAATATTTCACAGCATGCCAGTGAAATGCATTGCAATGAGCACTTACTACTCAAATTAAAATAAATGACCAATATAAATATATATTCTTTAGTTTGGTGAAGCTAATTCGTAAAGAAAAAATATTTTTACTGTAAAATATTTTCAATTTCGGTAACGGTATTCAAATGTCGCGCAATGAAAGTGTGTGACCCCTGCCAATTGCAGAGATAATATAAATTGCAAAAAAAAAGGCGTGTTCTAATCGGTTAAAATGCTTTTGTCTTTTTTTATTGCCTTTGTCAAACTTTTGGCTGAAATTTTGTTCATTATATGTTCATATCAAAAGGGAAATAATGTTGAGCCCGGAAACTAAACGTTATGCTCCTAATCCACAGCGTAAGTAAATCACAACCATTAACTGTCATATATATATTTAAACATGTTTTTCGCGATTGCAGAAGAAAATATTTCTTTCAACTACTGCACCTGCACAACAAGTGTGCGTAATATAGAAAACAAAATTGATATCCAGACTGGTAATTAAAAAAGCTATTTACATATTATACATCACATTACTAACATATTGTACTAACACATTCCAGAATTGATAAAAAATCTACAAGCGCAGTATGATCAAATTGCGGGTCAAAATGTCATCATTCGGCAGCTGGTGCAAGGCAAAAACCAGTCCGAGGAAGTACTAAAATTATTTCCGCTGCAAAACGAAGAGGATATGTTGAGGCTGGAGGAAGCGATTGGCCCAGATACACGGCAAATATATGTAAGTTGAGCAGCTGGAATGAAATTTATTTATGTTCTTATGTGTTTTGTATATTATTTTTCGCAGGTGACAGCAATGAAGTCAGTCCTGGCACCGATCGGAATAAAAAAGGGATTGCCACGGATTTTGTCAGACACCATAATCGAGCAGTATAACATTCATGGAGTGAAAGCAAAAAAAGGATTCATTTCATTGCCAAAATTTTATAGAGCGCTTCTTGGTAATATGTTTAAGAAATAATGATAAAACTATTTATTAACACTGTACTAGTTTTATTTCTCTATATCATTGTAGACTCCATTCCGGACTCCGCTAGTGGTGATGTGGAGGAGGAGCTGCGCCGCGCCCTTGTGGCACAAAAAAAGAATTTTTTTAAAAAAATGTCTTTGAAGCGGAAGGCGGAGGCAAATGTGGTGTCTAATTGATGAATAAATTAAGCCATTAATATATGTTATATTAAATTAATAAATTTAAAAAAGTATGTTAAAATTTGTATTATGCTTGTCGACGGGCTGGCTTGCAAGAAGACGCAGGACATTGCTTTCTACGGGTGTCGCTCTATGCTCGGCATCGACTTTGCGTGCTTGGAGAGCCGTTAACGTATTGAGCGTGCATCTCCTTGCAAAATACGTCAGTCGGGCACTTTTTGAGGGAAATAAGCAAACTTCAACGACCGTCACAAAACTGTCGACAGAACGTTGATACAGCGTCGGTCGGCCATACTACTACTACTACATACTAGGTTCTTCCATCGTTTTGTCCACGAAAATCGGATAAGGAACGAGGGCAGAATGGCACCGAACAAGATATTCACCGAACATAAAGAGCAAAAAATCATCAGGAAAATTAAGGAAAAGTCTAAGACTGAATCAGCAGGTGACGGATGAAATGGGGATAGACTGCAGTGTAGAAACTGTTCACCGAGTTCTGCGCAATGAAAAGCGATCTGTTTGTCGATCACCGTTAACTCAGACATATGGTTGCAAAAGAGCTGTGCATCGAACAGAAAGTGTGAGATTCGATGAATTGAATCATTTTCCAGAATGGGGTTTTAAAAAATCGTGTAAATTTCTACACCAAGTGTTCAATAGCAAAAAATTGTTTTAACAGTAACACACATTTATTTTAGCAGTATTTGTTAGCAATTATGTATTTTCAAACCCTTTTTTTTTTGAACAAAAACGATTTTGTTTACTTAAATAATGTGCTAAATAATTGCAGCACAACCGCTAAGACTCTTTAATTTCTTTATTATCCAAGCCAGCTTGCCAACCAATTGTATTAAAGAGTCGAAACATAATTTTTTCGCATTTGCGACAAGACTGCTTAACCATTTCTCGCATTGGTTGGGTCGAGATAATTGACGAACATGTACAAAATGTAAAGGGCAACTTTTCTTTTTATATTTTCTAGCCGTGATGTTGAGTTCAAGCGCCCGCAGCTTCGCCGAAGTGCAAGGAGAGCCAAACCTAGCACTGATACCGAAAATTATACGACGTAAGCCATAGAAAACATTCCCAAATACGAAATACATAATATTTATTTGCTTTCCAGATCTGATCTAGCATGTCTTCAGCCAGCCCCAGTCAAGCGTGGTCGTGGGCGTCCCGCACGGCAAAACAAAACTGAAACCATCAACGAGGATGGCCGGCACATGTGTAAGGTGTGTGACAAGACGTACTCGTGGTATCGCGACTTGCAGCGCCATGAGCGCACACATTTTGAGCAGGCAGCCTATGTTTGCGAGAGTTGCGGCAAGAAATTTTTACGCAAGGATAAATACATGTTTCATCTGCGAACGCACGAGAAACAAGCAGTTAAAGTGCAGGCGCTGCAGAGGAGCGGAGAATGGCGCTACGCTGAGCGTCTCTACAGTTCGGGTCGCCTGAAGTGTGTAGAGTGCAAGCTGTGCGGCTTAAAGTGCCAGCGCATAAAGGAGTTGCGTGAGCATTTAGCAAGTCATTCAAACATTGAGACATTGTCAAGTCTCAGTATGGACAATGATGTCATCAGGGAGCAATTTGGCAACCAATGGGATTTGCAACAGATTAGGCAACAGGTGTGCACACAAATAGCTCAAGGTCGCGAACAGCTGGAGAACTTCTGTGTTGTTGTAAATGCTTACGGCTATGAGCTGTGCCTGAGCGACTCGGATGAGGAGGTGCCTGGCGTGTCGGCTCAATATCAATGCCTGCCCTGCAATGCTAGCTTTACACGCAAACATCGCCTCATACGGCACACCTTGGAGAAGCACTCGCAAGCAAACGAAACTGAAACGCCTTGGGTGCGCTGCAACATCTGCCAAATAGGCTTTGTTTGTGGCAAACTGTTGGAGCAACATCAGCGCACACAGTGCCTTAATCCGCTAAAGCGTTACAGCTGCGACAACTGCCCCGGCAAATTTATTTGGCTACAGAATCTACAGCAACACGATTGCAGTAGACTGCAACAGGATCAACAACAGGCTTATCAACAAATTCAATGCTGTCTGTGCGATGCCAAACTAAACAGCATGTCAGCTTTGCGCTCCCATTTACTTACGCATCGCGATGGACACACTGGCATCGATCCGCAGCAGGACGCTGCCTTCTTTCGCACCTATTATCAAGTTGATATGGACTGCAATCTTTCAGAGCTCAGTGCACGCATAGCTGGCGACTTTCAATCACAGAATGTTGGACGCTACTTTAATGCCTGCACGGACAGTGGTCAGGAATTGGACTTCAATGATTCGGACACTGCTTTGAGCAATGCACCTATTCTGCACAGCTGTGCCGTGTGTGGTGAGAGTACACAAGCTCTCGCCCAGTTGCAACAACATCAGGAGAGTCAACACAATGAGCTGGATAAAAAGCTGCCTCATATCTGTGCTGATTGTGGTTTAGGCTTTGTGTCTAAATCACTGCTTCAGCAACATCGTCGGCGTATCTGTGGCAAGTTGCAAGCTAAATACAATTGCCGGGAATGCAATCAGCGCTTTTACTGGCTATCTAACTATGAACGGCACATGCAGCTAAAGCATGCTGTTGGAACGGGCGAAGCTCCGATTGAGAAACAAAAGCTGCAAACAACGAAGTTGCAGTGCACCGAATGCGATAAGGTAAAGTGATCGCCGTCGAAAATTATCTAATGAGTTAAATAATTATGTAGTGTATTTATATATGTATTTAAAGGTATTTATATGGCCCAAGGATCTGACTCGTCACAAACGCATGCATCAGTCACAGGTGCAGTTTGAATGCAACTTTTGTGAGCGTAAGTTCCATCGTAAGGATAACCTTAAGTCGCATATGCGAATGCACGGCGGGCAACAGCTGAATGCTTCAACTATTGCCAGTGAGCAGCAGGACACGATGCAGCAGCGCATGCCGACAGTATTGAGCCACTTGTCTCGTCCCAATGGCTGCAAGCAGATTCAGTGCATGATTTGTCTATCCCAACACGCAAAGATTTCTGATTTGCGAACTCATTTAAGTAGCCATCAGTTTGCACTTAGGTTTTCCGGAGAACGTAGCCAACCGGAGAGCATATCTAGCATTTGTCGTGCTTTCTATCCCGAACTTAGTACGCCGCTGGATAAACAGGATTTAATAAAGCGCATACAGAGTGATCTTGCTAATTGTTTGGAATTGGAAAGATTCATATCGATTACCAGCGAGGCGGGCATTGAGTTAAGCTTAGATAGCAGCGAAACAGATACAGATTCAGATTCAGCAGACAACCAGCGAAGCAGCAATGGACGATTTTACACTTGTGAGCTCTGCCAGGTTCGGGTGACTCGAAAGCATCAGCTCTATGCCCACCAGCTGAAACAGCACACGTGGGAACAGGCAGCGCACGTTTGCAGTCACTGCCAAGCAAGATTTGTAAATGAACAGCTACTGGAACATCACTATCGCACCCTCTGCCGTAATGCCCAGCGTCGATTCATCTGTCGCAAGTGTCCATTACGCTTTCGCTGGCGCGACAATCTTAAGCTGCACGTTGACGTTGCGCATCGGGATAGGAATATATTACAACATGCCAACAAGGATATTCAGTTGCATAGTTCACGTAGCTACGACTGTGTCGAGTGCAAGCGTAGCTTCAAAATGCAAAAAGATCTCACAAGGCACACGCTAATGCATACCCAAGAATCGAGCATCTATCGTTGTCATTGGTGCGCACGTCGCTTCTATCGCCAGTCAAATCTGCTGCAGCACATTGAGCGTCATGGCATCAGCGCCGATCAGCTGCCCTATGCGGAGGCCCTGCTCAATGCCAATCGTCATCCTCATGGCCAGAAGTGCATTCAGTGTAAGGTGTGCGAATTACCCTTTGCCAGCATTTCGGCACTGCGTTCCCATCTGACATCAGCTCCAGTTGGCACGCATCATGCAATTGAATCTATGCTCAACTATTCCATTACCGATCAGCTGGGCTATGAGCTGCACTTGGAAGACTCGGAAACGGATGAGGAGGCCAAGCCGAAGGGTACGCCGGCGCATTACACTTGTGGCATGTGCCAGCTGCGATGTGTGCGCAAATTTGAGCTGGTGCAGCATCAGCAGGCCATGCATCGTCTAGAGCGGATCAGCGAGGGATGCGAGCTGTGCATCTTTAAGAGCGTCTCACCGGATCTGATTGCCTATCATCGGCGCGTGCTGTGCGGCAATACGGAAAAACAGTTCAAGTGCTCTAAATGTAGCTACATATTTATGTGGCAATCGAATCTGGAGCAGCACATGCTGCTTCAGCATCCTATCAGCGGGGAGCCGTCTTTAATGCCCGCGTTGGACATTGCCAACTCTGAGGGCCAAATCTTTCAGTGCGGTCAGTGTCCCAGTAAATATAATCGCAAGGATCGTCTAACGGCGCATGTAAAAAAATGTCACGCAGATGGCGCAACAGCTTCCAAAAAGTCGTCAGCAAATGCCAAGCAACAAAAGAGTTTTTTGTGCGCTTTCTGTGGCAAAGCGGTTAGCTCCTCGTCCAATTTAATTATACACATACGTCGACACACGGGAGAGAAGCCATTCAAATGTGATTTCTGTGACATGGCCTTTCCACGATCCTCAGATCTCCAATGCCATCGACGCACCCATACTGGCGAGCGGCCACATGTCTGCACCGTCTGCCAGAAAGGCTTTGCTCGTTCCTACAAGCTGCAGCAGCACATGCGCATTCACAATGGCGAGCGACCCTACAAGTGTACCTACTGCGACAAGAGCTTCACCCAGTCCAATGATCTAACGCTTCACATTCGACGACATACGGGCGAACGTCCCTATCAGTGCAACACGTGCGGCGAAAGATTTATTCAGGGCACAGCTCTGAAAAATCATCGACAGCAGAATGGTCATTTTCAAACCGAAGGTGAGCATCTAAAAGATGACTGAATAAAGCTGGAGATGTTCAAAGGACAAAACATTTATATGTTATACTTACCTACATACATACATAAACATCGTACTATACTTAAAGAAATTATATATTTTGTATAAGATAACAAGCCCAAAAGTTATTGGCTTGAATAAAATACAGTAAACCTACATAAATATATGTTAAATTGGTAAACTGGTTTTGGCAAATAATTTGGTTGATCACTTAGAAAGAGTTCAGTTCCGTTATGACTGATCCCTTTGGTCTTACAAATTGAGCGAGCTATCAAAACCGAACGATATCGAATTTCCTTTTTTTACTCTCATTTTAAGCTTTAAAGAATAACTCAGTGAATCAGTTAGGACAAATTCCAGAATTTTATTGCCTAATTTAGCATTATAGCTCCGCTGTAAGCTTGATCGATAGCTACCGCACAAAAATGTATCGCTTAAAACTACCCACCACTAAATTACCGTTGTCATGGTGACACTAAAGGACAAACTAAGTAAGCATGTCGTTTGTGTTCAGTTAAAAAAATAATAACAACTGTTGCAAAAAAATCAAACGAAAATATAAATATTAAATAAAACTAATTTTTTTTGATTAAGTAATCAGCAAAAAACACACCGATATAAGTTAAATTCTAATCAAGCTCACTACACAATTGAAAGTTATTTTGTATGGGGCTCTAATTCCATTCTTTAAGTTTATTTGCAAAATGGTAAAGTCTAAAAAGCAGCTGCATCCATCGGCTGCCACCCATCGCGGTAGCGTCAGCGCCAGTGGCAGCGCCAACTTTATGGAGCACACCTACTGTGTTTTGCTTCATGTAGGTCAAGGTGAGTTCTTTGTCCGGCTGGAGTAAGGAACTATCATTGAAATAACACTTACTTTTTTCAACAGCCATCAACTTTTATGGACGCGAGATGAGGGAAGGGGAGAATAGGGAGAAAATTATTATGACGGCTGCTCTCAATACGGTCGATTTTGAAGTGGAAGGCACACCCTCGACCACAGCTGAAACGATAATATTCAATAGCAATTGCATTTGGGAGTGTGACATGGCCGGCATTAAGCGCATCAAAACGGATCATCGTCCAGTTAAGATCACCTTCTACTCGTGCAACAGCTCGGACCGCAAGACAATTGGCTCATTGTTGCTGCCACTGCGAGGCTTGCCTGTTTTGGGCGTTGCCGAAAACAACAACCCTCTTAAGCTTAAATTATTCTGGCATAAGCTGACCTGCCTAAACAATGAGTTTCGTTCCCATAAGCCGGAGGTTCTTTTGCTGCTGGCCATTGTCAAAAAGACACTGCTATACACCAAGGATTTCGAGCAACTGATGACGTTTAATGACTCAGTGAGTCTTTAATATGTTTTCCTTTATTTTTGTTATTTATTTTCTTAAAACTTTTGCGCATCAGGCAAAGAAAGAGCATACACCACCGTTGCAGTCGCCTGAGCAATCAATTACCGCAAACATGATCCAATCGCAGGTAAGTAAGAGGCTTATCTATATAATTTAATAATTTAACTTGCATGTCCATTTTAGGCAAATATCTATGTGCAGTCGCTAGCGCAATTGGGTCTGCTACAGGTCGGCAATGATCCGCTAGTCGATTGCGATATCATCGAGGTTGTGCTGCAGTTCAAGAACATTAAGAATGTCGACAAGTTTATCAAGTCGCTATGTCACGACAAGGATGAGAAGGTGACGGAAGTGCTTCTAATGTTCGACTTTCTTGGTTCTGTAACGAAAATAAATCTGAAATTGAACAAATCGGACACCTACGAGATCAAAGATGTTTTGGGATTGCGTTTCAAATCCTCCCTGCGCAGTATGCGTCTGTATTTTCAGCGTATATTTTATTTGCCATTTAATTTGTACATCGATGGTACATCTATAGGTAAGAAAAACTGAATATTTTCTAAGTACATTTATTTAATATTAATTTTGCCGAATTTAGCCAACTATCGCATGGACTTTGGTAAACTATTGCCACCGGATAAATATTTTGCCGATAAAAGAAAATATGTGCACGAAGGCTGCTTTGCATTTGACCGCTTTGGACGCTTGGGCAGTGCGCGAGAGCTCAAACCTATCATTGAGTACACCTTTACGGTTGGCATACTCGAAGTTTGCTGGGGCCAGCAGGACATGCAGCCCGGTAAGCAGCAGCTGCAGCTGGACCAAAAAAGTGAACAGCTTGATTTGCAATCTGTGGGTAGCAAAGCATATACAAACGAGGTGCCCGAGGATCGAGCGCATGATAGCTTTCAGGACTGGCACCCTGCATCTGAGACGGCTTCAATTCGCAGCTTGAATGTTGGCGCTGAGCTGTCTGCCTCGGATGACTCTATGTCCGAGGCATCACACTTATGCCGCAGAAAGTCCACACGGCTTATGGTAAACAATCCTATGCAGGAGGAAGAGTTGTGCAATGATGAAGTGCCTGCCTCAAATGTAAACTCATGCATGTTTTTGAAAAGACCAGGCTTTGAAGATAAACAGCCGCCCCCTGATGCTGATGACAACAATTTACCTGCAGATATTAGCTTTGAATCGGAGTTCTTAGATATTTGTAACATTGTGGAGGACAAAACGCGGGATAATGGTGGTAGAACAGCGAGTACGGAAAACATCAATAGTAATGCCAAAGATATTGGTTTACGAAGGCGTCTTCAGAATCAGCAAATGAAAGTTAACGAATGGGCTCAAAAGTTTTTAGAAGAAGAAATGCAGGACCAGCAGCAAATGCCAGGTTTTAAAAGACAAGCAACTTTTAGAAATGGCGAAGAATTTGAAGATGAGAACATTGATGATTCATTTTTAAGGCTGGAGAAGGAAAGCGAGCAAATACAACAAGAAGAGGTTAAAAAAGATAAATATCGGAAAGTAACCAATACTAAAGCTATTGAAGAGATTAACAAACTAAGAACGCTTAGTTCCAAGTTATTATCGCTGCCTAACGAATCTAATGAAATAGTCTCAATCTGTCCAGAGACAACCCATGACAAAAAAACAACAACTATAAAAAAACTTGCATTAGACAAAGCGTTAAAGGTAAAGCCTAAAACTGTACAAAATAAGAAGATTGTATTGAATACAGAGGATTTTGAACACGTCAATTTGCCAAGACATCCAGTGAATACTGTCAAGACATCTCCTCAAAGTAATCAAACTAGTCAAAGCCCATCAAAAGATGAGCTTGTCAAAAAACCTAAAAAGAATTTTATTGTTGAGCAATTGTTGGAAACGGATTCTGTAACAGATAGTGAAGAACAGAAGGCAAATCTAAGCAAAAAAAAATCAAAGCATGTCACTCAGTCGGAAACTCAAGTTTGTGCGAAAGTTATAGCTAAAAACGCACCCTCATTGAAGAGGACATCTAAATCAAAAAATGATATCACTTTAGGTGCTCGCTGGGTAAAGGTTAGCAAGGAGCAGACTAAAATCTTGAACGAAACCGAAATGTACATTAACGATACATGCAATATGACACAGGACGCAAGCCCGAATGACGAACAATTCTGCGAGTGGTCCAGGGTACTTAACAAACCGTCTCGTTCAAAACTGCAAACGAATATTAATTGTGGTTTGGATATGGAATCAAGTTTGGATAGTTCCTACATGGAGAAGCCACAACTTGAGCGTATAGTAGATAATAATTCTGATTCGGGAGAGTCAATGCCACTTGCCAAGCATTTAAGGCCCAAGACTAGCAGAGAAAATGAACTGAAACATATAGAAATTTCACTTACTTCGGAGCTAGACACAACAGCGCATGAAGAAAACATTTCGATTCGGAAAAGAGCTAAAAGAACTTTGAAGAATAACACTTCTTTGCAAGAGTTTTTGGATGTAGAAAGAGCCATTTCCGAGCAGATGAGCCAGAACCTACCCAAAGAAGATAACCGATTTGGCCAAAAGATAGAAAAAGAGTCTAGTGATGTGGATTCAATACAGGCGAAAAATCACATAAAGAAGCGATCAACTAAATCAGCTCTTTTCAAGCAACCAAATGAAGATCGTACTGACAAACTCTGCTTTGGTGCCAAAAAAAGTAAAACTCTAATAGATGATAATGCTCAAGTTTCTCGCATGGAGCTAACAGTTCATATGTACGATGAAACGAAAGCAGCCGATGCAGCTAAGATGAACATCAAATGCATGGATCAGAGCGTCAACACGGACTTAACCAATATGGATGACAGCAGTGAGACCATCATTGCAGCTGGTAGGCAACTTAAGGACTTGATGCAGCAAGTGCAGTATATTAGAGGCCAGCCACCGCTGGAGAAACCCAAAGATTACTTCAACATGGAAGCACATTATGAATTCAAATTTAAACAAATTGAGCAGCATATTGCTGGGATGGAGAAGCAATTAGTTAATTTTGAGTGTCGTACGCAACAAATTCAGGAGAATAACTGTAAGCTGGCCGAAGAGAAAAAGCAGCTTAATGAACGCATAATTCAAATGGAGCAGCAACTTGCGCAGCTCAACCAGCGGGGACCCAGTCATAAAGAGCTGCAACATGTGCTGAATGAGATGCAGCTGCAAAATACGCGCTACCTGGAAATGTCCAAGGCCAAGGATCAGTACAAGAGAAGTTGGCGACGCTGTTCGAAACAAGTGCACGCTTTGAAGTTAGAACTGTATAAGAAGCATATGCAAGAGGATTGCAAGCCAATGTTAACTAGGTGAGTAACCGCTCACTGCCTTAAAAATGTGTCTTTAAAGCATAATAAATAATTTCTTATTGAAAGGGATATTGATCTTAAAAGCATGATCACAGAGGATGTTATGCAGTTTGAGCGTGAATATGGACCCCTGAATGGCTCACTAGCTGATCTCAGTTTTTCCGGTTCAGGTGATGGGCCTCCGACATTGCTCAAGGACTTGCTACTCGGTTTAACTGGTCAAACTTTAGATGAGCACGATTCTGATATTCAAGTTGACAGCTCACTTTAAAAATTCAACCAAATTATCTGTGATATTGACAATAACTATATTTTGTAACATTTTACAGTTTGGTTTTAATGTTTCTTTGTGTTTTAACGTATTTCCGACGCACTATGTAATCAGAAATTATTTGTTTCCGCCTAAAAGTATGCTGAGCTTTTTCCTAATGCGCTATTATTATTAATAATATGGATTGGTCATGGAGACCCTCTAAGAAACTTAATTTGAACTACTCGATAACTAATTAAACAATAAGACAATGCATTTAAAGTCAGTTTTTTGTTAAATGCTTTAGAAATATGTACAGGAATGTAATTATATTAATTTATTAATGCTAAGCAAATGTGTGCTACACCAACTCAGCCCCTTTTCGCAAAAAGTAAGGCAACGTGTTCAGTGGTGCTGTGTACTCCATAATCCACACAGGACCCTTGTAAACATCGTTAGTGTTGCCATCGATCCACTCGCCCTCGGGCAAATAGATGTCACGATTGGTGGCGCCTTCGACAACAACGGGCGCCGCAATAATATCATCACCCAGCAAGAATTCTGCAATAAAATAAAAAAAATGAAAAAATGTATTGAAGTTCAATGAATAAAGCTTCTAAGATGTTAAGCTACCATCGTAAATGCTCTGGGCAATTGCATCATTTGGCGAAATCCACCAGAGCGGCGCATTAACAGGCTCTCCAGTTTCCACGGCACGCTTGAACGTCTTCATAATGTAAGGTGTATAATCCGAATGCAGTTTGGTGAAGGTCTTGCTTATCTCAATGGTCTCAGAGTCGTTAAAGTACCATGGCACATAGGAGAACTGAATGCTGGGCATAAAGACATTGGCCTGCAGCCAGCGCAGGAAGAGCTCTTTTGTCGGCGGCTTCTCATTGTAACCATTGCCGCCGATCATGTCAGGCAGCACAAACGGATAACCGTTCAGATTCATTTGCATTAGTGATGTAATCAGCGTAACTAGACCATTGTTCCAGCCCCACTCGGAGTCCTTGTCCACGATGCGCACAAAGACGGGAAGATCCTGTGTGTTTTGGCCAGAGCGCACCTCAATCATATCCCCAAATTCGGCAACTGTGCGCACATAATCCGTTATGATTTGCAGTGGCGTTAAATTTGCATCGCCCTGCAGCACTGCATCCGTGGGTATCCAACTGGATTCACCGGCATCAAACTTAAAACTATCGATGCCATCCTCTGCTTGCAAACGCTTCAAACGTGTGGTGAACCAATCCCGCACCGCTGGCTTTGTAAAGTCCAGATATGCGGCATCATTTGGCTTACTGTTCCACCACTTTGTATCAGGACTGCCGGCGTGATCTAAAACCAAATATCCCGCCGCCTTAGCGGTCTCGTAGATAGCCGTGCAGTTGTTGTTGATGAACGGATGAATCCACAGCGTTACTCGGAAGCCGAGTGCCTTAAGGTCATCACTCAGCAGCTTGGCATTAGGGAACTTGTTCTTGCGGAACGTCAGTGCACCATAGCAATCCTCCCAATCGTCATCGATCTCCAGCTGACTGTTTTCGAAACCATTATCTAGAATTTGCTTGGCAAAGTCGCGAATAACCGTGTCGTCGACTTCCGCTTTATACAGCGCCCATGTAGACCAAACTGGATGCTGAACCATACGCTCATCCGGATGTCCAGTTGGTTTGCCAAACAGCGTTTTCACTGCATACATATGCGCCACCTTTGCATCCTTCGCAAAGACCAGCTGATAGCTAAACTTAGCCGTGGACAAACGTGGATCATAGGGCAGAGATATTAAAGCGCTAACACACAAGTGATTCTCGAGTCCGGGTGCATTTTGATCAATAAACAAAGGCGTTGTATTGTCCACGTAGAGGAAGAAACCCTCGCTATTGAGCCAATAGCGTTCCGCAACGCCCATATTGCCCAGCTCCTTGGGCAAGTAAGAGAAGTTGCTATATTGCTGACGCTCCACAGGCCAATAATGCTGCTTCTGCTCGGCGCCGCCAAACCAATGCACACGACCAGTGTGCAGCGGCACGCAATCCCTTGGCTGTGTACCCTTCAGCACCTGATCGCGTGCCACATGAAGATGAGTAACTCCATTTGTGGATTTCACCAGGGTGAATTCTATGGTGGTCTTGCCATCGCTCAGCTTATAACTGCCTGTGGATGTGGCCTCAAAATTGCCGTTGCTCTCAAAATTATCCAATGTGATCGTCTGCAGCGAGCGGCTGCCTCTCAGCACCTCATACTGGAGCTTAGGGCCACGACGTAGTCTCACATAGACATCGCTGTTATCGAACTTGAAGCGCTTCTCGATCGTTTTGCAGCCATCAACAGACGCCCATAGTCCGCAGGCAAGGATTAGCGCGGCAGTTGCGTAGGCAAGCTGCATTTTGTAGAGACTATTTCATGAGCAAGGTGAGCGGTTCGCTTTTATACTTTTTCCCCAGAGCTATGTGTATGTGTGTGTGTTGTGGTGAGGGGGGGGGGGGGGGGTTAATGGAGAACTAGCGTGCTACACATAAATAAAGCTCTTGACTAGTATTAGTTATTCGCTACAGATAAGTTAAGATGCAATCTATGCCGCTATTGATAAGCAAAAACCTGATAAAGTTCATGACTAACAATATAATACACATTATTAAATCAATCATTAGCTGATTTCGATTAAGGGTTATAAAACACAGATGTGCCAGTATAACCCGCTATCGAACTTGATACAACCCAACGCTTATGCTCGAAATACAGTATAAGAAACACTTTACACCAAAAGGTTTCAAAGTGCAGGAATGACAAACCTCAAAAGAGTAGATTAGATTGAGAAGTGACCTAGGACCTAGGATACTGCATGTAAGTAAACCCTGGAATGTCATCTTTATTTTAAAAATATGTCTTAAAAATCAGTCACTTGAAATTTGTATATTAATTTTCCTTTCAAATTAGCCTTAAAGGCGATAATGCACCGAGAGCAGGCCTAGGTTAAGTTAGGATTGGTTAGAATGAATCAGTTGATATTAAAAACTCAACCGAACATCGTGTTACTATTTGACCTTCGGTTTCCCCTATCAGTGGTTATAAACCATAATTACTTGTTTGTTTCCCCACCAGAGGTGAGCGGCAACAGTAACCAAAATAACACAGGCGAAAAGTGCGATAATCTCATTAGTCAAAAATTCCGGCGTTTGGGTAGAATAAACAACAAATAAACAGCGAGCTTTGACAGTTGCGAATTTGGCGTCAACAATGTCAAAACCCATCTCATCATCTAAGTGTTCTATAATCATTGTTTACAGAGTACCAAATTACCCTTTCAAATTACATACAAAAGTACTTGTAATTGTATTAATTTTTTATTTCTTTTTACCATTTGAATTGGATTGTTTTTTTCGCTATCAAATATTAGTTGAGTGCCAAACAAATAATCTACTTTACGGAAGAAGTTCAAACAACGCAACATGTTAAAATAAATAAAGCACGTTTGACACTTAAAACATTTTTTTATTTTTATTGAGTGCCGCGTACATTATCTCCGTTACGGAAGAAAATTCAGCTGATGGTCGAGTGATAAACATTCATTTAACAAATGACAACTGTCCAGGTAATTAATTTGGTTATTATTATTAAAAAAAGAAGACATTTGCTATTAATAAAGTTATAAATTTATCTTTTCACTATATAATTGTTTACTTAGAATAGAATAATACATTTTTGAAAAAAAAAATTTACATCTAAATAATTTAAATGCATGTCATAAATAAATCGGTGCAATTGTTTTGAATATTAAAATATTTTTTTTTATTTTTGCTATCTTTTCACAACTCGATAAACCGAGAAAAATAAAATAATTTCTTTAACTTCACTCAAACCAATCATGAGTGCTTACTTAATATAAATGCACTTGTTTACTCCGGCACCAGATGGGCGCGATCTTCCTCCTCGTATTCTTCATCCTCATGATCACTGTGTAGCACATTTGGTTTTGGCTTATCGTGATACTCGAGCACATTTATGCGAGCACTGAACAACTCCACGTCCTGCTCTTCATCGCTATCGCCATCGGCAATAAGTGCAACACGTGAGTAAAACTCCTCCTTTGCCGCCTTCCGATGATACACAATGCCACCTCCCACACCCACGCCTACTAATGAAACAATCACTGCTATCAGCAGTAAAGCTGTGCTCCAGTGCATGTACTGCATTGGTCGGGAGTTATCCTCGGTTTGTGCATTCCCAGAATTTGAGACATCCACGACGGCGCTGCGTACCACATACGCATAGCAAAAGGTCTCATTGGTTTGGGGCATCTTGCGCAATTGGCTGCCCGGATAGCAGGTGCTGCACTGGTTCGTATTTGGACCGTAGCAACGCAGGCAACTCTTGTCGCAGCTCACACAGATGCGACTGTGACGCGGTGTCAGTAACAAGGTGCTAGAATCTGAGCTAACACTTCGACGTCGTCGTTCCGCTGCCTGCAGTGGATCGTCCTTGTCGGTAAAGCTGTCAGTGCTTTCAATGCTGTTCTGTTCAATGCCACCATTCGCAGTAGAAGCGGTTAAATCACTTAGTGTAACACCATCATCAAGCTCATCCGCGTTTGTTTTGGCAAAAGTATGCTGTGGACACTCATCGTAGCAGAGATCCTGGTAAAAAGTGCTTGACGCTTGACATTCTATGAAGAGCAGCAAAAAAACAACAAAATTAGTTCAATTAGTTACAAAAAAAAAGTAATGTAAGATCAAGAACAACATGACTACAGAGAAGTTAAAAGTCATTTACCTCCGAAACAGTGTTGATAAATGGAGCAAGGAAATTGAAAAGTTGATGTTCAGTTAGTAGATTAATAGTAGGTATTTAAAAATGTTGAGTGTACAAAATAAAGTGAACAGAAATATTTAATTTAAATTGATTAATTGATTACAACTTTCTTTTTACTTAACATTTTTTTTTTTTTGAACAACAGTCAAGCCTCAGCTGAAACTCTTTCATAAACAACACAAAAGTTTTAAATACATTTGTTTAGCAAGCGCAGTAGTCCAAAAAACATGCTCAATAAATATCAGTTGGGTGAATTTGAGTTTGTGCGGTACCGCAACCAGTATTGGAAAGCAAAACAAGAATGAAAAGTGTATGGCGTGCATTGATCTGAAATAATGTTAAACAATAAAGAGATTACGAACGTACATAGAAGAACCAATAATAATGTTAATATTCAAATAGCAGCATTAAATGTGAAAATGGTTGAAAAAATAGAAATTACACAGCACTATTAGAGTACATATTTAGAAAGATTTAATAATTTGTTTTGTTTTTTGTTTTTTGTTTTTTTGTTTTTTTACTAACACTCACCTTGCATTTTCGAGACATAAGAGTGGGGGAAACAATTTGGGAACGTTTTTCAAATGTTTTTGGACCACATTAAACTTGCTGCGCAGTTTAAAATCTTTGTTGTTGTTGCATAAAAAAGTTTTAGACTGGTTTTTTTTTATTTTTTAAATTAAAATATTATTTTTGAATACGTTTTCAATGCATTTATTTATTACTCAGATATTTATATTGATAGATATAGTATATATATACACAAAACATACATAAAAAATTGTTGATTCAAATATCGGCCATCAAAACTCATTTACAATTTTAATTCTTCTCTGTTCTTACTTCAATTGTTTGTTTACTTTTAGTTTTTTTTTACATTTAATTAGTGTAATTTTCGCACAAATTTAGCATTTTGTTCCAAAATTGCAGCTGTTATTGTTTTTATTCTTTTAAATTAAATTGATTTTTATATCTACCCCAGGCCCTAGTACCATGTGTTTTTTTTTTCTTTTTGTAAATTTAGTTTTCTCATTCTTTCTTATTTAGTATGCGCTTAAATATTAATTTGGCTTTATTTATTTAATCTTTAATTAGGCTTTTTTGAAAAAGTGTTGAAGCATAAGTACCGCAGCCAGCACTAAGAGTTATATCGTTTAATAAAAACATAATTAGAGAACAGATTTCGAAGAAACTTATGAAAAACTGCTTGGAAAATGTTGTTTAATTAATGTTTGTTGGTTTTTATATGTTTTAAATATAAGTATATATATTTTTTTTGTTAAAAAGCTGCTATTTATTTTATATATTTTTGAAGATTTTCAGTTTGTTGCAACTAGGCATATAGAATGGCTAATTGATAATAATAATTATTATTTATATATTTTTCAAGGTGAGTTTGCTAACAACAACAAATAAATCAAAAGAAAATAATTAAAATTCATATTTTTATTTTTGTAATTTATTTAGTTTGCCTTTAAGATATGATTATTCATTTTCAACAGAACGTAACAAATGGATTGGTTAAATTTGTACCAAGCTAAAAGCAATTAAATTAATTTAAAATGATATGTGTTCTATTTTGAGTACGAAAACTGAAAAAGTTGTGCGTTGCAAGTATTTGCTGTTGCTTATTGTATAGGTATGGTAGTGAATTAGAAATAATTATTGCACTCGCGTTGCGTTTTGATTATCTTCTTCGATTTATCTTTACTTTCAATTAGAGATGGGCACAAAACAAATTTTTATAGCAAATACTATGGGCAAAAGTTGCACCCATCTCTAAAACCAATTACACAATTGTATTGGCAAAAAAAAAAAAAGTTGATGAGCAACAATATTGTAACAAAGATATGTGCATGTGTGTGTGTGTGTGTGTGTGTTGTAAAACGATTAAATTTTACTCTGATATGGAAATTAACTAAATTGTAAATATTTATAGCATGTTTGGTTTTACTTTTAAATATTTTTTGTTTAATAATATTATTTTTTATTAGGCGCACAAAAATTGAATGACTAGAAGTTTTGTGGCTTACTTCTGGAATTTCTTAAACTTTGATTTTTGTGCGCCATTCTTTTATGTTTATAGATTTCAAATATTTAGTTCCTATTCTCACTACAAAATTAGCTAATTATTTTTTTATATATTTTTTTTTTTTATTGTGGTTTTGTTTTTGTTATATTGCAACTTTGTTCAAAACTGCAGGAACTTTTTCAATATATGTATGTTTAATGTAAAATTTATGTTTTCTATTAAGAATTATTAATTATTGGTTTCTTGCCTACTTTAATACTAGACGTAGTCATACCCTACACCCTAAAGTTTTCGTTTTTCGTTTACTTTTATTTATGTATTTATAGTTACAGTTTTAATACAAAAATTTACTTGCTTTGCTTTGACGCCTTAACGCTAAGATTTTATGAAATTTACTTTTACAAATTTTTATTTACGATTTTTTTTTTTATACATTCCCAGTTGTTCGCATAATTTCATTAAGATTTACGTTTAAATTTTAGAAACAGTCTTTTACTATGAACTCTAAACTGTAGTGTAGAAAAATGTTCTTTCTTTAATTAACCCAAAAATACAATCAGAAAGTGCTGCTCAAACTGTAGCTATTTGGCTGGCCTGGCAATATCTGAAATGCATATATATTATGTACATCAATTGACATGAACAAAGCCACATTGTATGTACGTCGTTTAAAAGCTATTACACTGCAGTCTGCAGAGCATTTCAAACTTCAATTGCAATAGTGTCAGGCCCAATGCATTCGAAACTTTTAGGGCCAAGGCGCAATGCATGCAAAACTTGTGAAATGACTTTGGCACAGGGAATTTTTTATCCCTAACATTAAATGCAAAAAAAAAAAAAACGAAAATATTTGTATGTATACAAGAAAAAGAAAAACAAACGAAAACAACGAATTATACAAACAAATTTAACTAAACTCTTATAGAAATATTTCAACTAAATTCATAAAACATTAACTTTTTTATATTTTATTTGTGCGAACCGAATTGGATGAGACAACCTTAGTTTTTTTGTTCGTGTTTTTGTTCCGTCGTCAGCCACTGTGCATAGCTGAGTTTATACTTAAATTTAATTACGAAAATTATTAGTTAATTTATTTTTTGGACTTGCAATGTTCTTTCTTTTCATCATGTTTTTGTTTTTTTTTTTTGTAGCTTACTTTGCTATTGTTCAATTCATTTTTCTTTTTGTCAGTTTAAAAAATGCTTAAATTCAGCACAAAATGCTTTTCTTTTTGTTCTCATTGTTTGTTAATCAAACTTAAAATGGAGTTGAAGTCTGTTCACATAATATTTTTCTTGTAGTTTTTACAGTTGTTTGGCTTTTTCAAAATAGTTTTCTCTTGAATTATCTAATGCTTTTGTTGTTGTTGCCATTGTTATTGTTGTTGTTGTTGTTGGCGATGGCGTGTTTAAAGTTTAGATAGAAGACTTGTGTTATGAGTAGAAAGAATATAGACAAACCTAAACATTTCTGGTCGTTCCACTTAAGGCATGCGGCATGATTGCTTCGATCCTGTGTCATGCCAACCTCGCCCACCTGCAATTACATATAATATTAAGAGAAAATACATTAAAAGAATGCCATATTATATCGTATCAAAGCTTACATATAATAATATAAAGAGCAGCGTTGCTAATGCATTATATTGTATATGAAGATGGTGAGGAAAAACTTTTGCAGTCTGAGCAAAGTATTGGATTTATTTTAAGAGCTTTTTAATAATGATGGGATTCAACAATAATCTGGTGTTAAATCATGCTTAAACTTAGTTTCTATTTATTCAAAAGAATATTCTTTGAATATAAAAATGCTTTTATAGCAATAAAGAATGAAATTCTTCTCTACTCCTTGACAAATTCCCTTATAAAAAGACGATTTCCTGCAATATTATGTTTCCTTAAGACTTTAAGCTATAAATCGCCAGTTGCACTACTTTAAAATTCTTGCGTTTCTGGCGATTTTATAGTCTGCAATGCAACATTGCTTTAGTTGCAGTCAGACTGGTTTCCGTTGTGGTTCATTGCATGTTGCCGCACTGTCTGGCATTTTAGATATATGTAAGTATACTCAAGTATGTATGGAAAGTGGCATTTGTGTCTGCTTCTAACTGTTTATTTATCGCTGCAACAAAAAAAAAAAAAAGCTCTGTCTATGACTATGTGTTCAAGCTGTCTCTTTCTAACGCTATCTCTAACTCTGTCTGAATCTTTTTGGCCCTAACAGTACTTTTACATGCAATGACATCGCGTGTTGGCAGCAGCGAAAATGAAAATCCGTTTGTTATGCAAAAAGTTTTCTGACAAAGCAAGGCACAAAATACTTAAGGTCAGTGCACTTTTAGTCTATACACATTGACTTTTAAGCCTAGCTGCCAAAAACCAGAAAATTTGAAGTAGCTTTAGGCAACAATAAGAGCCTAAAGGACTGACCGCTTGTAAGCGAAAAAATAGTGTTGCCTGTCTTTAGTGCACTTCAAGTATAATGCACAAACAGTTGCAACAGCATTGGCTCTCAAACTGTGCATGCAAAATGAATATGACAACATCTAATGCAGCACCACTGCAGCTGACGGAAGCAAGGGAATAAAAAAAAGGAAAATAACCAGCATCTGCCTGGTGCTGCCAACAAGAACTTGGCACATTGCCCGCGACTTGGCCAGGCCAAGAAGCAAGCATTGCCAAAAATTGAATTTAGTTGCCAGAGCAAAAATGGAAAATTGAGCATTTTCCTATGCTAAATAGTCGGACAATTTATGGGCCTAGCTGCATTAAAGCGCTGGCAAAATAGTTAGTGGAACTAACAGGCAAAGAAAATGCAAAAAATAAATAAAATAAAAGCAAAAACATAATAACGAAAACGAAAGCATGCCAAACAGTAACTCAAAATATAAATCTACCTACACATTGCAAACAGTTTGCAAACCGCTGCCAAAAAGCCTGAATGACTGCAAGCCTATTGTAGTATGACTAGTTGAGAGGTCTATTTATATACATATTATATGCCTAGTATATATATATCATATATCATTTGCATCATCTGTTATTAAGCTAGCCACATGCAAGCACGCGACGCTGACGCAGCTGGACAAGGACTTGGACACGGACATTGCCAATGTCCTCGTTCTCAATCTCGACTTCGCTCTCTGGCAAGCCGTTTGCAAAGCACTGCAAAATTATAAATTTAAATAAAACAAAAAGAAAAGAAAACAGCAACAAGAAATCATACGATGTAAGTGCTAAAGATTTGGGTGTTAATGTTAAAAGCAAACAGTTTTTATTTTTCTTTACCATTATTTATATATTTGTTTGTTAATTTGAAGAACACATTCTAAAGCTCCGCTAATCACTGTGTTTCGATGCTAATCGAAAGTACATGACGCTGTTTGAACAACATTCGAACTTTTAGTGTAACGAAGTTTTCAATATTACGTATTTATTTCCAGAACTTTGCGATTGTATAACGAATTTTCTGGTAAGCTTAGTTTTCACTTGTCTCTTTGAGACTTCTTATATGGAAGTTCGACTGTCATAAGAATGTATATAACATTTTTAAGTTTGTTTATTCACGCTTCTCGTTAGCTCCTTTTACATTTTCGCTCTCGTTATTTTTGTCGCATTGTTTCTCGCTATGTTACTCGTTGAGCTACTCGTTGAGCTACTCGTTTAGTTTCTAGCAAGTTTTCTTGTTTTTAGTTCCTCGCAATAACTCACTTAATTTGCACTTTTACTTTTTTTAACTTAGTCTTCCATCAAAGCTATGTTAAATATACCAAAAATATCAAATATGTGCAACATTATTTGGCTTGAAGCATCTACAAACTAACTGCTTTAGCTACAAATGAATGAATGTAGATGAAGGAAGAGTTAAGTCTTTAATTCAAATTACCTGTTGCATATTACGCCATTGGCCGCTGGCATCGTGCTCGATGTCATTGTGTGCCATATCGTTGCCGTATATATTGAATTGACTCTGCTGATTGTCGTGGGGCTGGTCATCCGGTTGGGCGGGCGTCTCGGTGCCATAGAGTATCATGTCCCATTGTGTGATTTGTGCTGCAAGTCAGTCAAATGAGATTAGGCAACACTGGCAATGTTTCAAATCAAAAACCAAAATCCAAAAACCCAAAAAATCAAAATCAAAATCCTCAAAAAACACAAAAAGGCAAACAACGGAAACAAAATTGCAAGCATGGTATGATTTATGAATGGCAAACGGGGCGAGTGGAGGACCAATAAATCTGCCAGATGCTAGAAATAAAACAAATGATGTGACAAGAGATAAAACACAATTTTCAAGATATGGCGCTAGAGCCAAAAACTCAAAAGACAAATGAAAAATGTGCCCGCGTATATATGTACATATATTTTTGTTATTCCATATTTTTTATTATTTTTTTCCTGACAAACAAGAAAACTGCTAAAAGTTGCACTTTGCAGTTTGAACTTTGAAGTTTGCAGCTTGCAACTTGCAGTTTATAGTTTGATTGATGAAAGGCGTTCTGTGGCTGTCAAACATTCTACCGAAAAATCATAAGAAAAACCTTGGTCTTAAAAAAGAAATGATTTATCCAAAAATGCTTTCAAAGTTGAACTTTAAAGTTTATATATACTAAGAAAGTTTATAAAAGAAAATGGAGCGATAGAAATTCTTGAATTTTAAATGAATATGAACTCAATATTAGAAAGTGCTTTAAGGAGTACTATCGAAAATTGCTTAGCCAAAAATCAAAATCAAAACTAAATTATTTTGCACATTTTTGGCTACCATTCTTGCTGCCATAGCTGCTCGGTGCTAGTTGCAATCCGCCCTCCTCTTCGTCGTCGTCATCATCATCATCATCCTCCTCCTCTTCCTCCTCCTCGGCAGCGCTAACATCTTGGGGCGCCAGGACGCCAGCGGCAGCCATTAACAGCTGCTGCTTCTTGAGTATGCGCTGATCGGGCAAATAGCTGCTGCCGCCCGCGGGCATAGCGGGTGGCAAGGAGGCTAATGCGGGAAATTCCGGAAAAATGGGCAACAATTGCGACGAGGGAGGCGGCGGTGCTGATGGTGATTTTTTGGTATTGCCCGGACGAGTGTTGCCAATATGGGCATTACCCGTTGTGGGCTTAAACACATCCACTTCAAACTGTTTGCCCTGCTTCCGAGGCGATTGTTGTTGTTTTTGTTGCTGGTGCTGGTGCTGTTGCTGTTGCTGCGTACTAGTCTTGGATTTTGGTATGCTGCTGCTTTCGTAGGGCTCAAGTTCCGGAAAGATGGCTTGTATCTTTTCGTAGTGTTCGAATAGTTTGGGTATGCGTGAGTCCTGGTTGTTATCCTTTACCTGTTTGGCTGCCTTGACAGGCAAACGTTGGCCATTGCCTCGATTGTTGTTGTTGTTTTTATTGTTGTTGTTGTTGTTGTTGCCGTTCATATCGCCAATGACTTTGCGCGTTTTCTCCTCGTAGAACTTTTCGCTTGAACTAAGTTTGGGTCGTTGCGTTTGCAAATTATTTGACTGACCTTTGCCCTTGCCACCGCCAACACCACCGCCTCCACCACCTCCTGCTTGTTGCTGCGATATGCGATAATATTTATTCTTGTTGCTGTTGCTGTTGCCATTGCTATTGCTACTGTTGTTGTTGTTGTTGTTACTTTGCATAGTTTGCTCCTTTTTATTGGTTCTGCCTTCGTTCGCTTTGTTAGCCTTATATCCCTTGTTGCCCTTATTATTCGCCTTGCTGTTGTCCTTGTTATTATTGTTGTTGGTCTTGCCCAATATAACACCATATGTGGCGGATATTTGCTGATAACCCTGCTTGGGTGGCGGAGGCGAATGTGACAATATTGGCAACAATGGATTGTTGGTCACAAAACTGGATTTATTTGGCGGCATCTTGCCCAGCGGCAATTTGGCGCCACCTGCCGGCGTATTGGCGAAATTGTTGGGCGATAAACGCGGATATTGCGGTGAATAGATCTGATGCAAATTGCTTGTTGTGCTACCACTTCCACTGCCATTACCACTGGAGTTGGGTGTAGTTGCTTGCTCAGCGCTATTCGCTCGTGGCACCGAAATCGGATCATTTGGTTCAATTGTCAGCGTTGTGCCATAGAATATCAATGACCATTCACGCAAGAGTGCGTGGCCTAGGTTTTAATTTTGTTTTTAGGTTAGATATGTTTGTGTGGTGAGTTGTTAAAAGCGATGTGGTGAGTTAATGTGTTTTAGTTCACAGTTTCCACAAAAAGTGCAGCATGTCAAAGTTGGTTTTGGGCATTTTGATATTGTAATTGTTGTTGTTAATTTAGAGTTCAGCTTTTGTCACTTACCCATATAGCGTCCCTCGTTATGAATTTCCAGCTGCCAGTTGCCATGCGGAGATTCACCCCAGGTGTGCACAGACATGAAGGGCCATTGATTGAAGCCGGAACGGGAATTATCATGCATGCTGTAGGATGAATATGTTAATAATTGTTCTAAGCTTAAGCTTCTGAAGTCTTATTAATAATTGTTATATTGCTTTTTACGTACCGTGAAGTTAACAACGTGACTTTGGTATTCGCCGGTGATTTCAGATATAGCTGAATATCGCCACGTCGCTGTGAGGTTAACGTTATTTTAGCCTGCACATGCTCCAGGTAATTGACGGATAGACAGTGATTAACGGACAGTTGAAGAGTGATGTGTGTGCGTGGTGGAATAACTCTAAAAAAAAGAAAGATAGATAAAGAAAAACATGCATTAAATATTGTTGGTCATTCAAAGGTTGTCCACTTACTTGTCGACGTGTGGTGCATTGATTTCGCAACGTTGCTGTTCTGGCACCGTTTTCCAGTTGCGTGCAACACGAACCATTTCGGCGGCGTCCATGAGACCATAGCCAAAGGAATGGCTCACACGTCGGCCCACACCATTGCGCGACCAGCTGGAATCCTTGAGATTCGCCGGCTTAGCGGTACGCACCACAATGTGCTGCAGATCGCGCCAGGTTAGATTCTGATTCGATTGCAGCACAAGGGCGGCAATGCCAGCGGCGAGCGGTGCCGAGGCCGAGGTGCCCGTATGCGTTGCCGTGCATGAATGATGCAAATCTGTGGTGACCACCTGCTTCTCGCTCTGCCCGCCGCTGCTATAGGTGGTGGCCAGCGTGGAGCTGCATTTCTCCGAATACCACGGCACATGACCCTCCTCTGTGGCACTCGATATGGACAGTGTCCATATCGAATTCGTATAGCCATCGCAATTGCAATTATCCATTTCCCTGCCCCCATTGCCCGATGCCCAAATGAAAATGCTGCCCTTGCCACTACGCCCCTTCGTTGTGCCCTCAATGAAAGCACGCGATGCCAATTCACCGGGACCATCCACCGTTTTGCCATCATCGTCGGGTCCCCACGATGCACTATAGATGTCAATGTGCTGCGGATTGAGCGACAGCGAACGCGCCTCCACAGCATCCGTTACATCACCATCCAGCATTCGCACACCGCCCACACTTGCCCCATACGCAATGCCGACGGCACAAAATGAGTTGTTCGCTGTGGCAGCCACCTCGCCAGCACAACGAGTTCCATGACGATTCGAATCGCTCATATCATAGTGCGGCATTGGATCATCATCGTGACTGTTTACATCGTAGGACGCCTTAGGATCCTTTTTATGGGAAATATGAAATAAACAAAGGTTTAATTTGACTGTCTAATGAACTTACGTAGTTTTGTTCAATATCCGGATGATCGGATTCGAGGCCATCATCCAGTATGGTGACCACAACCCCTTTGCCAGTTATGCCCAGTTTCCAGGCGGGTATCACATTCATATCCAAGCCACCGCCACGATTCTTTAAAGCACGCTAATTAGTATTTACTGTATTTATAAGTTCTTAGACACTTACCAAATACCACATTTGCGGCCATTTGGGATCATCGAAGGGCACCGCATCTACTAGTGATGTGGCTCTTGGTGATGTGCGCGATGGACGCATGCGTATAAAGTCACGCTTGGAACGCGATTTAGCACGCTGCTGTTTGGCCCATTGGACACGCTCGTCCAAGTCGAGGCGGGTCTGATGGTTTGAGGCGGGCGTCAATGAACGCTTCGACACCTTGTGATGCGCAAAGTGATAATGATCATCAAAGATCTGTAAGTGGAACAGAAATGGGATAGTTTAAGATTTAATTTAAGTCTTAAGACTCAGTTAAAAGTTTACATCGATTCACTTAGTTGAACTTTGATTATTCATTTATGCAGTTTTACATCTTAAATGATTAAAAACTAAAACTGCAACTGCTTAATAATAAACTTTATTCAGACACATCAAGTCACAGTCTCTTTGGAAAACCTAACATATTTCAACACATATTAAATTAGAACCAAAAACTAAGTGACTTGGTGTGAAAACTATAAATACAAATTATTTTATTCCTTTGTTAATTCCTTACTTTCCCAAAAAAGTTGAATAAAATACCAATAACTTTATTTGATCAAAAATGTCTTCCCGACTGAATAAAGTGCGTAAGTTGGCGGAAAAGTTATTTACGCCATCGGAAATAAATCGTTTCAGTGCGTATCGCGATAAGTTTTCACAAAAGTATTTGAAATTAAATGCATATAGCTTCAAGCGACCCACAATGCCCAAATGGATTAGTTCCCGTTACTTTGCATCGGCGGAGTGTGAAAGTAAGAAAGTTTAAGATATTATTGGAAGTTTAGTTTTATTTCAAATTTCTGCACCTAACAGAACCAAGCGAACCATACGAATGTTCCGATGAACAGCCCAATTGGGACAAAATACGTCCACCTGGTAAGCCCTATGAGCCACGCGATACACATTATTGGTATCCAGATCCGGAGTTTCTCAAGCAATACGAGGCATTAGTAATGTGGCCCATGGGCGATGAGTGGAAGAAGCGTCCGAAGCCATCAAGTCGCTATTTCCCACCCACAAATCGCAGTTTTCGCACCAAGTTCGTTAATTTTGGACCCGCCCATCCGGCGGCTCATGGAGTGCTGCGCATGATTCTCGAACTGGACAATGAGACAGTGATTTCAGCAGATCCGCACATTGGTCTTCTACATCGTGGCACAGAGAAGCTCATCGAACACAAGACCTACACCCAAGCATTGCCATATTTCGATCGATTGGATTATGTCTCCTGCATGGCCTGTGAGCAAGCTTATTCCCTGGCCGTAGAGAAGCTGCTGAACATTGAAATACCAGATCGGGCTAAATATATACGCACATTGTGCGCTGAGCTGATGCGTCTTACAAATCATACAATGGCATTGGGCTCCTCTATACTTGACTGTGGTGCCATCACACCACTTTTCTGGCTCTTTGAGGAGCGTGAGAAACTTTATGAGTTCTCTGAGCGTCTGTCCGGTGCTCGTTTGCATGCGGCATACATTCGACCGGGTGGTGTGGCGCAGGATATGCCATTGGGGTTTGGTAAGGATTTATATGAGTTTATTGCGCAATTTAAGGATCGTCTGGATGAGGTCGAGGATTTAGTGACAGATAATCGCATTTGGCGCATGCGCAACATTGACATCGGTAAAATCACGGCCCATGATGCCCTCAACTTTGGGTGCACAGGACCCGTTCTTCGTGCCACTGGCATTAAATGGGATCTACGCAAGCAGCAACCCTATGATGCCTACGAGGATATGGAGTTCAATGTTGTAATCGGTTCGAAGGGCGATTGCTATGATCGTTATTTGGTGCGAACCCGAGAGATGCGGGAATCATGTAGCATTATTCTGCAGTGTCTGGATCGTATGCCACCGGGTCATGTCAAGGTCGATGATAAAAAGATAATGCCACCGACACGTCACAAAATGAAAACGGGCATGGAGGATCTAATACATCATTTCAAGCACTTCTCGCAGGGTTTTTCGGTGCCACCGGGTGCAACTTATACTGCTGTTGAGTCACCCAAAGGTGAATTTGGCGTCTATCTGGTCTCAGATGGTAGTTCACGACCCTATCGCTGCAAAATACGACCTGCGTCCTATGCACATTTGGCTTTGTTGAGTAAACTGACGCCAATGTTTCTATTAGCCGATGTTGTGGCTATTATTGGCTCGCTCGATATTGTATTTGGTGAGATCGATCGATAGTAATTGAAATTGTATTTTTATCTTACACTTACGAAATATACTTATATACTAACGGTTATACTTAAGCCTAGAAGTCTTCGAAGTTACTGGGAATTATAATTTATTGGTCTAACATGACTCTCAAACCGATAGAGTGATAAAACACACGACTCTCAAACTGTAGACAGCTGAGACTTTCGAACTTTCAGTCAGTGATTGCCAAAATCAATAGCTTTAGGCTGATTGGCACCCTTTTTGTCAACCTTTAATTTGTTTTTTGTCTGTATCAAAATCTTAGCGTGTGCCTGGCAGTCTTCCGTGTGACAGTCAATCTTTCAGTATGTCACACATTTGACTGTCAATCTTTTGGCGTACGGGTGTCAGGATTTCAACGTGAAACTGTCAAACTTTTAGTTAGGTTTACACAAACCGGAGCAACAACAAGAACAGCAACAATTGCAAGTGTTGGCATCAACGCCAACAACATAAACTACAATTATGAACAACAGGAACCACAACTTAATATAATAATGACAGACAAAAAGGAAAGTTGTTGAGTTTACATAAATGTGTTTGTTTGTGAGTCTGTGTGTGTGTGCAACTACTTAAAATAACTGCTCACGTTCAGACATGCACGCAAATACAAAACATAGAGTACTTATAATAATATTCTGTATATGATATGTTTTACACAATTTCTGCAACAACATAAGAGATTTATGTGTGTGTGTGTGTTTGTGTGTTAGGGTTGCCAGAGTATGCCTCGACTCGCATGTCTTGGTGTCTGGAATTTGCTTATAATTGAATTTTATTGTTTGAAATTCTTTGCCAAATTACAATTTAAATGCTGCAAAGCAACAATTTTGCAATTACGTTTCGTTGTGCCTCAAGAATTTTATTGTCGTTTTGGGCCTGCATTTTGTCAACTGGAATTTTATGGTCAAAACTTTTGTTTGCTTTCGCCCCATTAAAAAGGACAACAAAAGGACATCTTTTCGGGACCTTCGCCAATATGTGTAAGTTTTAAATTACACTCTAGTATTACACTCAAGTGTTAAATAGCATGCTTTAATAAGTTTTTAGTTAAAAAGTGTAATCAAAGCTCTCATAATATTGTAATATTTTACATTTTCTCGTCACTAAAACTTCAATTTACTATATTATTTAGAACAGAATTTCCAGCAAGTTCAAACTTAAATGAACGTAAAAGCTGCTGTCAACTTTTTACCTCTGCTACAAATTTAAAGTCAAGCTTTTAGCAAAAGCCCCAAATAAAGTGGTCGTTTTAATGGGCAGCGCTATTAACATGACATGCACTTGGCAACCCTGCCAAGCGTCTATTGTTGTACGCTGCGTTGACATTTTTCAAAGGCAAATTGCGTGTGTGCGTGCAGATGTGTGTGAGTGTGTACAAGCGTAAAATACGCTTTTCACTGTTGCCAGAAACTTGTTCATGATTTTCGCTTGATTTTTGGTTTGCGTCAGAGCTGTACAACTAGTAGGACACGGAGAAGGAGAGGAAGCGAGAAAGAACGAAGCACACTCGTATGGTGGCACATATGCATCATTAAGCGCTTTACAAATATTATCATTGACCGAAAATTCCAAGCACAGACTGCAAGGTATAGCGACAAAAGACAACAATGTTAGGCATCGAAATACTCTATTTACAGTCTTAAAATGGAGTCAAAAATCACATAGCTAACGGGACGAACAATGTTATGGTCGAATAGAGTTAAGGGATTAAAACTTCTTGTCTTGACTGACTGACTGATATCAATGCACAGTCCGATCGGTTAGACAAACCAATTTAATTTTTTTCACGAAATAATAGAATATGAATCGTAGGAAAAAACTAAAACTGGATTTTTCACAAATGCAACTGGAAATGAATAAATTTTTAAGTAGATTTTCATTACTTATTTGGTCTAAGCTGAACCGGAAATAGCAATTTTTTCCTATTTCAATAGTAGTGTGTAACAAGCGGCAACGAAGCATAAAAGTATGTTACACAATTTATTTATGCCCACAGCAGGATGTCGCTTTTCGATTTACAACTACGGATGCGGTTTCCTGTGCCTCCTCTACCTCATGTGTGTGTGTGTGTGTGTGTGTGTGTATGTGTGTTTAGCTGTCAGCGTGTGTTTGTACTGAAATTTGAGCACTTGAAAAGCGGATGTACGTGTCGCCAATTTTACGCCTAAAACAGCAAACGAAAAGGCTCGATTTTTCCCTTTCGTCCAGTTTTATCCCTCGTAGTCCCCTCTCTACCGTCCTGTTGAGCACTAAAACTTTAATTGCAGCCACTCTCTGCGTACGTGGCACCCTAGCTCGTTTAGTTTTTATCCAAGTGTCGGCTGCTTCCAACAACTATCATCCCTTTTCCCTACTTCTATCATAAAAACTATCCCCCAACTACACCATATTCTATCAAGTTTGTTAATTTATGCAGCACAACAGCAAATGGCAAGGAGGAGCAGATAGCGATTCCGGATAGGATCAACATGCTAGTTAGTTAAAGATACCCTCGTTAATCTCTTAAATTTTTAGTGTTTTATTTTTATCATTTTTAATTGAGTTTGATGTCGAAAGTGAACTTTATGTCCCGGCACTAAAAATAATTCGAGCTTTTTCTATTGACTGTTCTGAGCTATAATTGTTTGGAAGCGGTTTTAATTAAAATTGACTTACAGCGCGAATGGTTAGCTCTATTTCTTTCACACACTTTACTTTCCTCTCTGTCTGCATAGTATTTTTATTAAGTTTAAATGCCCGTTGACGAATTAATCGATGCTGATGTGTGTGCTGCGCGTTTCTATGCCGGCATATAACTTCGCATATATACACAAACGCCATTAACTTAAATATTTTATTTGTTGCGTGATCTCGTTAATCTAAACAGAATAACTTCGTATTGTGGCAACATATGCAAAATTTTAACAGCAATTATAGACAACTTTCTTCTGGAGAAAAGTAAGATGCATAGATACTTTTAACATTCGTGAACATTTTTAAAAATAAGCATATGTTGTATATGAACTAGCCAAACAACCAAATTTCAAACTATGGTTATATTTAACACAGCGTTTAGATATTCAACAACAATATCGGCCGAGTTTCTTGCAATACAAATGCAAAAATATTGGAGATATAACTAAAGTCCTTACAATAAATCTAACAGCAATTCTGGCAATTTGCAAACCTTGTTTTGACTTTAATTTACCTACCAAAACCGCCAATGTTTCAAAACGTTTGCAGTACCTGCTCCAAATGCCTGTTCTCTCTCTCACTCTCGCTCTCATTCACTCTCCTTTTCACACTCGCAGTGAATCGCAAAAGCAGCCAATTTTCTAGTGCATTTGTCACAGACAACAAAGTGGACCAACACAATGGCAATAAAACCACAACAAATAACAACAGCAACAACAAATGGAGCAACCAAAAGCAAGAGAAAATGGGGCAACAAATGGTTAGAAAGAGAGCGAAACAAAGTGTGCAATATGTTAAGCTGTGAATAATGCGAAACGTGGAGTGTTTTGCAGCAATAGAAGCCAACAGCAACAACAAGAGCAAAGCTTTTCGAATTGTCAACAATTTAATTAATCAACATGCCATGTGAAAAAGAAGAAAAAACCTAGAGAAAGAGATAGCAAGATGTTTAAGCTAATAAATGTGCACAAAGGGGCGCCACAGGGGCGCCAAAGGAGTGCTAAAGGTGGGCGTGGTAGCCGAGTGGCCGAGATTAGCCGCTGGGTTTGTTCACAGTAAATGCGATTTTGTAAAAGCGCTCGTCACGTCTAATGCCACGCTCAATTGCCAACGCGAATGGTTAATTTTAAATGGACCCAGACAGAAACTTGTTAATGTGCGAGTGAGACAGCTGAGCAATATAAATATGTGCACCGTTTTATTAGCTGCTAATTAATTAAGCTCTTAAGTCGACGACAATGTTGCGCCAAAGCTGTGGCTTGCGGCTTTTTGCTTGCTTGTAAGCAGCTTTGATTTTCAATTAAGTTAAGGCAAAACGATAGACGCTAAACATATGTAAGCACATGTATTTAGATGATGATGTTGTGCATAGACAAGTTAATGCCCTTTGGTCATTGACATCCTTATATAACCAGTTATCAAATGGTTTATAAAGAAACCTTGTTGTGTGTGTAGAGTAAAGAATGAGCTTGGTAAGCTAAATTACAAATTTTAAGGTATTTTATATGTTTGTTTTGATTGTATATAATGAAGTGTTAGCCAACAATAAACGAAGTTGTGATCCAATTGCAGGTGAAACTAATTTATTTATCTTATTATAACTAAAAGTACTGTTCATTATTGATATTTAAGAATCGCTGTATTATCTGAATTTATATTAAACCGGATACCGAACATCCTTTTGCTGACTAACGCCTGTTTATGCGCTTGACCTGTGACATAACATGGAATAAAGCGAAGAACAATTTAAAATTTGTTTGTGTATACCTTCCAGTTGTGCTTTTGCAAATTTTCTGACAGGTGTCAAGCGCTCAAAAGAGGTTGGGCGAACAAAAGCTGTGGATTGTCACAAAAAAAGTTGCGTAAGATGTCAACTGCAGTTGGCAGCTTTGTGTTATGTTACTTGCAAAATTGCATGACAGCTATTCGTAATGGGGTTAAAAATTTTCCATATTAAAATAAGGCACAAACAAATATATGAATTTTATAACATGTGAGAAGCTTGAGCTTAAGCTTTTGGTTATTTAAATTTATCCTTATATTTAACAAGGTTTGACTTGAGTGCTTATACTTAGAGTACTAAGAATATATACCGATTCTGTTAGCTTATCATATATTTATTTGTCCATATAAAAGTAATTTATAGCTTTCCAACTTATGATTACTTTATCATTGTACTATATGTTTATTCAATGTTTCATAGAACTTGCTTCACTTGCATAACGCATTCTATTTCTTTTTTTTGCCTGCTGGGGCTCACATGTGGTTGCCCAATCAGTTTGAGGGCCACTGTTGCCGTTCTCATGCATACAAACATTGCATTTGTTTGGACTCGTTAGCTCGTCGCCTGTTGCTTTTTATGCGAAAGCAATAAAACCGAAAATTGTGGTTGTTGTTTTTGCTTATCTTCTTTTTATTTTACAATTGTGTGCGCTTGCTTTTGTTGCAATATTTATAGAAAATGCGAGGCGATTTGTGCCAAACAATTGGTGAAGAACAAGAACAGTGGGGCCACATACAAAGAAAAAAATAAATAAAACACACACGAAACAAGAGAGAGAAAAAGTAGAAAAAAAAGAAAACATTTGCATGCATATTTATGGCTTTGGCTCTTTATTTGTTAAAAGCAAACAATAAATTGAGTTTGTTTATGCTCTGCCACACCCACTGCCAAAAGTATCTTTATACAAGAGTTTCTATGTTGTTTTTGCCCCCACTGTATGCTTAGTAAGTGTTGTTTTTGCCTGGCAAATCTTAAGTCAGCTAATAAACTAATTCCTAAGCATATCTTAAGTACATAGCGAATAGCCTAAGGCTAGTTTTAAGATAAGATAAATAAGTCTGTTTATTGGGGTTGTGCATATGCCGGCTTTTCGCAACGTTTTAATTCCTCCAGGGGGTAAATTTTGGCAAAGAAAATCTACCCTTAGTTGCTTAGATACAAACAACATAATTGTTTATATAAATGTACATAGCCCACGTAGGAATTGAGTTTCCATCTGTGCGTAAGAGTGTTTATTTTCTTTCTTTTTAGCAATCAGGTAGGCTGGCTTACCCTAAAGACAGACAGGGCAACCCTTGGCACAAATGCATGCCAAACTTTCCCCTGTGGGTAGCGCATCATTGAGGGTAACACACACAAAGGCAAAAAATTTAATAAAGCAAAAGATCAGCTGTTGTAGGTTTGGTCTGGACCAGGTCTTCGCTTCAGCTTTTTATGGCAATTGGGGAGCAATATCTTAGCAAACGTGTCTGGCTACAAACCCTCTTAAGGGTTGCTTCTGTCTCGCTACTATGTAAAAAATATCTATCAGGAGGCTTAAGCTTTTTGTTACGCAGCAGCAAAACATAATACACAAAACACATTTTTAGCTATTAGAACCCATATCCCAACACGCACATATTGTGAAGGCATATCTATTTGCCAAAATTGAGTTTTGGTCTTTAAAAATTATTGAGTGATTCGGCTTTTTCCTTATAAGCATTACATTCTTAATAACATTACACGTGAAAGAAAGTGTAGTTCATTTATTCTTAAAACAAATCATTTTATTTTAAAAGGTTTTTACTTGGCTCAAGAACATTGAATTTAAACTTATTCAAATTAAACAACCAAGCAAAAAAATCAAAAAACTGATATTCAATACATGTTCAATACGAGTTTGTATTTTGATTTAAATTTGCCACGCTAATAATTTAAAATTCATTTGTGTGGAAAATAAATAATATGAATAAAGCAAATTAAATTTATAGACAGTTAAATTACCAAATTATAATTGAAAATTTGTTTTTTGGTGGAAGGGAAAATGAGAGAAAATTACATTTTAAATGATCAGCAAAGCATGTGTGGCTGAAATATGAGTTACATGACAGCAACAACAAGAATAAAGCATAAATGCGGATGATAATCGACATCCGGAAAACAGCAACAACAACAAGTGCATAGAAAATCACATGCCACATGTGTTGCATATCAATTGAAATGTAAAAAAAATTATTGAATAGCATTGGATATTTCCATGCATTTAACTCAAATGGTTTTATTTAAAATTATAAACGAGCGACACCTTTGTGCGAATTTAAATTTATTTATACAGAGCTCCAATTACAGTCATGACTGATTTTATATTATTTACACAGTTTCAATTTATCACGAGATTGAATGAAATGAAATGTATTTTTATTCCCAATTAATTGCACACATTTCGCAATACATAACATCATTAATTAAAGGCACAGCCTTTTTTATTACACGCACGCAGCATGCATGTAAAACTGCGCCCCCGGGAGCAGTTAATGTCCAACTTTTATGTAATAGTTGAGATGTTATAACAGCAACCCTCGTTGTATGAAGTGTGTGCCACTTTTATCATCTCAAGTTACGTGGAAAATGTGAATCAATTTAATGGCCAAATCATTTGAAATGGGTCGCCTTTCGAAGCCAGTCAACACCTTTCACATTGTTTGGACTCGGCTCAACAAATGATACGAAAGTTGATCTGGTGCCACTTGGATGTGTGTGTGAATGTGTGTGTTTCAATCATCAAAATTATATCACTCACTCAGTCGTCGAGCAATTGTTAAAAATGGTAAGCAAAATAGTGGAAGCCAAGTCCGGTGCAAAAGCGACAGATGTGGCACAAAAAATGATTTACGAGCACAATTTTGACAATCAATTTTCAGTCTAAATTCGCATCGCAAGTGCAACAGAAAAATTTCAATTTAAATAACTAAGAATTTGCATTTGCCAACAAAAACATACCCTGCAAAGACTACTAATACTAGAAAAATTAAGAAATATTAAGATAAATGCATCTTCATACTTCATTTTAATGTAATTTTTTTGTTAAAATATATTCTCTGTTCTTATTCGATTGTCTGTTCCAACCGCTTACAAACATTTGCACAGGGTAAAATACAGTTTAACATTTTGCATTTTATTGGTTAACTACGGGTATTTGCATTGGTGACTCGCGCCTCGGAACATTCATTAATTGGGTTGCCCTTTTGCACATTTCAACAATCTGCTGGCATTCGGCAATCACACACGTTGTTGCATTGCACGTCTGTGTTCATGTGTGCATACCGCCATGGAATTTATTGACTATTTGAAATGGTGGCAACTTTTCACAGGACGTTTCGTTATTTGATCGGTAAGTCAAGCAGTTGCGAAGCGTCTGTTGCCAACAGGTTGTAAAGTTTAAATATTCAATTTCAATTAAAATGCTGTAAAAACAGCAATTAACATCTATAAGACATCTATAAATTTGATATTGTTAATCTTTTGAGACAATGTTATTAAGTTCTTAAAACTCCATGAGTCAATCTTCAAACTTAATACACTTTGATATTTTCGATATACATAAAAATATTCGACAGACTTAACACAAAAGGTATTTGATGATGATTTACTGGGCACATTTTCCATGCATGTCCTTTAGCAGAATGCAGAAATATTACGCATACGCTACGTGCGGCCGTCGATGCAGTATTCATTGAAATTGCCAAGGCGCATTCAAACGCAAACAAAAGCAATGAAGCCAAGCGGGTTAACCAAACTGAACACTACCGAACACACACACACACACACATTTTAGCGATATTATCAGGAATGGGAGTATGTAAAGATGTGGAAGAGCAAGGTAGCGCAACCACTTCAACGCAACTGCAAAACCACTTTACAAAATACATGCTTGTTTCTACGATGCAAACTATCTTAACTCATATCAGGGGAATTTGCTATACATAAAGGGTGCATTTTATGTTGAATATTGTTTTGAATATGCATTTTCAATACCTAATAATGGATTGAATGGATTTAAAGTTAAATAGAGAACTCTAAGTCCGTATATTGACTAAAAAACATCAAATAACAATATATTTTATTTTTTTTTGTTACATTATTTATTGCATACATTAACATCAATATATTAACTTTTATATACAGACACAGGAGTACATAGATTCACTCCATTTCGATCTATTTACAGGGCATCAAAAATCAATTCAAAGTATTTTGGACCTGTAAAATTCGTTCTTGCGTTTTCTTGCTATTTGTATTGCTCACATGTGCGCATCATTATTAAGCGCAAGTGCTTCAAATTGTTGTTCATCATCATCAACATAATCTGAATCATCATCATTATAATCATCAGCTGATGCTGCATTTGGAAGTTGGGCTTTGTGGAATGCCAACGCATCGCACCGCCTGCATTTTGGTGCCCTGCATGATTCGGCTTCTACACTTCCTTTGCTGCTCCGTTTGCTGTGTTGGATAAGTTCCATGCAAATTTCCAAATATTTTTGCATTTCAATTACCAGCTTCAGCATCAGGCACGTAATTTGCAGCCACAATGCAAAAGAAGAGCCCAGGGCTGTGCGGGAGAGGAAAGGCGTTTTCTTGGCTCGTTCCAAATTGATTGCACTTGTTGTTGTTGTTGTTGTTGCTTGTCAGAAAGTCTGCGAAAAGGCATAACTTTGTGCAGTTGGCCGATGGGTCTATGGGTTCAACTCTCATCGACTGATGCTGCTGATGACCCCATTTGCTTGAGTAATGATGCCACTTGCTATGCTTTTGGCCATGCCCAATACGACCATCGTTGTGTCCGTGTGTCTGTAAAACGAGGAGCTTAAGTCGCTTTTCTGGGCGTTTAATTCTTGAAACTCGAAATCGATTTAGCCGATCAACCTCGAGCGTCTTTTGGCTTGCGAATTTGTGTTGCAGCTTGCAATTTGCAATTGTTGTACTACTTAGCATTAAGGGGACAACATCCTTTCTCTCTTCTAACCCAAAATATTTTCTGTCAATTCACAGTTACTTCTTTGTCTTCTGAATTTTCCCATTTCTAGGCAAAAGCAATTGATTCGTTAGGTTTGGCAATCTGTCGCTTGTTAGTTAAAATTGATTGAAATTTAGTTTAGTTTCCCTTTGTTGCCACATTTGATTTGTCTTGTAATTGGATGTTGTATGCGGGCAAAACTGGGGGCTGCAGCAAATTAGAGACTATGTTTGCGAGAGTTTGCAGTTAAAAATTCAATTAATTAAATAATTCAATAGGTTTGCAAATTGTTTGCTGTAGGAATTACGTATGCTTAGTTGTCGAGCTATGGTTAAATCGATAATTTTTAATCGAGCTATTGTATATACATATAACTTAACTGAAATGTTTATTCAACTTAACTTATGAAAACTGT
Organism: Scaptomyza flava; assembly: GCA_030179655.1. Lineage (NCBI taxonomy): Eukaryota > Metazoa > Arthropoda > Insecta > Diptera > Drosophilidae > Scaptomyza > Scaptomyza flava. The sequence goes on from JARNME010000012.1 coordinate 28,182,071, forward strand.
AGTACGTAAGCGACACGAAAAAAACAACTTTAACCAAATGACTCCTCTGAGCGTCTTAACTTATGTACCAAAGAAAAAGAAATATGCGCACATTGCTGTCATGCAAGAAATGTAGCATACTTTCCGGCATGACAGCAGGGCAACGCAGGTGAGTACGCCAACAAACAACAACAACGACAAGCATACGAAAAAAGAAGAAACGGAAATTGTGAGCTATTATTGCACCTGAAAGCCAAAAATGCCTTCAAGCTAGTGCGAAAGAGCTTGCCCTGAAGTTTGAGAGACGTGTAAATCAGGGGAGGGTCGGTGTGTTCATTCATAATAGAAGAAGTGTGCAAATGAAAAGCTCGCATGTCAGATACAAAAAATATGTCCAAAATACAATTTTTGCACCGAAAAAGTTTAAGGCCATTTATATTGTGGATAGGGGATGTATGTATATGTGTGTTTTTGTGTGTTTGCGGTTGCTGCCCCCAAGCAAATACGGAAACTTGAGTCGGAAGCTGCCGATGGACCGTGTTCAATGCATTTTCAATTTCCGTTTGCGGCTGTATTGTGTAATTGCCAGCCCGTGTGATATACCACGCGATTACTAGCCAGCGAAAAGCTGTCACACACGCACACACGAACACACACGCATACACACATATACGTGCGCGAACTTGCATTTCCTGTTTAGATTTCTTAGCCATTGACATCGCCGACGAAGCTGTTGAAAAACGACAACCACAAGCAACAGCAACAGCTGCAGTTGCGCGGCATCAACAGCAACATCAGCTGTTGAGTGGCAGCCATTGATGACCATGACACAAATTGAACTCGAAAGCTGCAACAAAATACCGAAAAACTCAGAGAGCAAGGCGAGACTTTAAAACAGCACAAAAGCGTATGGGTGTATACAAATAACAATGATCATAAATCCACAAACATGGATGCCGAGAAGTGGAAAATACAATATGTATGTGAAAGCTGAAAGCTTCTTTTTGAAGAATGGAATTTTTTGAGCACTTCCAATTTTTTTGCTTTTGCAATTTGTATAGGGGTTCTGGTTTGCATTTTTTTTTTTTCACTTTTATATACTCAAAAGTCAAGAATACAAAATATTTTCACGTTATTTATTCGCAAATGAAATTATGATAATAATAATAATAGTATTAGAAAAAATCTAGTATGAATCGTTTACGGAAAAAAACTTTTGTTTTTAGTTTTGAATGCTCAACCAAATCATTCTTCAAGTTTTAATCCATTTCCATTCAGATAAATTTACCTTTGATTTAATATGTTTTAAAGTATTATGTTATTCTTCTGTTTCTCCTGTTTAAAATATTTAAGCAATGATTTTCAATTACTTTCCACTTCACTGAACTTTTTCAATATGTACTTTAAGCTGGGCAGCAACAACAATTTTAAGCCGAATATAGAAATTTCGCAAACAATTTCTTTTTGTTGGCAAAATTCCATCAAAAATTTGCATTAAAACTATAAGTTTTCAACGTCGAATGCACTTAAGTTGAGCTCACAGAATGAAAACTCGTCAAAAGTTAAATTACTTAAAACTCATGGCGCACAGACCGAAAATAACTTTTTAAAATAAATTATCAAAACTTTGCACCAAAAGCATCACACAGAAATTAACGGCGAAACTCAAGTGGCTGCCATATAAAAACGTGGTTTAATCCAAGTCAAATAAATACCTTTTTTTCTAATGGACTTAAACTTTTTTAAAAAATGTTTATTATAAAATAAATTATGATATAACAAGTTTAAATGGCATTGCTTTAGTTAAACAAATGCAATCGTTTTTTTTCATGTGTAAGATCCTTGCATGTTTTAATTTTAATTGGTTGACAAAAAATTTCTTAAATGTGAATTTTTTTGTTAAAGCGTTTCAAAGATAAAATTTCAATGACTTTTATATTTTAGGTAAATTTTTTTTTTTTGGTTTGGCAGCATTCAAGTTTTGTACATTTTATAAATTCAATCATGATTTGAATAAAGCACAAAAATCTACAACATGCTTTTGAAGGTTTGTCCTCTTTGATTACGGCAACAATATGTTGCAACTCACGTTGTGAGTGAAAACAGCCCCCGCGGAATGCAGCCCTCAAATCTCAACCCCCTAAGAGATCGTGTGAGAAGGAAATGTGTGCGTGGCAACATCAGATGAATCCATTTAAGTGCAAATGTGAAGCGAATTGCGATTTGGCAGCTGTATAAAAATGAAAGAGCCAAATTGGCAAGAAATAAGCCAGGAGCAAATTGCAAAGAGAATAAGAACAACAAATTCTATTATTATTATTATTGTTGAAATGCATTAATCAAAAACATTTTCTAGACGTGTGTTGTTGTTTCACTTTCTCAAATTTCGGGGTAGTTTTTGAGCAGTGTTGCAGAAGGTTTCCCACATAAAGCAATTTGAACATGAAATTATTGATGAATTTCGTGACTGGTTTTAGATTGCAATGAAAGCGTTATAAAGCAAGTAGTTTGATGTGTGTGTGTGTGTGAGTGGGTGGTTGGAATGGTGGTGAAAATGCACTTAAGGGCTGATTTTTACTTTGTATTTATTGCATACCAAATATGAAAATCACTCTTGAGGGGGTCAATTTTGTTAATATCAGTTGAACATTATTGGATTATATTTTGTCTAAGTAAGCATTACTTGGATTTTATATGAAGACATATGACACTTAAGAATCTTAAGTTAAGATTTACACTTAAAGATTAAATGAAATAATCTTGTTTTCTTTTAATGTTATACATAAAAGCATAAAGTCATATAAAGTTTCTAGGTATTTTTTTTAAAGGTTTACGAAATCAACCACTGCCTAAGCGTTTGGAAATAAAGATAATAATAATTAAAATTAAATTGCCTTCGCTATCTTTCAAGTTTTAATCAATTCAAATCCCTATTCAGTTAAGTAACCCAAATTTTAATAGTTCATTTAATGTTTAACCCTAATTTTTGTTTTATTGCAGGTAGCCTGTATCGTTGGCATTTCACATAAATTCCAGGCATTATGTTGGAGCGACAATTTAAGGCCAACACACAAGCACCTACACACATGAAAATCATTTAATGGCCCCGTTGCCACCACATCGAACCACAACAAGCGACGGAATGGTAAATGCAAGTGAACCCAAAACAGTTAATCATCTAGCCGTGTATTAATTTGGAATGGTGTGCTTAGCTTTAGATACACATACGCATACGCACCTGTGCATAAAAGGCAATCTGAAGATTTATGAGATACATATGTATGTATGTAGATACGAGAAACATATTGTACCCTTAGCTACCTGTATTGTACACGTGCATTAGGCACACACCATTAGCTTATGTGATATTGTATGTATACATTCTCCTACATATCATGCATTGCATATGAACTAATTTCGCGGTTGAGTTTTCCTGCCTGACTTATCTTGAAACGCTCAAGCGTTGTGCCATGCCGTGGCATTGACAGACAGGCAGCGGTGGCGGTAGCGTTGGCTCTGCTTTTAATTTCCTAAAATAATAAAAAATTAAAATGCCGGAAAAATTCAATTTGAAAAATGGAAACAGCATGCTCGCGTGCCTAAAGCCAACAGGAGTGAGGGGTGATTGGGTACGAGAGTGATGAATACGCCGGAAAATCTTTTAAACCGTGCTAGCGGAAATTTAACGTTGCAAACATCCGGCAAAAATAGCAAAACAACTTCTATCATACAAATTACATAAAATATAAAAAAAACGTTGCTATATTTAGTAAAAAAAGTTTATATTTGCTTTAGAATTATTATTAGGCACATCATCAAGAATCTTTGGAAATGAGATCAGGAAATCACCCAAACGACACCTAAGGCAACACACTAGAAGACGTCTAAGAAGAGTGCATCCTATCGACTTGTTTGAAGATGTAAAAAAATATTATATTTATTAGAAATGGACTCTGCTTTGCTTTAAAAAAAAAAATAGTCCTCATTCAATACAACTATTCTTTAACGTTACTAAACAAGGCTCAGCAAGTTGTAAGCACTTAAAACAATGTCAACATGCAAACTTAAAGACTTTTGACTTTCATTGGTTTTTACTTTGTGCTTGCAACAAGCAGCGCCCTCGCAACCACAACAACTTTGCCAAGTTACAAGCAAAGGACGAAAGAAGCTGCGTGTTAAACAGTCATGAGATACAAAAAACAAAACCAAAACAAAATTTGTTGCATACTTACAGGCAAAACACAAGTGAAAGTTGTGCGTGCTAAGAGAAAGAGTAAAAAAGAAGTAGAATGTGTGGCAGATTGCAGTCAGAGTCCTGTCAGTGGGTTATTTGCCAGCGATTGCATGGCACTAAACATTGAAACAGCAGCTGCAACCAGAAAAGGGATGATGACTGCAAGCAAACTGTGTGCTTAGCTGAAAGTGTGGGGAAAGAGAAGTGTTTGGGATGTGTGAAAGTCGTTTTATGGCTTTAAACGTGTGTGTTGCCTAGCAGCTATGAAGTTACAAGCCGTAAAGCACTTACATGCAACACCCATTGAACCGAAGAACAAACAACACTTAAAGACTTTATACAAAGTCATTGGTAAACGTGAGATTGCAACAGTCTTAAATTTGAGTTTGTTTAGTTACCTGTGAGGCTGAAGACATAAAGGATCAAATATCTAATATTAAATTCCGTTTATGTTGCTGCCTAACTCACAAATCATACGATAGTTGGTTGAGTTATAAGGTTGCCAAGCTTGCAACATAAACAACTTTTTTCATTCTTATATTGTCGTTCTGCTTTGTTAATATTTATTTCAGCTACAATCAACCAAGGTTAAATTTTCTGGCCATATTGCAAGCTTTTAGCCATTCAATGTCATTTATCTTTGCACACATGCACACATTTATCTGTGCCGCGAGTCATCTATCAGTTGCAAGTGAATCACATAGCCAAACGCTTTCAATGCGCTCGAGGCGAATTCGTATCATATTTTTGGCAGGTGTGAACAAAACGTGCGCTCTTTTAATTCAAAAACGCCAGCCAAACAACAAAATGTGAAACCAAAAACATAGTTGGCAAAACTATGCACCAAAAAAATACCATGCAAAATGTTACGCATTGCATACACACACAGACAGCAACAAACACACGCAGTTGCGCACATTTTCGCGTTGCATATTTTGTGGCGCTTGAAATTTTGATGGCAATTTGCCAGACGAGCGCAGTGCGTGCAGCGTGAAAACCGTTGCAAAGTGTGGCAAAACGGAATTGTTGCGCTTAAATGCGGTCACAGAAACGCACGCAGCGGGAAAGAGATCGAGAGGGAGCGATATAAAGAGTGGGAAAACTTGGCATGGGGTGTTAGCTGTCAGGGTTAAGAAGAAATGCATTGCATTCCTTTTACAGGGGTGGTGGTTATGTGATTTCAGATGCTTGGTAAGGACTTCTTGCTGTGGCTTTTACCGTGGACACCCTTACATTTTTGTAGACCCATTAGCTAGAAATATTGGTATCCGCCAAATTCTATCTATATATCTTTTTTGCTACACTGTAAAGAATAAGTGTGCTTATTTATAAGAAGTAAATATATTCATTAATAAAAGTTGAATTATTTTTGGATACGGTTAAGTGGTTAGTTAAAATAAAATTTTAATTTTTATTCAATTTTAGATAGTTGAAATTTGAAGTAACATATTTTTTAACGGTGCACACTACTTTCTGCATCCTTTTATATTGTATACTAAATAGCTGGCGGTTTGTTTGCCCCACTCTACATTCCACTAGTTCTTTGTGAGACTATAAACATGCCTCAGAATGTTGCATGCACTTTGTGGCTTTTGTTTTTCGATTCTTTTCAGCTCAAGTGCTGAACGTGGCCAGAAAATGTTCATGTGCTTTTTATGACACTTTTCACTCAGACGCTGCTTCTTCCTGGCACCGGCATAAGTTTACAGCAAATTGTTCAGTTTATAACTAGACATCAAATATGCTAGCTCGCATTACCACACACACACGTACACATTGTTGTATGTATATAGTATACATAAGTATTTCTCAACAGCTGCCCGGCTACTTTTTCAGTTATTACATCTATAGGTAGCATAAAATTTCCTTGGCTACTTTAACTTCCCATTTTGGCTGAGGGCTTTAAAAACTGCTTTTGACTGCAGATAATGCTGTCAAGTTTATGGTTAGTGCTGAACGAAGTTTAAAGAGGGGTAGTTGGGGGTGTACGAACAAAGTGTTTTGTAACATGTTCTCAAATCCCTTAATTCAGACAAATTTTAAGACTTAAACTTAAGCGGATTGTCTGCCAGCTGCTGGGCAGGCACAAAGAAAAAGAAAAAATCTAGTTAAGCCAAATGAATGTCATGAAGATATTAGAAAATTTTATTAGCAATTAGGTTTACACGTGGTCTAGTTGTGTGGTTTATGCAAGTTGTGGTATTTGCCATTGAAATGCTAATGCGTAAACTTTGTGCAAAGTGTTGAAGTAGCAGTGTTTTGTGGCTTTGTATTTAAGTTGAGATAGCAAAAGCTGATATTTCTAATTATGCTAATAGAATTCTATTTAAAATGGGAAGAAGCCAGCAAATAATCAAGAATCTTACATTGTGGTCATGGTATTATAAGTGTTTATTTTATTTTAACTGCTGCGTCAGTTAAATCATTTACTTTTTCTAGCTTTTTTTGTTATCTAATGTGTCATTCAATAAATAAGTTATATTAATTACTTTCCATTAAATATTGCTAACAATAAGAGCTTGTTTAGAAGCTCGTGTAAACGCCTTAAAACGTATTTGCTTGCTTTGAAGCTTGGTCAGTAGTTTTCTCATTAAAATTTATGCAAAATGAATACTTGCTGCCTCTAACTTAATGCAGTTGCCAAATTTCTCATAAGCTAAAAATTATGCCCTGTAGTTAAGCTTCAAACTGTTTAAAGCTTCATATGACACTGAGACATAAAAGCTAGAGAGGGACGAGAAAAAAGGAGGGAGAGAGCAAGAGAGAGAGAGACGTTTCGCCTTGCTTTTTAAGTGCAGCCTTTAGTAGCTGCAGTTGGAATTCCCTAAAGGACCTGCAGATAATATTAAGCTAACACAGCACAGCTTTCGGATCACAGTTCGGTTCAGTTAGCGCAGCTGGGGGAGCCAGCGCTGAGTGGGTCAGTTCACACAGCCTGTTGGTTTGCTGCAGGCGCGCACCGCTGAGTGGTTCAGATTGGATTAATGCCTGCAGGACCCTATTTCATTTGAAGGGCGAGCTTTCTGCTTGTAGTTAACCCAAAGTCATGTTGATTTAATTTTTTTTTGCTTTCTGTACTATTGTAAAACAATATTAGCTGACTTTTATTTATTTCTAGGTGGTTTTATTTTTTCGCTTGTGACCATGAAACCATTTTTGAGTGGCGTCTCGTGGCTTGTGTCGCGTTTTATCCCTGCCACGGCCCATGTCATACAAATTAGCGACAATAAAAAAATTACAAAATTTATGAGTCTCTGAGGGATCAAGTGCTAGGAGACAGAATTAGAGAAAGAGCGATTAAAAGAGAGAGAGAGAGAGAGAGAGAGAGAGAGAGAGAGAGAGAGAGAGAGAGAGAGAGAGAAAGAGAGAAGGGGTCCCCTCTCAATTTGCGTGAGTTTTGTTCGTCTATTTTGGTTTGCTGTTTAAAAAGTGGCGGCATCGTAAAACTCAGCAGTTGCAACATGATGTGCAGTGTGTGTGTGTGTGTGTGTGTTTGTGGAGAAGGACTCTGCTACTCTGAGTAAGTTTTTGGCCTGTGGCTTTGCTCGTTATGGCCAGTTAAGCATCACTGAATTGAGTTGTGTGTGAAAACGTGTGTGTTTGTAATTTTGAGTGTGTCTACAGATACAAACATATGTAGTTATGTGTGTGTGACTGTGGCTGTGTGTTGATATTGCAGTATTTATTTAAGCTTTCTTTGCGTTTGGTATTAATTGAGATTCGCCTTTTTTTCAACAGACATTTTAACAGCTGCAAAATTTTTGCGGGCAATTAATTTTTCTTATGAACGGTTTGCAGCAAATGCAACTTATTAAAAAGTTTAATCTACTTACTAGTTGAAGCTTTTGAGAAAGATATTTGCTAGGAAAAAAAGCGCTTACTATATATGCTTATTAATATATTTGTAGTATTTTAAAATATCTTTGGTTACTTAGAATATGATTAAATATTTGATACTTAAAGCTTTCAGTGAAAGTTATCTGTAAATTAACGAATCAATATCATTTGATAGTTCAAATAATCAATTTGGATTTGTTGTTTGACAACAGGCAATTAATTGTTTAACACTCAACTTTGCTTTGTATTTCTGCTTTACTTTATTATTCCACAAATCAACTTATAAATTCATGAAAATCTGTTTATTTCCGCATTAAAATGTTGCTCAAAAGCTTTTGTTGTAGTGCCAGTTGTACTAGATTCACTGATGCTTTTGTCTTAAAGCATTAAGCTGCTTATATTTAGCTTCCCACTTCAAACTCGCATTAAAGTCAATTAGGCGACTTACACAAGACTTGTCTAGCTAGTTACCTGAAGTGACCTAAACAGACAGACAGATAGACAGGCAGAGGAGACTTAACAACTCTGTAACAATTTCTCAGAAACCAACTCAAGCTCAGACCTACACACACACACACACACATACACACACCATTAGAGCTTACGCACTTTCATAGAAAAAGGTTTACGACTCTTACGTTTTATGCGCAATCGCCTCCGGAAAATAGAAAAACAAGACGCTTTCAGCTTCTTCTACCCACGCATGCACACACACACTCACCCACGCACATTGAGTAGGCCAAGTGGTCGACTAGCAAATCTAATTAAGCAGCCCTGGAGCATCTTATGTCGAGGCATTAACGTTCTGGGACATAAAATGGCGACCAAAGTGACAGAATGAGGGCGTTTCATAGGTTCAATTGGTTCTTTTCTTCATTAGGCTGAGAGTATTTTATGGCCAGCACTCGAATGCTTGAAAAATTAATGTCGAACAAAGTCGTGAGCAGCTAAACACATATATTAAGTATACCCCATGTTGTCCAACAACAGCTATAAACAACTTTAACTTATTAAGCTGCAACTCTCGCCAAATGCAATAATAATAAAATTTAACAACGCTTAAAGTTACATTATTTTTTTTTTGCGGCTTTTGTTTTGGCAACTGCTCGCACAAATGCAAAAGCGGAAGCAGCGTAAATTTTAATTGGATTTCCGCCGTTTTTATTTTTTTAAGCTAAAACCCTAGAGATGTTATAAAAATTCGCAACTCATTATGAGTTATGAGCAGCTCTGCATGTGTTTTAAATTAGATTTTTTTTTGTTTTGCCTAAATGTTTTATTATCTGACTGAATTTAGAGAGCCATAAAAAAAGCATAATTACTTTGGGTACGCTTGCGGTTTTTTTTTATTTCCTGCTTTATTGCTGGTTAACTCTGTGGGCGATAAATGGGATAAAAGGGTAAGGGAAATATTTCAAAACCTTGTCATTAATAAAAATGTTAGGGTAGTTTAATGAAAGGAACCTGTTAAGATTTGTCGGGAACAATGCTTCTTTAACAGAAGCGATCATACTTAAGATTTTAAAATATATGAGCTTATGTTTTTTCGATTCTTTTTTGCTTTGAATATAATAACAAATATTATCTTACGATAATTTTCATAAAACTATCCCTCCCCTTTATTTTACTTTTATTTTTGATTAGTTATTATCAATCCACTCAAAATAGGAGCCAGTACGATTAATATAAAGTTTTTTATATTTTTATTTAATTATTTTATTTTTACTAAAGTATGTTTTAAAGATATTGATATAATTTTGTTGCATCCAGCTTGTTTCTAGTTTTGTGTGTTTTTAAACTGAATCATTTTTTTTATTGAATTTTAAATGTGTTTTTGGATATTCGAATTTATTTTGTCTGCTTTCATCAGAACATAATCAAATTGATAAGTTGAATTTTAAGCAACAATTTTTGTTTACAAGTTGTTAAGTTAATTAGCACTATATAAAAGTTTAACAATACTCAAATACTAGTATAAACTTCTAAGGGAAGTGGGAGTATACATTTATGTCACTCTCTCTTAATGCCATTAAAAGCGGACATCAAATAAGAGACATGTGAAGTAATTTGATTAGCAACAGCTGCTCCCCAAAGGTTTTTTGCACAATTTTAGGCTAAAACTATGTGGACACAATATATGTATGCATGAATATGAAAAAAAACTCCTAAAATTCAATTTATTTGAACAAATTGACTGCCAGAGACGAGGCCAGAAAGTTTCAGTCCCCAAACGTGGACCCTAAAACCCAACAAATGAGCATGCAACTAAGTCCGGCTGTGTGTGTGTGTGTGTGGGAAAAGTGTGTAAATTTTGCAAATTGAGAAATCGCTTAGGAGAGTAGTTTTTTTGAGGGTGCCAGTACTGGCTTTTGAGTAATTGCTGCAACATCTGAGAATGCGGATGGGTCTCTTAATCATATGGAAAGTAAAAAGTTAATATAACAAATTTTTAAGATACCAAAAGTTGCTTGGGTGTCAAATAAACAGTAATAAACAGTTGAAAAGCCTCGACAAAAGCCCAGGTAAAAGTTAGCTTCATGCCTCGACTCCCAAATGCCACTTTGAATAAGTGGAAGAAGGAGATATTGAAGAAAGCGCAAATGGCCACAAATCAGTTGACCCCACACAACAAAAACAAAAAGAACAATAACAACAGCAAAGCTGTAAGCCCTTTAAGTAGGCTTGAAAAAATGCAAACAGCAGCAAGAGCAACAACAACAACAACAATGTTCGCCTGTCTGTGTACAGAATTATTTATGCGCACACGACAACAATAATAACAAAAACAATAGAAACAAGAACAACAATGATAGCAGCAACAATATGGCCAAAGGGAGCAAAACAAAAAAAGGTTAAACATGGCAACATGCAAAGGGACAAATAAACGTCGACAGCTACAAAAAAGATTACAAAAATCATTAAGCTTAAAGATACTCTGTAATTTAAATAAATTAATGGGTTACATTTTTGAGACATTAAGATATCACAAATATTTATAAGTATTTGTCAATTCAGTATGCATGTTTAATTTTAAAACATTTTACAGTGTGTTTTATTTCTGTTTAGCTTAGCAAAATTTTGATATCAAATATGTAATGACAAAATTTCATTAACTGTTTCATTTAAAATGTCTTTTTTTTGTTAGAATTTTTAGATTTTTTATCTTTTTCTTTATCAAATTCTCATAATCTTATGAGATTTTGACAATATTATTATACCAATTTCTAAACCTATGCTTTAATGAACAACAACAATTAATATATAGTAATGCATCTAACTCAATCGCTTAATTTACAGGATATGCACACAGACTCTCACACATTTACACCCTCGGGTCGTTACACTCACCTTAAATACACACACAATCGCACATACGCAGACATCCGCAATGGCCACATGGCGCGACTTTAACAAAAGCCAGTTAGTTTTTGACTTTTGCCTGCTGCACTTTTTTTTCTTTTCATTTTTTGAATATTTTGATGGTGTTTTGTTGCCCTTTTCTGTCTTTTTTTAAGCCCGCATTTTCGGTTGCCATTTTAGGTGGCAGGGTCGGTTGGGCGTCAGATGGGGGCGTGTCATCGACAACGCCACGCTGTCTGGCTCTGTCGCTGGTCTTTGGGGTTTTTTAGAGTCTATTTTGGCATTTCATTCGGCTTATAAATTATGAACAAAATGCCGGGTGGCGTCGCACAGTGGGTCTATTTGAGTTTTAACGTTACAAAAATCATAAACGTTTTTTAAATTGGCTTCTGTAATTATAGCAATCTTTTAATTAATTTTTTGTTAAATATTTTTTACAATCCGTTAAAGAAGGTATAACTAAAAGAATAATCATTTTTGAACTATGATTATAACTCCTTTTGTGTACGCCAATTTTAACAAGAACTCCATACAGCTAATTCTTGCGTGGAATGATGAGACAAAAAAAACTTATTTTTTATGTGATTTTAGGATAAGCATTCTTTCAGATAAGCATTGCTGATTTAAAAACAGAAATCAAATATCTTTAAAAAACAATAACGAAGGTAACAATTAGAAAGCGTTTTCACAGTTATCTCTTTAAACGGCAACAAAGTCATTAGCAGATATGTTGTTTTAAGGACATATATCGAAGGACGAAAGTTTGAGGTCATAGTAAGGGACCCATACTCAACGAACTATCTAATGGGAGCAGGAGTTCCACAGGGCAGAGTTCTGGGAACTCTCTATGCTGAACATATACTCAGGCCCGACTGTCAACATATGATAGCTCCCCTCTAAGGCCCTTATTACGAACTATGCAGCACTCGCATAGAAGCAGCTAATACTCTGCAGGTTTATCTTAATACTCTTGAGGCTTCCGCTGAAAACAATTAACCTCTGTTTCACACTCAAAAGGCTAATAATGAATGCCCTTGCAATTTAGCTCCTTGACCAACCGTCGCAAGCAAAATATTCTGGCATCACAATGGACAAGCGCCTGCAATCGGGTACTAAGACAGATAAAAGCGTGTCCCTGGTAAGTACGTGGTTCCACATTTAATACAGACAGTGGAAGAGCAGATTGGTAGACACACGAGCATATACAGCGACAGATTGCAGACAAACCGCAGCCTACCACCAAGCACCCTGCACCTTACAAGGCTTTGCCAACGCGATTGGACGTCAATGAGGCTGCCGTACCTAATTACGTCATCCTGCGTTAGGGATTGACAGTTTTTAGCATATTTAATCGTAAACAATTTAAGCCCACCTTCAATTTTTTTTGGTTTTTTTTTCAACCTAACTTGTTCAAAGGGCGCCACTGTGCGTCGTCAACCTTGCTGCTGTTTGCTAACTTGTCTATAAAGTTGCCCAACCATAATTGCTTGTCTGCAATGCCTAAGGATGTGTGCGTGTGTGTGTGTTTTTTTTTTGTGCTTGGGGAAGCAAGTGCTTGTGGCATCTTGAGTGGCATGCAAACGACTACGAATACTTTAGATGTACATCTCGTATATTCCAATAGACAACTCACCTGCAATGAAAAAAAGACAAAAAATAATATAACATTAATATCAATTTAAAGATTGGTTTATTTGCAAGTAAGCTTAGACAATAAATTTGTTTTGCAGTTCCAGATTGCAGCAAGTGTTTTAAGCTTGACTAAAAAGACGACAGCTTTACTGCCCAGCACACAATCAATTGCAGCAACAAAGAAAACGAGGAGATGCAGTTGGCTTAGAAAAACAATGGGTAGAGTAAATTTCAATACATTGATACACTGTAGTAATTGAATGGATATATTAACTTTAACTTTATGTTATTAATATTCTTAGTATACAGTATGTTTATTTGAAAAATTTAAAATTGTCTTGGTTTCTTTCAGTGTAGTCACACTAAATGCTCAATGTTCTCCATGTCCGGTCTATGTGCTTTGATGTTTATCGTTAAATTCAATTTGCAATTTATAAGATTTTCAAGCAACAGTAAAAAGCAAAGCTTGTTATCAGGCTGGCTGGCCAATCCTCCTACTTCACACACACACACACACATACACACACACACACAAGCAGTTACGCACTTGTAGTTGGTCTCAACAAGCGATATATGCTATAAATTGTGCCAGGCATTGGCAATGGGCAAAAGCCAGCTGCGCATTCCATGCGATTGCAACACAATGAGAACCAGCGAATTGTAGGTTTGGGTGCTTTGTGTGTATGCGGATGGGTCCTATATCAAGCATTGTTCACTCGTCTGGAATATGCCCGTGTACCTATGTATGAGTGTTTGTGTGTGCAATTTAAAGCTGTGCTTGTGTGCTTGGTCAACTGCCAATGGCATGTTCACTAAAATGAAGGTAAGCGGGTAGTAACCAGAGCTGAAAAACTCAGCTTACCAAGAAAACGATTATCTAATCTTTTTCTCTCTTCTGAACTTTTTATTTTATTTTTTCATTTCTATGTTTCGGCAATGCATTGCATAAAATTGTATAATGATTTGTCATGCTCTTGCTCCTTGGGCAATGGTTTATGTTGATTTCAAAGAGAATTGTGCAAAGCGCAGCAAAAGCAAATGCTAATGCATTGTGTTTTCCTTATTTGTCAAGGGAAGCGAATGCCAATTTGAATACGACACTAGCTCTACTCGTTGTCTGGCATATTTGTATGTAGTATGCATGCATAAATGCACTGCTTTTAGAATAAGTACAAGTTTATTTTGTCGTATAATGTTCTTCTTGTTTGCGTTTCTTCTTCGTTTAGCTCTCAGCATTATTTGCATGGACAGTTCAAATGATTTGCGGATTTGTGTTTGCCCTAAGGATGAATTGCGTTGCTCTTTGTCGTTATTTTTAATAAATGCATTTTTGAACATTTTCCTTAAACATTTAGCAATTTAAACATTTAGTTAGAAAACATATTTGTTCAACTATATAAAGAAATCTTGTTGAATCAATTTACGCAACGAATTTTATAGCCAATATCGATATCTAGAAAATATTTAAAAGTAAAATAAGAAAAGTATAAAATTTAAAGCCATGAAGTTCAACAACTGGAATTTATTTACCCATGTAACTTGTTACAATTGTTGTAAGACCACATAGTCTACAAAATGTATGGCTAGAAAGTAGTTTACTCTGTCGCATTAGACAGAACTTGAAGAAGTTGCACGCATGCTTGGTCGATTGTTGGTTGCACACGCACCAAATGCAGTTAGCTTGCAGCTTAGTGCCACGAACTCGTCTTTGTGCGTGTGCACTGCATGCTTATGGGCTTTTGCTACTTAGTTTAACAATTTGGTTAGGAGTTTTGAAAACACACACACACACACACATGCACACCACGCACACACATTAGAGAACTTATCGCCTGGTGCTTCCTTGTTCCTTGTTGCAAGTTAAAAACGTGCGTGCTGCAGCAGCAGCATTCTCACAAGCAGCAGCAGCAGTCAAACACTTGAGAGCAAGAATCCCCAAAGCAGCGAAAAGAACACGTACCACACACTCTGTTTTTGGAGTGGGCGTGACCGGCAGGTGGGCATGGTCTGTGTGGAAACATAATTGTGTCAAAATTCCAGTTAATAAGGCAGTGGAAAAACAAAACGTTTCGCGCGTGGCTAAATTCAATTTGACGCAAAAGTAGCCAAATAAATTAGCTTTCACTTTTTTTCTTGTTCCTTTCACAATTAGCTGGCAACAAAAAGTGTAGCTGTTTGTACAATCACACACAGAGGATCTCCCTGCGTACAATTAATTATTTAATACACATTTCAGCCTGTTTGGGAGGAATCGGCTAATTACCCGCCTTCTACACAACATGGGTGAGACTGTGTCGTTGCTAATTAGGCGTGAATTTATGCATACGCATGTTGCGCATACGCCTCGTTTGACTCCTAAACCGGAAACAATTTAGAGCATTGAAACGCATGCATATGGATATGTTCATACATTTGTATATTAGTGTATATATAATTCATGGTTGCGCAATTACAGTTGCTAGGGCAAAAAACTCATACATATCATATAAGCACACGTATGAAAAAACATAGTTGTGAAAACTAAACACATTTCAACTAAATGGGTTCGATTCAAAATATATTTGAATATAATGCATTTCCTCCGTACTCCTTT
The DNA here is from genome assembly GCA_030179655.1 of Scaptomyza flava. Taxonomy (NCBI): domain Eukaryota; kingdom Metazoa; phylum Arthropoda; class Insecta; order Diptera; family Drosophilidae; genus Scaptomyza; species Scaptomyza flava. The sequence goes on from JARNME010000012.1 coordinate 28,197,706, forward strand.
ATCCAATCAAACTTAATAAGTTTATGTGTTAAAACCCTGCAGCATATCTTTGTAGTCGCACCTCTTATAGTAATCGCTGCATTTATCATTCTGCTGCTGGGCAGTTAAGCAGCTGTTTGTGTGGCCATTAAAGCATATTTATGTGCGCCAAAAAGTAGGCACCGCTTTTTTCTTTTTAATTTGCCTGAATGCCTAATTGCGCACACAATTGTTAAAGCAGATATAAAAGAGGAGAAAGAGAAAGCAAAGACAAAAAAAAAAGAAAAATGCTAATGTGCACATAATTGCATTTAGGGGTATGTGTGTGTGATAAATGTGTCATAAAATTTGTATTTACTACATATTATAAACATTTAAATGGCTTATCTTTGGTTTTAAAGCGCTCTTAAGGCATAAGCACCATAAATATGCCAGAATGTTTGGTAGAAATTACATTATTCGCGTTTATTAATGCGTTGAAAGCAGCATTTTAGCAAATAAATAAACTCACTTTGCTGTAAGCAGTTTAGAATTCTTGGAATAACTTCCAAGTATAATTTGATATAGTTGAAAGGAGCAAATATCAGTTTATATCGTAAGCTTCGCAATAAACTTATTTATTTCTAATGCTACTTTACTGCTTTTAGCTACTGCCAAATTAAGCTTGAAGTGTATTAGCTTGACAGACAACTTTATTAAACCCTTAACAAACTTAACCAAGTTGCAAATTCAACAAAGTTATATACAAACAAACATACACATAATCTCGCAACATTTTTGCTACAAGTTTAAAACAATTTGATCGGTGGGCGGGTGCTGAAAGCAACAAACCATCTTTAAGCCAGCTGCAACAGTTTGGTATTCTTAGACCAGTTAAGCCGCAAAAGCTTGTCTAAAATGAAATGCGGCCAACAACAGTTGTTGCCTTCAAAGCACAGCTGTTACAAAGAACAAGGCAAGACTTGTGTAAAACAATATATTTAATAATTCAAAAGCTCAAAAGTTCAATAAATTTAAGGGCGGCGAGGAGATGGCCGAGATGGGGCAATTTTTGGGATTTGGGGGAAACTAAGTGCACTTGTAAAATTTAGTTAATAAAATCAACTTGCCATTATAACAACGGCAATAAAAACAAGTGCAAAAAGAGCACTCGACTAGGAAATGACCTGTAAATATGAGTTCAAGTACTTTCAAGTTTAATAATAAGCTCTTGAATACTTTGACAAAATACGAGAAAAGTTTACTCACATTTTTGGGAAAAGAGATTGATTCTTGTCCGTACTACGGTAAATATTTCACCCCAGTTTTAATATACCCAATTTAATTTTTTGAGCTCACAAAGAGCAAGTCGAAAACGAAAGTTAACAAAAAACTAAAAGTTTTCTTTGCAGCTTTTGTGTTCCTAATGAGCTAAGACAGCAAGCAAAAGCAACATAAAATTTCATAAACTTGGCGAAATGAATTTTGTTAAAGACAGACACACCGAATTCGCTATGACAGACAGCAGGGTGAGTGAGAGGATGTGTGTTTTAGTGTTGTTGGAAGGCATGTCTTGGCCAAAGTGTTGTGCATATGTTGCGTAACGTCAGCGCGTTAACATTGTTAAAGTTACGTTTTGCTAACTGGGTAAACAGCTGCCACACACACTTGCAACAATGCCCAAAACAAACGAACACACAACAAATATACGTCGACGTAGCAACCGACGAGGCGTCGCTAAGCGGAAACGGAAGTTGTTCACAAGCGTTGCTACTAAAAATCTTTACAAGGAGAAGCAATGTTAACGTTTTCAAGGCAACAGCTTTAAAATCTGCTCCATACCCAACGTCGTTTTTGTTGAAGAAATTTGTAACCGAATTTAAAATAACTTTTTTAATAGATGAACTGCATTTAGCGGCTTAATGGACTAACTTTCTTAATTGATATTAAGAAATCAAAAGTAAGTTTATGACCAAAGACAGCAATAAAACTATTTTTGGTTTTTACCGGCACTAATCAGAGAACTCAGAAGACTTAAAACATGAAATTAATTCTTCTTTCTTGCTCAATCATCGTTACAAATTTATCAAAATTAATTTTTTGCCAAATAGATTTATGTTTTAAGCAGTGAACAGTAACTACCATCAGTACATGCTAGCTTGCCTATCTTAATTTATTTTTAAATACACAGCAAAAATATTTTTGAGCTTTATAAATTTTTTACTAAAGCGCATGTTAAATTATTGTTTGTTTTGTGTGTGTCTGCTTTTAATTAAGTTTTGTTGGTTTTTTAGTGTCAATCTGACTCTGTCTTTCTCATTACATCAATGTGGTATTGCTGTCTCCATCTGCTGCTGTGTGATTTCGCTGAAAACTTTTATATAATGGGCAAAAATGTTTTTGTTGTTTGTGTTTTTCAATGGTTGTTATATATTTATGGTACATCAATTAAGAGTGTACAAAATATATATTTTTTCTTGTTATTATTATTGCATTAATATCGCTTCACATATTTGGCATGATAAGCTGTTAAAACGCTTGCGATGTGTGGCCAGAAAAAATAGTGAATTATGCATTATGTCTTTTTGTAATGGACATAAAATGCATATGATATTAACAAAAACATGCGCGTTTGACAGCATAAGAAATGCCATTAAAGTTGAGCTAACAAATGATTAATATTTAATATAAGAAGATACTTTAGTTTAATTTGATGAGTTTAAGCGAAAAGTAATTATTAAAGATTCAAAAAATTATTCAGTATTCAAATGAATCGAATGTTCTTGAAGTGTATTGAAAAATACCTTTTCCTGTTTTTAGGAAAAATTAAGTTAAACGAATTTTTGTTGTTGTTGGTTCTCGAAAGAGTAACGCGCTTTATTATAAGTTGCTTATATACTTTTCTTAAATGTTTGTCAGTGGCTTGCTTGTGTCAATTATTACAATTTCTTAAAATGCGATTAAATACGGTATATTGTATAAAATAACGTGATTTGAATAAATATGCGCACACTTTCTAGATACAAAGCGCGTCTTGGGATTATGTTTAAAAGATTTTGTTTTTTTTTTTCATAACTTGAGTTTCATTTCCTCGAGCATGCGATAGACTTTGATAAATTTCTTTTCCACCAACTCAGTAAAAGCTTTGATCTCATTTCGCACAATTGATAACTCAAGAGCTGCATCGGAATTTCTAGAGTTGCCATCACATTTCTTGGATGTCTTATCGCTTTCATACCAACAGGCAATGCCATCGACATAATCATCGACCAATTCAGGTGCAGTAGTATCCTCCATGAATGATATATCACGCTTCTTTACGAACGAGCTCATCAGCAGCTGCAGAAAATCACAATTCCAGTTGTTTTGCTGAAAATGGAAATACTGCAGCGCCTTCAGACTATCGAAAAGTGTAATTTTCAGCGAGTAAATGGAGTTTCCCGATATATCCAGCATTTGCAATTGAGTTTGCTTCTTGAACAAACCCTCTGGTAGCTCATGGGCATTCGTTGTTGACAGATTGAGACGCAAAAGCGCTGTAAATCGACGCAAGGGATTGCCTTGTAGATTTCCTAGTGGATTCTGTGATAAATCCAAACTGCTAACATTGCCAGCTTGCGGTATGTGTGGCAACTCCCTTAACGAATTGTTATGCAAATCTAATTCCTTGATAATGCCATATACCGTTAAACGGCGCAGATCGCAGCCATGGGCCACAATTTGTTCGAGTTGCGAGAAGTTCAAAGTCAACTCCTGCAATGTATTCCCAGAGATGTCTAGCAGCGTAAGACGTGGCTGCAACTTCAGCAGCTCAGATTCAAAAGCCGCAAAAAGATTGCGCGCCAAACTTAAACGTGTCAAATTCAAATTTTTATCGAAAATGCCACGTGGCAACAATGACAATCGATTGCCAGCCAAATCTAAATCCAATATTTTTCGTAGTCCAGCAAAAACTCCAACTGGCAGCTGCTCCAACTGATTGTCGGCCAGGGAGAGTTGCTTTAGCTCCTTTAGTGCATGAAAACTGTGATTGTGCAACACTCTCAACAGATTATGCTCCAAATGCAGCGTTGCCAGATTGTCAGCGCCAAGGAATATATTCTTAGGTAAATCCTTCAAACGATTATGACCCAAAAACAGACTCATCAAATTGCTGGCACCCTCAAACTGTGGCTTCTCGAATGTCTCCAGCGAACAATTCTCCATGCGTAGCAGCTGAAGATCCGGAAAGGTATCAAACATCAAATGTGGTATTTTGGCAATAGTTGAGTTAATAAAGGTCAACATCAGCTGCTTGGCAATGGGCGTCTGCGAGAGTATGACATAATCATTGCGTCCAATATCAACATTGGTACAAATGCTCGCAGTGCAATGATCCTCTAGCCAAATGCGACGCAGCTGACCTGATGAAGCTGCCGCAGAAGAGGAAGATGCAGCACTGCTTAATGCGACCAGCAGCGACAGCAGCGTTTGTAGCCACATCCCCATTATCCGAATCCTAGACCACGAATAATATATGAATTGAGTTCAAAAAGTTTGCGTTTCGATTTGGCGACTAGCGCCCAACGACGCGCACGCCACGGCGCAACTGGCTCAACTGTTTGCAACTGTAAATTCAGTTCATTTTAGTGGACAACACAGCAGGTTTCACTTATCTCTATTTTTTTTTTTTTTGGATGCGGGTCCCTTCAATTGTGCCACACACAGCATGCAAAAAAAAGTTATGATAGCAGCTCAACCCCTAACTGTGTGTTCAACATTCAACTGGCAACTTTAATTGCTAGAATACACTGCTTTTGATTTAATTCAATTAAATGCGCTGCACAATACTTTTTTTTATGTATAATATATATAAATATTCATTTTATGTACTCTTAGCAAATATATATCTGTAGCTAAACTTTCAGTTTCATTCCATGCTACACAACTACTATTTTTTACTACATTCAACTTTTTTCTAATAGTTTTTTTATGGTTTACTTGTCTGTGTAATGAAAATGAATGTTTTTTAAAGTAGGAAATGCCAAAATGGTCATAAAATACAAAAAATATATAAATAAGGGGTTGAATCGCTGCATAAGCGATTAGACAGAATATGTATTACGAAATTCCATGTGATATAATGCTTGAGCTATTTTTATAGTCATCCCTAAATAAATCTTTTAGATTCTGTCATTTTTTTTTTTTTTTTTGTTGGTTGATTATACGCATCCTTACACCTTAAAGCCTAGTTAATAAGCATATCACTAGATAAAGTGATCTGATAACAGAAGGCAAAAAATGATAAAGTACGACCTTGCTTCAAGGCAACAATCGTGCACGCAACTCCTCGATAATTGCAACACCCGAGTTCTTAGCATTGCAAAATAAATTACCTCATTTAACGTAACTTCCTAAAGAAATAGTATGTTTTAGTTTGTTTTTACCACTTTTCAAAATAAAATAAAATTAAATATTTGCCTTGAACACAGATTTATTCGACATTCTTTAGTTTAAATGGTTAACAAGGCATCTCATTTTGGTCATAGATCTCGTGGCCAACAGAAAATTTTGCCTCGGTTTTTTCAACCACCTCATTTTTCGCAATTGGTCAAATTTTGATAAGTTGCGTTGAGCGAGGTCATACTGTACTTGAAAGTCAATGTACACGTTCCGCTTAAATTCATGTACTTCTTCTTACCCCAATTGACCTCTTAAATACAATTTATTTCTATCAAAGATTTAACTTACTCAAAACAAAGACAGCGGGGCTTCTAATTTACAAAAATGTTCTCAGCTTAAACAAATCTGAGAATATTCAAAGCTGTGGATCATTTAACTACATCAGCAAAATGATAAACCAAGTGCTAGGAACCAGTTTCTTAATTTCTTAGCTGACCTAGTTATAAAATTAGAATGACTGAAGTGCTAGTTTAGGCAGTTAAAATTTATTGATTTATCAAATGGGTTGACTGAACCTTAGATCAAAATCATTTTAATGTGATTTAAGCTGGCAAATAGTTGAACTAAGTTAAGTCAGTGTTTCCAAGAAGCAAATGATCTTATCTTAAATAACTTTGTGGTATAAAAGAGGCAAACTCCAAGCAATTTCAAAATAGTCAACTAAGATGAGAGTCAACGTAAAGTTAGTTGGTAAGAAAGGGCTTAAAACATCGAAAAGAAATCAAGGATTAATGTTTACTCCTTTTCAGTATTGCTTTTGGGTATTGTGAGCCTGTCTGAAGCCCGCCTTAATGGATTGCGACGTTCAGCTGTGGGTCGCAGCGCCGACGGATCCGAGGGAGCAGAAAATGCTCCACAACTTGTGCTGATTACGCAGGGAGATCAGCTTAAGAAGGAGCAGGATAACGAGCCCAGTTTTCATGAGCCGCAAATCGTTGAAACGGAGGCCGAAAAAGATAGCCGCAAGGTGCCCGACTATTTCTATCCCAATTCGATACCCATGCTCAACGAGCAGAACATCAACTATGGTCTGCCCCAGTTGACTGCCATTCCCTTGGCCTATGGGCCGCAAATCATTCCAAATGCGAATAGAATAGGTAGCAGCAGCAGCAGCAGCAACAGCATGAGCAGCAGCAATAACAACAATAATAATCTGGGTGTAAATAGTTTACCTTATGTAGTACTGCCACGTGTACAGCTGGGCTTTAATGTTCAGGGTCAGACGGGTCTTAATTGGCCCAACTTTAGTTACCAGCCTGGCAAACAGCCTGGGGAATCGGCTTCCCAAAAGGAGGAACCACAGACTACGTACATAACGATACCAGTGCCTGGTCCCCCAGGCCCACCGGGTCCACCCGGACCACCTGGTCCTCGTGGACCAATGGGACCAACTGGTCCTCGGGGTAGGGAAGGTCCACGTGGTCCACCCTCCTCCCCCTCTTCGAGCAATTCAGGCATATCATCGCAAAGTCCACAAAGCTTTTGGTATACCCAAAGCAATAGCAACATCAATGGCAACAGCAACAACAAGCCTTATGAACATTTCACAAATGGTTATCATAACTAAAGAGCAAACTGAAGAAACTTAATAAAAAATAAATTCATTCAGCATTATTGAGTTGTTTTTGTTATATTTTGTTTTGATAAAAATGGAAGCCGATGGAAGATTTAGTCAGAAAATAGCTCCATAGCTATGACATGTTCAATTCCTATCCCAGACTATGCATTCAAATACAATTAGTTTCAGTTTACATAATGTAGTCGGACCGATACATAGTAGAATAACATACTTGTACATGATCCCTTTATTATAAGTTACTTTATGCTTTCAACAAGAATGTTGATGCTTTGCTAAACTACATGAACTGGTTGTAGTGCTAGTCAATGATTCTAAACAGAAAATCACAGATGAGATTGCAATTGTTTCGAATCAATAGCGTCCAGCCCACTAATGCGATTGCATAGACATTTAAATTTACAAATTGAACATATTTAACGATTTTTCTTTATTTGTTTCCTGTTTGACTAAGCAAATAATCTTTTTTTTTAAATATATCTTCGGTTTTCGCACATTGAATCGTTCTTTTCTTTCGTATTGCACCCTATATCTTCCAGAGAAGTGCGTGTCTTTTTGAATTCTCGATCCTCATCTTTCTTCATTTTCTTAATTTCCCAACTCCTTACTTCTACTTAAGTACAGCTGAACTTCTTTACAACACTTTATATTTCCATTATATTTTTTTGCCTATTCTACATAGTTTATACCCAAGCTTAATATGTTGTATTTTATTTGTTTGACAACATAACATGCTCGCTCAATTTTATGGACACACACTATTATAATGATTGCATGTAATTTACATAGATTTTGATAGTACTTGTGCCCCACACACAAAACAACACTTTATTTATTTTTTGGTTTTTTTGTTTGGCTTTCCCATTGACGGCCATTAATTTGGCGACAGTTTACGACTCACTCATGTTGTTCTAGTTGTGTTGTTGGACATTTTATTGTTATTGTTGCCATAGTTTCTATAGATGTCACCTGACAACTACAATGTTCTCTGTCTCTCCCTTTCTCTGTCGGCCTGTTTGTGTGTTTCTCTTTGCAGCAGCATCCTCTGCCACACTATGTAATAATATTAAATATAGTCATACACACACACACACACCTACACCTACACACACACATATATACGTACATACTCAGTGCTGCTTGTGTTTTATGTGCTTGTCGTTTGGGGTCGCCTGTCGCCACCCCCATGATGGCAACAATCTGTGGCACAGTCTAATCTTAATGTCGTCGGTAGTTTTTATTGCTTTTCACTATCTACTCACACACATAGTGTATGTTTGTATTAGTTGCTGTAGCTCCGTTTACTTAAATTGATACGCAGCACGCATTTGTTTCAATTAAATGAAAATGTTTTATGTGTGCAATGTTGCAGCCCCAGTCCACATTTACAACTGTAAAACACACAGGAAGGCCACATTAGACCATCCGCATATGGATGCGTCGGTGTCTATAACTGTTGCGGTGTGTGTGTGTGTGTGTGAGTTTTTGCTTTAGGGAATGTGTTTTTGTGTAAAATTTATGTGTTTCTAATTGCGTTAAGTATCAGAGGATTTAGTCGCTATGGGCGAAACTAACACAAAGTTTGGCATAAATCTTTTGCGATATTTGCTAAGCGCAGAGTTCTTTAATAAATGTAATTTATGGGCTTCAGGTTAGATATTATCTTTATAAAAAAGTTTTATAATTAGTTGACTAACAATATTTGTTTACCTCATTTAAATTGTCCTGGGAAACTTAATATTCACTAAGTATTCACTTCTAAAAACAGATCATCCCGCTTACACATTGATTTGCCATTTTAGGAGCTAATTTCTTAGTGTAAACGTTACACTGCACAAAATGCGCGTACAATTTCACCCTCCCTATCATGCGCACACAAACAGACTCTGGCACATTTCTTATCTGTTAATGTGATGCAAACACAGAACTTAAGGCGGAACAAAAAACGAATAAAATGGTAGGTGGTTGGGGGAGTATCTTCTACAAAAAAAGCATGATAAACAAAATACACAAAAACCCAAGAGAAAAGCAAAGCACACAAGGATAAAAATAAGTCGACAGAAAACAAAAAACTGAAAGCTGTAAATAAATGACATGAATTAAAGTTAAGGAAACGCATATGTTAAAGTATCATCATAAATGTGAATTAAGTGAGTTTTTCAGTGCAGATTGCATGATTACATTACAGAAATTAAATAATACTTCAAAAGAAAAAAAAGCATAATTCAAATTTACCAGTATAAAATAATTTTAAAAGAATTTAATACATTAAGTTGAATATTTTATTAGTCATTATTATTAAACGATTTAGCTGATCAAACTTATTTATTTATTTTATTTATTTAATTATGAAACGATTCTTAATGCTACAGTATTGCTACTATAAATTAAAGCATTAATCACAGATATTTAAATGTAAAATGTAAAAGTATTAATCTAAATTATATATTTTAAACAATCATTTATAAAATGGAACCAGAAGAATTACATCTTGAAAGTTATGCGTAAGTAGACTTTAATGTAGTTTCAGGCGTTAAAATTAAGTTTTAAGATAGGATTCTAAATTAATTTTAAAATGGTGTGCGCTGCGTATAGATTTAATGTAGGGAGGAAGATTGTATTTACTTAAAGATTTTTTACATTCAAGTATTATTTATTTATTTACTTACAGAGGATAAATTATTATGCATACGTTATGACCATACTAAGATACTCTTCGTAGCATTAGGGAAATCCGGAAAATCGTGTGTGGAATTTTTCGCAGAATGATGAGCAAAAACAAATTTCGTCCTCAGTCTTTAATAACACCAACAACAAAAACCTGACCCATAATTCTTCCTGTTTGTTATACATCAAAAGCAAATGTCGAATATTGCTGTTTATTATTTTGTTGCCTTTCGTTTTGTGTTGATGAAGTTAAAATGTTTATAAACATGATTGTGGAGTCGTTTTTCTTGGCTGTTGCCTTTATACTGCTATTAACATGATTATGGCAATAAATAATAAAGTGTGGCAGCCCTCAAATCCTTGCTTCATCACCCCTTCCATAATTTGCGTTGGTTAAGGCACGCAACACTGGCAAAAGATGGAGAAACTTGAGCTAGCAGTTTTGGGTTTCTCCGCTGAGTTTATGTTAACTTAAACAAACAAAATATAAGCATCAAAACACCCGGAAAATTTGTCACAGTTCAACTTAAGACGAGCGTAGACAACATTTTCCGCTTTGATGTTTACGCGCCACGTGGCATGTGCGTGTTATGGAAATATTTAAATTCTAAAAAGCTGAAGTTGACAATTTAAATTTTGAAAAATTTTATTTCACCAGCCCAACAAATAATTTATGCAAAGCGTTTTGTGACATAAATCAACAAAAATAGAATAAAAAATCTTAACAAACATTTTTAGAAACAAATTAGCATACCTACAAGCAATAAAATAGAACAAAAAGAATATTTTTGAAACACATAAATAAACTGCAAGCAAATACAGTCAAACTTCCATGTAACGAATCTCAAGGGGACAAGAAAAAACTTCTTTATAGAGAAAATTCGTTATATAGAATGGGTTTTTGACTGAATCAAATAGCAGGGTTCTGATTTCTGACTTCGTTGTATAGAATATCTAGTTATACGGAAGTCTGTTATATGGAAGTTCAACTGTACTTTTTCAATCCAAAAATAGTGTTGACAAACTCTGTATTGACCAGAGTTCAATAAAATACAACGCATGAAAAAAAAATATATCCCATACAAATTACTGTTTTATACACAAATTTTTTGCAATAGAAAACTCCAGTTTATAATACTTTCAATATTAAATGCAGGGCACAACTTGACAAAATTTGCATTCCGAGTCTTTGAGCTTAGCAAAAAATGTTCAAATAGAAATGCGACAAATTATTGTTTTGCATAGGAAGGGAATGCCGCCATTGTAAATATCCTGGCAGTGTTTTGGGAGGACTCGAAAACGTTCAAGGATAGTATTAAAACAAAAGTTGTCTGTAATTTCGAGGGCAGAGAGGCCAACAAGTTTGCCAAGTAAGCAAAATGAACGTTGGCCGGAACTCTGCCGTTTTGCATACATAAAAAAGTAACAAAAATGAGAGAAGAATGCAAATGGAAATAAATAATGGCGAGTGAAATGCTAGCAAGAGATAATAGGATAGGGCAGCAACAGCCGGTTGCAACAAGGATGAAGGACACGTCGCCATTTTGATGGCACAGCTTTTGTCTACTTGCATATTTCATGAAGCCTATTTCACAGAAAGTGCGAATAAAAAGCTCGCTCAAAATGAGCAAAGTATTTGCACAACTAAAGCTCAATTCAATACGCTGCCACGGCATTCGAGCATTCGATGCGATTACTCAAAACGTAGTACTCAGCATTCATTTTATTATAACTTATTCATTGGCACTCACAGTTGGCACTGAGTAGTAAGTGAGTGCATTGTAATGAGCTCTCAGCTCTGAGTGAGCCTATTTATTAATTTTTGATGACAATCGCATCAAAATTCTCGTGGCATATTAGGGAAGCAGCACCATAAGTCGCTTAAACGCTAAATAAAACTTGTGCCATGGCACTTTTGTGTAGCTTACTTTTTGGGTTTCCCACAATCCTTACTCTTAAGATTTAGTTCATTAAGTTTGATTTATGGTGCTCAGGTTTTGTGTTACAAGCTGAAAAAGCTGAACAACTTAAACGCTCCAACGAGCTCTTGAAACCATTTGGCCAGGGCTTGTATTGAAATTTTTGGTGCGAAATAAATTCTTACCAAATACGCTTTAAGGGCGCCACTTGATTGTGAATAATGTTCAAAATTTGCTTTTCTGTGCTTACCTGGAAAATAAGAAACAAAAGAAAATGTTAATAATGTGCGATTTCGATGAAATATAAGCTTGTAAAGTATTTAATTAAAATTGTTTCACTGCTCAATAGGCATTTGAAGAGTTTAAAGTTGGTAAAGAAAAACATTTTGTATGTAAGACTAGCTAGGAGATGCTTCGGTACTTTAAAAACTGAATACAATACTTAGGTTTAGTTTGAGCTTATTCAAATATTATTTCTTTACTTATAATTCTTGTTTATATTATAAAAGACCTTGTCCATAACGCTATCATATCTGAATCTTTAGTTAAATTATACTATTATGTGTGTGTTCAGCTCAAGCTACGCCACTTCAGAAATATGTCTACAATACTCATCACCTTTCCTCTTCCCTTTTTCTGTCGTTTTCTCTTTTTGAGACCAGTTCGTCTTTGCTAATGCGGCATGGCACATTTCGTTTAGCTGCAATTAAGGCGCACCCTAATGACTTTTAATTAAGTCTGAGATTTGTATAGCTAAATGCACATACTGTTGGCCTCATCCGGGCAGTAGTTTGTTCTTATCTAGGCCATGCTCATGTCGCTTATGGCCACGTCTAATACGTGCTCACCTGTACGGACGCGTGTTTTGTTAGACAGACTTTTTTGCCGATCCATTGCACAGCATTTGGCCATAAAATTAGCCCGAAGCGGAGCCATTTCAAATGCAAGCGCTACTTGGGCTTGGCCAAAGCCAAAAGCTTAATTACAAACGCACACAGACACAAACACACAGCTTGTGTCCATTGTTGTTGTCGTGATTATTCATAACTTGGCAGACATTTGCTTTTATTTATGTGGCCATTTGCACAAATGCCTCGTTGACTTTTCTCCATGCTTTTCCACGTGTTTGTGTGTGTGAGCCTTAATAGGTGTTAATGTGTTGAATTGTGTGCTGGATGGCAAAACGAACATTGCTTAGGTATCTATGTATGTCTATGAGCCAAGGCTAAGCTCATATGAAACTTCGTTAACGCTCAATGACAGAACGTGTTAATGATATTTGCCGGTTGTATGTTGCATAGTATTTGTGGTATTTGTCACAGCTGTGTTGGCCATTTACAGCACGAAAAATTAAGATTGCATTATCGATATGAGATATTGGATTGCCCTAATATGTGTTTCAATTGCGTTAAGTGAGTGAACAGCAAGCAATCGAAACGCATTAAATTTTTTTTTTCTTTATATCATTATGTGTCAAAACAATGTTCAGTTTCAAATTAATACTATTTATTATAATTGTCAGTTGAGGCTAAAATTCAAAAGATAATTAGTCGTTTGTTGAGTTAAAGTCGTCAAACTATTCTTAATCAAAACATAAATAATTGATTTTATATTCATTTTAAACAAGCTTTTACAACAAAAAATTATTTTGCTATTTAATATTGGAAAATTCAAACAATCAATATCAGCATTCAAGTTCTTAAAAAAATGTTGCAAAAAGTTGTTCGTCCAATGCATTTTTCAGCACCGTATATAATCTTGAATTTTCAATACGAACGCTTGTGTGGTGGCAAGTGTAAAAGTGCAATGGCAAAGCTGCAGACAAGTGTCAAATGTCTTTTACAAGGACACACACACAAACACACTAAAAACTAACCAAGTGCAATTCTTTGGCTGTTTATCTTTCCCTTTCCTTTAGTTTCAACCTTCTCTCTCTCTCTTTCTCTGTCTTTACAGTGTGCTTTTGGCAGCAAATGCTTTCATTACAGTTCAAGTGCAACACCGAGTGGGCCACTTGATGCTAATGTTGCACGTTGCTGCATGCTTGCTCGGTTGGCCATGAATGCAACACGAGCAGCAGCACTAGCCTAAAAATATGCAACACAAATTTTATATGTGTTCTATGTACATACATATTTTTTTTGCTGTAGTGGCACTAACAAGTAAATGACAAAATGACTAAGTGTATGACGAGTCAGGTTGCCGAACGGAACTGCAGTGTGTGTGAGTGTCTAACAGCAGAAAGCAGGCTAAGGTCAACAGCTAAGTTCAATACTTACACAGCACACACGCACACATTATTGCAGCGTTGATTGCCATCCGGTTAGTGAGCGTCCTTTTTTTTCTAGCTGGGCAACATTTTCAATGTCATGCGGCATAGAACAAAATGCTTTTGTGTCGGCCACTCATTTTTCTTTTTCTTTTGTCAATTCATGCGAAAACCTAATGAGAAGCTTTTAGAATGCCGCACAATTTTGATCAAAAGGAAATATAAATAAAGCTATCATTTTACACACACTTATCTATTCCATTTGCTGGAAATGTTTTGTTTAAATATTTAGGTTGAGTGAATATGTTAAGAAACTTGGTGTTGCAGCCAAATTTTATCATAAATGTAGAGATACGATACATTTTCCTGTCGAGTTTTCGGTTTGCTTAAAAGACTTTTGACTATCGTTTAATCTTCGCTCATAAGTAACTCAAGCCATCAAAATTTACGTAAGTCAAAGGTTAATAAACAACTACAAAATTCACTCAAAACTCTATCAATCAGATAATGTATGAAATGCAGTTGATTTTATTTTTATGTAACTACAAAAGTAACAAAAGTCAGTTGCAACTGCAGTTCATAATTTATGTCACAAGAAGGAATATGCCAATAAGAGAGACAACAATCGAATGATGAATTGCATTTGGTTGATTTATGAACATATATTTGTAAAGAAAAACTTAAAAGTGTTTTGTTTTCTTGTCAGATTAACCTCAAGTTCACTTTCCACAGTGAAAATGTAGTTTGACTTAATCAACAGTTTAGGTAAATGAAGCAAGGCAAAGGTTAAAGAATTGATTGATAGAAGCTGCTGAACAACGTTACGGACAGACTTTCTGTAAATTTGTTGAAAGCTAATATTTTCCTCCCGGCAATTTTCTATTGCAATAACATTTATTTGCTGCTCGTTCGATTTGGCAGTTTAATTTCAAGTGCCTGGCACTTAAAATGCCAATTCAATCCAAACACAAAACGCCATGATATATGACTGTTAGTCTAATAACTCACTCGCAAATTCTAGCCTCAACTCTAACCCCCTCTCCCCCATTGTCTATCTCCCTCAATTTATCTATCACCAGCTCTCAGTGGGCTTGGTGTCTGTGCGCCTGGCCTCAGGTACTCAATGATTTATTGCCACATTATGAATTGCCGTGCAACCCGTCGTCGTCTGTTTGCTGTTGACCAAAAACATTAAAAGCCAAACAGAAAACGCAGCGGCAAACTGTGCTCCGTCTGTTTGCTGAGAAAGTTGTGGCCAATTAATTGCAATTCAATTGCGCAACGAACGTTAATGCCGAAAGTAAATGTGTGAAAAGTGATAAAAGTTTAAGAGCACACAACGTATGCGCAATAATTTCGAATGTCAAATATACACAGCATGTGCCCGGTCATAAAGCTCGTGTGAAAGTATGATGTGGTTGCACAAAAAGAGATTTTGACTGTTGGAGTAAATATTATGAATCATGTTTGGACACATGGGAGTGACCAACTGTGACGATTATTCCAAAGATATAGAGAAAATATATGAGTTTATACTTAATCAATTTTAGTTCGTTGAAGTTCTAGTTTGATGATTTTTTGAATATACATTTTTATGAGCCGCTTTATACTCACTTTGAAAATAATCAATATTGTTACCTTAACATTTTATAACTTTGGTAAATTTAATTAGCTTTAGTAATAGTTTTCTTTATTCTGCACATTCCTTGACATATATATATTTTTCTTACTGTATTTGTATTTATTTTTGTTTAGTTTTCGGGCCATTTCGGTTCATCAACTTTAATTGTTTCGACTGCTTGCACATTTCTATGTGTTTGTGTGTTTGGCCCATGGAAACAAATTTGTGTGAAATTCGGCAAATATTTAACGCAAAAATTTCATAATTGCCAGCGGTGGCTTGTGGCAAACATGACATACCGTTAATCAAGCGTAAAGCCATGATTTGATTGCGCAATCATCGTTTCATGATGCTTTCGAAACAACAAACTCCGCGCCGTACAACAACCAGCACCCTCTGCTCTCTGTTATATATACAATTGCTAACGATTTGTTTGGCTAAGCTCAAAAAATACAATAAAGAAATTGAATTGAAATCTATTAAAATGTGGATAGACGATGGAAAGATACCCTGCTAAATTAATTATTTAAATTGCAAACATTTCCTTTTCATAAGTATTGATTTTTATTGACCATTTAGATGAAATAACAAACAATTAAAGTCTTTTTTTAAGTATCTAATGAAATAAAATTTCAATGCTTTCTACTAAGACTCCCAGTGTTAATTTTTACAGGGTATCTACTATGCCTGTTGGCAGAAATATGGCCAATATTTATGCAGCCACAATATTTGCCATAATTTCAAATTTTCACTTTGCTCTCTGTGCCATAAAGTTGTCACGCTTGATTAAGCACTGTATACATTTTCTTTCTTCTTTTTTTTTTCTTTGTTTTTTTCTCTTGTTTTTTTTATATATACTATATATTTTTGCTACCCTCTATTGGGGCAATTAAAAGAGCCCTAAAATCAACTCAACTTTGATTTTGACTTTGGTGCGGTTTTTTGTGCACTCACTGGGACTTCGACTGCTTATGCGAATGTGTCTGGCTGTTTGGCACTTTGAGCCTTTTAATTAAAATCACAGCACCAATTTAAAGGCAGGGAGGGGAAGGGGGGAGCAATCAGGGCAATTGGCGCCTTTTTTGTGTGTATTATGTCCAACTGGTGACCTTAAGCAATTACTCAGTTCAATTGAGGCGATTTCCAACAGCGAATAAAATGAGAAATATTTCAAAACCAGCCAAATCCAAAAAAAAAAAATGAACTTTTATATACAGATAAATATAAAAATTGCATCACTTTAATTAAGCTTCGGCAAACGTGTAAAAAGAAATAAGCTTTGATAAGAAAAGCTAATAGAGCGCAACACAGCTTGACTTAGCAGCTTTTTTGATTATATCTTTATGGTTTTGTAGTAAAAGGAAGGAAAACAGAATGTGTATGAAAATTAAGAAGAAAAATATACGAGGAAAAAAAGTTTAGAACAACCTAAAATTCTTTACGATTGGACATTAGCCATAAAAGAACACGAACATACAAAGCTATAATAAATAAAATAAATATGCAAAGGAAGCAGAGCCAGAGAAAAAAAACACTAACGACTTGAATGCATCCTGCTAAATAGGTTGAAAGTGGTTCTGTTAGTCATATTTATGAATACGAACGCATTTTTTTAAAATTTAATGAATACTTTTTATCCAGGCTCCTTATTTTTATCTTCGAATAGGGTATACAAAACAACCTTCTTCTCCGGCATTCATGTTCTGCTGGCGATTTCTTTTTAATACCAACAAAACCAGCTCCTTAAGAGATGCATTAAAAAATGGCTTACAGAAAATATTGTGTTTTGAAAGAAAAATTTTTGCTTTGACTGCTGAGCAAAAAAGAAAGAGGGAGAGGGAAAGAAAGAGAGAGAAAGAAAGAGAGAAAACGTGAGAGAGACAACATTTATAGACGCAATTTATTCAAACCAAAGTGCTTCTTCTCTTATTGCAGTCAAGAGAGGTATTCCCAGAAAAATATTGTGACTTAAAAATATTTGAAATGATATCGATTAAAGTTTTGCCTTAGCATATGCAGAGCGTAAAATATAAATTTTCGCTAAAAAAAAGATTTATCATATAATTTCTGATTATCAATACGTCTCAATCAATGTTGGATATCAATGTACATTAATTTACTCAACACTGGCCAAGTTTTGGCTAATTAATTTAACTGTCTGACTTCCGACAGCAGCGCTTTGCTCATCACAACGACGCCGACTATCATCATAAAGATAATGTTTGATCATTATCATGACTAGCATTTGCCGGTGTTGCTCGTTAGAAAGCCATAAAAATAACCATGGACTATTGCCAGCTGTTGGCAACTCTGTATCAGGCTGTGAAAATTCATTAAGCTGTCTTTATCTGTGTCTACTCCTCTCTTTTTCTTTTTGGAAATTGGTTGGGGCTACGAAATGAACACAAGTTCCAGTCACAATCGCTTCCAAACTGTATGCTTTTGCAAAACTGTGAGAAATAAATTAAACGAAATTTTGTTGTGGGGTGGGTTGCAAAAAGTTCAAATGAATTTTTAAAATATTTATTAGCCAGCTGCAACTTTTCGGCAATTGGCTGCTGCAAAAAGTTTTTGTAGCCAAAAGGCACACAAACACACACACTCACATTGGAATGTGTATGTAAAGAATTTGTAATATATATTCGAGAGCTGCCAGGGGCACACACATTCACTCACTCATTGATTCACTTCATTCATTTGCGGCACAAAAGTAGTAAACTTAATTTTCGAAACCAAAGCTAAAAAAAATTTCTTTACTATTTTGAATCGAATTTTATATTGTGCAAAAACTTTTCCCTCAGACTTGTTGTGCGTGTGTGTGTCTGTGTGTAAGCAAGTCATTTCACACTCAATCGCATTCCCGGATTTACATATTCAATTAGTTACAAGGCACAGCTTAACAGCAAAAAAAAAAAAAAAAAAAAACAAAATGAATGAAAGTTGCCAGCAAATTGGATTGCAAAGTTGTAGGGACCATTCCCTAAAGTTGTGGATCAATGACAAAAATGTAGAAACTTGTGATATTTCTCCATGTCATGTGATTAAAGTTTTACAGAGCTCCACACTATAGTCACCTTTAACCCCGACATCATCTTTCTCTCTGTCCCTATGCTTATTCTTTTTCTGCATGGACAAACAGCTGAGCAAGCAAAAATTTCCCTTTTTGCTATTTGCATAAGCGATGTAGCAGCAGAAGCAGCCAAGTTTTGTGACAATTGTGAAAGCCACTTTCGAGCACAAAAGCTTTCGCTTCGCACTCAACAGATAAATTCCTTGCCATGAATGTGTTGAGTGTGTGTGTTTGTGTGTTTCGCGTGCTGCTTTGTTACTAAACAAAAGTTAAGTCATAAATATTTTCCGAGTTTTTGACTTGAAATTTATCAACGATATCCGCCATGAGAAAAGAGCGCGAAAAAAATGCGTTGAAGATATGGCAGGCATACACGCACACGTGGATGCAACTATAGCTAAAGACGCGTATATGTTTATGTATGCGCAAGGCTAATAAATAATTGTAATTTTTTTTCATGCACATATATTTTAAATATTGTATTTTATATGAATATTAATAGTTTAAAATTTATTTCACTATATACTAAATGTTCACCATACTTGCATTCTATGGCTTTTTACTGTTCGAGAGCTGTAATTTCCACACAAACTGAAATATTGAAAGTTTAATTTTTAATGTATATAAAATAAAAAAGTATGGCATACTTTTCAGCTTAAGATATTCACCGCGAGTTCAACTTGAAGGCACCCAGGCAACCCCTTGTTAATGAGCTGTTGACTTTTATAAAGAAGCCCAAAGGGAAAGAAAACATTCTTTAGCCAGGTGGAAATTAATCTTATCTAGCCGTCAGCCAGGCAGACGGGAGGAAAGGTATATAAAAGTATGGAAGGAAGGAAATAAGAAAGGAAAACGGTCTGTGCTTTACACATCATTGACCGTGATTTTAATTATGCGAATGCAATAATAAAAATAAAAACGCAGAGGTGATAACTGACAAGTGCAGTCGAAAGAAAAACTCATCAGTGACAATCAATAATCGAAGTAGCGGTAAAATTAAGCCCGGCCATAAGTTTAAGAGCGCGACAAAGGAATTATAAATAAAAGAGAAAACAAAAGCGAAAAAAGGCGAAGAAAATTAATTAAAAAGGCAGAAAAATCTCAAAAAAACCAAAAGGCAAATAACAAAGTAAAGCAACGACAAACGAATCGAGCACAACGAGGCTTTTTCAATTAAATTGACGAGTAAAGCTGAACGAAGGCAAAGACTCTTTCTCCTGGACAAAATGACAAAGATAACATTTATCACAACATGAACAATAGACACGATAGAGAACAGGGTGAGAAGAGAGAGAAATGGCTAGCTGGTTGTTATGCAAATACGTTTAAATACAAAGCCACGTCCACACAATGGGCCCAAAAAGCAGTCAAGAAGGAAGCCAAGCCTGCGCTTGCAGTCGCTGATAAGCAATGACAAACAGCTGCTGCTGCGTCTGTAAGCTGGTATCCTAAAAGGAGGGGTCTAAAATGGCTGCAACTGACAGGCAACACAACAACAGCCCCTAAAAACTGGCGCTCGCTTAAGGATCTTAGCTAAGGTGTATTAGTCCTGTGTATCCTTGTTGCCAAGGCAAGGCAGCGTAGTCAGGCAAATTAATGCAGCGCATAAATTGCCTTGGCTTATCTCTAAAAAAAACTTGTGCGCCAGAAATGCGTTTGTCAGAAGTTAGTTAAAGGCATGCCTTTCTCGACTAAGTTCTTCACAATTTTGCGCTTAATTGAAAACACAATGAAGACAATGACACGAACTGCAAATGCGGTTTACAATATTAATCTTATTCTTTAGTTCATTTCATGTGGACCGTTCTTTTTTATCATCACATTATAAGTGAGTAAATTAAGTTAAAAGTAAGGTAATCCATTTTAAAATCCTGCATACAAAATTAACATTTATTTTCATACAATTTTGAACATTTATAAAAGAATTCTGAAACTTTTTTTTCATCCTTATCTCTTTAATAATTTAATTTATGCATTTGCCGTATGAATTTTTATTTTTACCTTCTTAAATTTTTTTCACATACACAAGATAATTTTTAGCACTGCATAAAAGATTAATCAACTGCCGAAAGGAACTTTTATTCTTTCTAAAAAGTATATAAATTTAACATGGATTTAATTGCTATAATCCGTAACGTTGCTCGTTCCATCGGCACCTACCTCTTCTTTTGGAGTCAAAACTTTTTGATTCACTTTTTTATCATTATAATTTCAGTGCCAAAACTTTTTGTATAGTGTATATATAAGTTGATGTCATATAAACACAAACATGCACACACATATAAACCCAATATAAAATATATGTATTTATGTTTTATACACTCCCATAGTTTTCATTAAAAGTTCTGCATGTTTTGCTAGCATGACAGCCGAGGTGCATGGATGGGGTAGATACTATGTAGGTGGGCGTGACTGAGAGTTACAAAATGTTAGTTGTACCAACTGCAAGTTACGCCCACTGCTAAATACAATAAAAAGAAAGAAAATAATAATTTAAAAAGGGAAAGGGTTGTGTCGCAATGTTGGCAGTAGAGCAAATAGCAAAAAGTCGCTAGCTGCATGTTTATTAATTTGTTTTTTGTTGCTTTTGTAAGCTACTACTAGTCGTGTTTCACTTGTTTCTTGTTTGCACAGTTAGTTGGCTTAAGTTTCGCCGAGTTTGTCAAATGGAATTTGCTGCTGGAAAGTCAACAACGTAGAAATTACAGCGGAAATATGAGAAATATTTGAAACACTTTTGTGAGTTTTATTATTTTGATAAAACGATTCTTTTACCATAGAGAAATGTAAAATTACTATAATTTCAAAGACAAAGTATTGAGATGAAGCAAAAAAAAGCAATGCATATCAAATTTAATTGGTTAAAGTATAAACTTTGCTAAGCTTTTGAACCAATATTTTGTACATTTTATAAGTGAAGTATTATGTTACAATTTAGCGTAATTTTTGTCATTTAAGTTCAAGGTTCATAAAAATGTTGGTTAAATTGCAATTTTTCAAAGTGATTTAAAATTATTCGTTAATTATAGAATATGTTTTAGAGCATAAACATTTATAAATGTGTCTCCAAATAATTAATTTCACTGTGACGTTTATTTAATAGCCAATTTTAAGTATTTCTCGTATTGAAACTTATAAACTAACCGCTAACCAAAGTCGAGAACTGCTTGAGCCGTGTTAATTCCTTGTTTCCGCTTGCGGCTTAAATTATTACAATTTGACAGTTATTTAAGCATTGCATTGTTATGTAAATTTATTTTACTACCACCGCAAACGCCAGCTACATAATTTGAGTGGAAGAAAGGGATTCACTTGAACAATGGTATTTAAAATTAATTTTCAATTATATCGCCGCCAATGGAAAGTAAAAGGAATTTCAATGTCAATTCGTTGGTGGAAGATGTCAAATGAGTTTTCTCGCTAGGAAACTTTAGCACTGAACTCTTTCAACTAATTGAATTTTGGCAAGGGATGGGAGAGGTGAGTTTTTATAGTAGCTGCCATTTGAATACAATGGGTTGCCCATTGTGAGTGATACTAATTTCAATTTGGTGAGAAGGGCATTCGAGGCAGTCAACTCAAATAAGTTGTAGAACAAAAGGCTCGCTGACACTTTTCGCCACCTGAGCGCGTCTCAATTGAAAACTCAAATGCCAACTAGGAATCTAAGTTGGCAGCAGTTAACCTCTTTAGAAGCCACAAAAACTAACTGCCGTTGCGAATTTCACTCTCAAATGTTCGTCTTGGAACTGTGGACCAATCAAAGATGTCTTGTATGTACGAGAGGGTGGGACAAATAATTTACCAACAGCTAAGGCAATTGAAAGTCAAAATTATCAACAAAAAAAAACTTATGAAGTTGTCAATTAATGAATAAAGAAAGTTAACATGTTAACAAACTCTTAAAGTACCAGTTTTCGCTAAATAGTGGTTTAATCTAACTGTATTATTTGATAATAATATAATCATAACAAAAAAAATATTTACATTTTTTATACTTCGCTCTTCGGATATTCTTTATAACCACCTCGCATTTCACAGAGCTACTCTCCTTTGCTGCCATTATAGCCAATTTGTTGGTGTGTGTATGTGTCTGGCTGTTGGCTGCAGTAAACTGACAGTTACTTACTGTTCAGATAGGGAGAGAAAGAGAGAGAGAGAGAGAGAGAGAAAGAGTGGAAGGAGCAAGTAAATTGCTGGTCTGGTCTGTGTGTTTCAATTGTGTGACAAAGTGTATCAGTTGAGGGATTTTTGTGCGAATCGCTGCCGCTTCACTGAAATCAGATTAAAGTTTGCCAAGGCAGTCGACCAAAGCAACATTGGCAACACCTGCTGCTAACCCTTGGCAACAACAACAACAACAAGGCCAACTGGCCAACATGAATACTCCCACAAATGACAGACAATGAAGCGTAGGGGAGAAATGGAGAGAAAAAGGAAATAAAACTTTATCCAATACAGGACACAAGCACACACACACACACACAACCTTAATATCTGCCCGTGTGCCGTGGAGTAGCAGTTGGACTCGCATAACATAAAAGTTTAGCTCAAAATGCGCTTTGAATAGATTTCCATGTGCGATAACACACACACACTCGTATATACATGGAAATGTACATGTCTGTGACGTAAAGTTTTAATAGTCTTATATTTGAGTGTTCTAATGATATGCTAAACTGCCAAACGAGAGGTCCTGCCTTCCAGTTTACCTTATCCAACTCATTCACCTTCCTTCCTCCTCCGCTCACATCCTGTGCTTTGGCAAATTGTTGCAATTTCTAAAGTTTATCATCATTTAATGCGGGCTGGTGCTCAGGTATACCATGAATAGTTAAACATTAACATTAGTTGGACATTTACTCTATCTACTCCAACCGGCAATTGTCTCGTGGACAAACCTTTGAAAACATTCGGAAAAGCACGCATACGTAATTTGTCCAAGTACACAGACAGGTGTAAAAATGATCGTTTGTTTAAGCATTTTGTTACTATTTCAGTGGAATTTTCATAAAATCGAGGATGGAATATTTAAATACAATAAGGCGATTACGTTTATGGCATAAAATATACATTTTTGCAATATTACTGAAACTATTTGGCATATAATTTAACTATAATGTTAAAAAGGTTTTTCGTTTAATTTATACATACTTAAATAATCATCAACATAAAGTCACATTTTGATAAATTTAAATAGTTTCTCGTAAATTTATCAAGTAATAAGTTTTTGTTTTTTATTCAGAACTCACCTTGCCCAAATTGACGAAACCGTGTTCCTTGGCAACCATATCGGCGATATTGTTGTTATCACCGTTTGGTATATGCACCGCCCAGGTGTGCGTATAGTGGCCAGCATCCCTGCCGCTATTGAGACTATTGCTGCTGGCAGCTCTGTTAGTTTTGGCCGTCTCATAGTCGAGAACGTAGGGCGGCAAAAGTGGCGATTGGGCGTGACCGGATTCAACTTTGGCCGCGAAACCGACATTAAAATTACATAAAAAAACTACGATACTTATTTGCAAAAGGAGCAACACTAAAGACGACGTTTGATTTTTAAAATGTCTGCTGTGATAGTTTCGTTTCGTTTTGTTGTTGTGCGTAAAAAAACTAGTTTTGAATAAATTGCAATTGAAATTAAAATTTGTTATATCACATTCAATGATTGTTTGTTGTTGTTGCTGCTGCTTCTCATGCTGTTGCAAGGAGTTAATTGTTGCTGCAACATTTGCATGCGTCACCTTTGGCTGACAAGTTCTTTTGTTAGCAACATGTTGCCGGTATTGTAATTTCTTAGTATGCGGTTGACTGTGTTTGTTGTTCTGGTTGTTGTTGTTATTATTGCTGCAGTTGTTGCTTTTGTTGCTATTTGGCTGTCTGCTCCATCGCACGACGTCGTTTTTCATTGTGCGTTTGATTTTTTTGTTATTTTATTGAAGACGTGGCTGCTATCTAACTCTCTACCGTTTCCTCTCTGTATGTTTGTTTGTGTTTCTGCAAATGATGGTTGTGTAAGCGTGTGTGTGTGTGTGTGTGTGTGTTAGTGCTGTGATTGTTACTTCCTCTGCGCTGATTGCCAGTTGCAACTATGTTCTTGACGTTGAGTAGCTACCGTAATCGCTTTGCTGTCGCATTAGGTAAAAGCTGCAAGTAGAAAAGCATATGATTGAAATTTGCATTAGTTTCTTTTTTTTTCAAGTTTGTCAATTGTCAGCATATATTTAAGTAGGGTTGTGTACATATGGAATGAAGGGTGTTATGTTAGGTTGCATATAAAGTACATAATTACAATGAAACCCATTCTATTTTAGTTAAATTAAATAACAATTAAAAGTTCATTTTTGTGCACTAAATTTTAATTAAATGAACCATAGTAAAATACATTCTAATAAATATCTATAGTAAATGCTTATCAAGCTCAGACAGTAAGACAGTTTAAAAAAATAAAATTTTAATAAATTAATTAATTTGAGAACACAAAAAGAAAACCTCTTTAAATCATTTCATCTGTTCTGTTTTTAGTGTATACAAAATTAAGTATATTTCTCTGAGTCAATCTCGACAAAGGAAACCACCTTCGTTAATCTTCATTATTGAAAGCATCACAAGATCTTGGTTACTAAGAACTTGAGCCGAGAACCAACTTGTACAGCTGCTTTAATGACTGCTTAACTTAGACAACGCATTTGACAGTGCTACCACCTACCACTAATACAGATAATAAACAACACTTAGTAAAAGCTTTAAGCACATGCCACAGCTAGGCAAACGGACAATAAAAGAAACAGACACGAAAGAACGAGAGAAAGAAAAACAAGTTAAGTGCCTGCAAATGACATATCCAATTTGTTAACAACTACACAACACTAGAACTGTAAGAAGAAGAATATAGCACACAACTGCGCTCATTAGTCGTCAACTTATGGGGAAACATCAAAAGTCACAGCAAGAAGTATTTGCCAATTTGGGAAAGCATTTCTATCTTGCATTTTTGGTATTGGCAATCATTTAGCTGGAGCCCCTAAGGGATCAAATCCGCTTTGATTGTCACCCAAGTCGCAAATGAGGCACATAGATTGGCCGATTGGCTTTTGACTAATGCCATTGTCGAGCACATTCCCATGACTGATGATGGCCCCAAGCCTAAACAGTCCACGAAAAGCACTATGAATTGTCATAATTTTGCCCATCTATTGTGTGTGATTGAATGAGGAGGATTTTCAGGATTTCAATCAGCCAGCCGCCGAGCGAGTCAGCGTAATTAAAGCTATTGGGACACACAACGGAAATGCGCAACAGCAGCAGCACCAGCAGAACATCAACGGCAACGGATGTTGTGGCGTGCGACGTTTGGACATGGTAATCAATAGCCAACTAGATGGGAAATTGAATTTTGCATGCGACAATAGTGCCGCGTTTGAATGAAATAGTTTCGATGCTAACCAGCTGGGCTAGCGGATTAAGCCCGCATTCGTCTAGTTAGGGAAAAAAATTGCTTTTCTATATAATCAGCTATTGGCTGAAATAAGCTCTGTTAGCCATCGAAGGGCTTACTTATAAAATATTTATTCGGAAATGCTTGCAGGCTTTAAGCATGAACGCTTGAAACTTTGCAAACAAATATTTTCTGTAATAAATCTAACTTTAAAATGTAGCAATGATCACAAATAAGTGATGATTAGATCAGTTTTTGAGGCTGTCTTTGAGAGTGGCTTAAGATATTCTCATGAATCAATAACTTTATTAGTTTAGGAAATACAATCGTTTTTTCTAGTAAATTTCATTAACTAAACGAATCGGATATACCTCAGGACTTACAACTTCTTATGATTTTGTTCATTTAATGCTCAAGAATCTTTTTTTCTACTTAGTGCACGTTCCGTTATTCGACACTGTTCAATAAGACAAATATTAGCTCTCCAGTCGGCTGTCATATTAAAATTGCTTAACTTCTTCATTGTAGTTCCAATAGTTTTATAGAGTTGCTCTGGATCCAAATTCGGCTGCCACTGATCTTTATACGGGGACAGCGTTGGGCCTTCATGATGTTGGCCAGCAAAGCCAATGTCATTTCGTACATTTGCACTGCCAACTGCATCCATGCTGCAGATATAGGGTGTTAATGTTGTAGAATCTAGGCCGGCAATCACAAGCTCAACATGAAAAGGATCAGAACGTTTCTCATAGAGTAAAGCACTCAGAAAGGACGTGAGCTCTTCCGGTTTTAATTCACGACAATTTTCCGCCTCGAAGATATTTTTGCGAAAAACGAGGCGTCTATAAACAGTTATTATATCGTCTTGAGATCCAATTATACCCAAATACAAGTGAGTTCCCATTTTATACAGGTTATTGTTATTGGCACCAGCTTCTTTTCCAAATACGGCAATTGCCACACAACTCTTGCCTGACATGGCAATCGAGCTGCAGCTACAGCAATCAGAATTATTAAGATTCATTTAAAAGTATTTTTCTGCTAGCGTTTAAAATAAACTACAAAAAATAAAATAATCCAAGTTTGAGTTGTACTTCAATACAACACAAATTAATGTTATGAAATTTTGTAATCGTTAAATAAGTTTCAAAATAATTTGAAACGAATCCCAACTGTGAAGTGAATTAAACTGAAGTTTTAAAAGTCATAAGCTTGTGCAACATAATTCACTTAATATTTGACTGTTGGATAATAAATAAAGTTTCGAAGCCATGCTTGACAAAAAACAAAAAAAAATCATCAAAAACTTGTTTCTGTTTTTTTGGGACACAGTCAAAGTGCAATTTCAATGCAATCTTATCGGCTGTAATGCACATGAATGCACACACACACACACACGCACCACCTTACACACATACAAATACACCTCTAGATGAGGTCCTTTTGTGCGTTCACTTCCGCATTGAAGTCAGACCCAGCAACACAAAAATTCTGACACGACTTTTGCCTGCAAGCAGCAGGCAGCAAGCAGCTTCCAGCTTCTGCTGCTGGCCTGGTAAACTTTTGACTTTGACTGACGGCATTTGTCAGTGGCAGACACAAAGTAATCATTACTTGGCGCGCGAGCGCATTACACTCTTGCACTTGCATTGTGAAGCGGGTGCACTAAGCGTATACTTAATAATAAGAAAATAAGTGCCTGTCAGCGTACAAGACGCAACGACCGAAAATGTTTGGCGAGGAGAAGGAACATGGAAAGGAAACATGACCTCACATGCTAGCGAAAAGTGCAAAACGGTGTCAAAGTCAACGACATAAAAAATAGTAAAACAAAAAAAAACGAAGCGCTTTCTTTTACTCATCAAAGGGGGCGTAGAGAAAAGACAAAAAGATGGCAGCAAACTACAGTTGGCGATGACGTCGTCCCGTCTGCATCACTCCAAAGAGTGTAAAGTGTTGCAACGCTAACTTGACAACTTGAAGACAAATTGACTTGTTTTTTTCTTCTTCTTCTTCTTCAGCTCTCGGCGAACACACGCGGCTCATTGATGTGGTCCTTGAATCGCTGAATCGTATAAAGTGAAGAAAGAGAGAGAGAGAGAAAGGGAGCGTAACTAGCACCTGAGCTGCATTTTAAACAGTTTCAGGTGTAAGTAGCTGTTAGAGGTCAGTATATTATTTACTGCATGCTGTTGATTGAAAAGCTAAATTATTCATTGCTAGAAATGCAGTTATTTGCATACAAATATTTACTAGAACTTTATTAAACCTCAAATTAAAAAGTGGTTTTAATCTTAATCGACCAAAAAATTCATCTGTCTACGTTTCACATTTTTAATTTCCACAAAACTTAAATCAAAAATGCAATTAAAATCAAAAATTTTCCGAATTTTGTTTTTCAACAAATTGTCAATCCAAGATCTCAACAGTGCCAAGGGTAATCAATTCCAAATTAAGAGCATGAACTCCTTGCACATCAATCAAGAACTAACCAAAATGCACAAAACAAAACCCTAATTGCAAAAGCCACAATTCGAGCTCAAAGAACTGAGAACTCAGTAGAAAAAAAAAAACAACTAAGAACGAAAAAGTATCTCAAAACAAAACACAAATAAACAAAAACAGTAGCAAAAAAAAACATAGAAATAGAAGATGACATCTGCAACAGCTTGGGAGCAAGTAGAAGTTGGACATAGCAAAAGGCTAATGCCTAGAGGCAGTTTTTGGTAAACAGTCTGACACTTGGCTGCATGAGCTTTGGACTTTGTGGTTGGCAAAGAGCTCACAGCATCTTTCATTGCTTGGAGGAGACACTGTAAAAAAATGTAATAGGTAGATAATGTCAATTTAAATGTCAAAATAGAAAATGTTTATAAGACAGCTAAATTTACAAATGTATTTCCCGAAAGGCTAACAATATATTATCTTACTTAAATCTTATAAAGTGTGAGTTATTTTGTTGCAGTGTACATGTAAAATGGGCTGTCAAATCCTGAATGAAAGCCGCGTTAGAGCCACATAGAGAGGCTGCTGGTGGGTTGAGAAAGTCTTCCCCTCGAGTCTACACTTTGAAAACCGATGCCAAAACACATTAAGCTGATGCCTTTGTAGGTGCCTGCAGCGGCAGTTAGCAGCTTAAAAAGGCTACAAGAGTCAAAAGCCAGAGCAGAAGTGCAGTGACAAATGTGGAGTGGTGAAAGAGGAAAAGAGAGGAAAGCAGGTCGACGCCTTTTGTTGACGCGTTCTGTTGTATTTTTCTTGCAAGAGGGCTTTTAGTGTGTGAATGAGTGTGAGTGTGTGTGAGTGCATGTGTTGTTTTTTTTTTTTTTTAATGGAAGAAGCTGCTTTTTGCCTCTTTGGGCTGCTGCTGTTTTTGCTCCTCCTGTGTGGTTGCTTTAGTTGTTTAATGATAGTTTGCCACAAAGCCAAATATGCCACTACTTCTCTCCCCCTTCCAGTCTCTTTCCCTCCTACTTCTACTTCTAGTCGACAGTTGGTGTTTTTGTGCTAACCCGCAATCGCGGCTGCAACTGGAGCACAAAGTCAACAACAAATGGGCCCGGTTAACGCCCGCAGAAAAGCGGCTGCTGGTCGGTTTTCTCTTCAGCGGTGAAAGGCAGAAGCACCAACAACAACAAAAAACTACATCAAGAAGAAAGAACCCCAGAGATGAGAGTTGGATGCCACATTAAGCAAAATGTCAGCGCGAAAGCGAAAAAAAAAATAATTATATGTTGATATGAAATAGCGACAGGATAATACGATAGTTTCTTAATGTACCCTGGACTAAACTATATGTCACAGTGCACAGCATTTCCAAAACTTTAAAAAAAGACATATCACAAAGTAAACCATTTTGGCTAATTTCTTAATATTTTCACTTATGAAATTATTTTTATTTGCATCTTGAAAAAAAAAAAACAATGTTTAGACCGAAAAAGTATGATATTTCTTTTACAATTCGATAATAAAATAAATAATAATATGTATTAATATTCTTTAATCACTTTTCTCAACTGCGACTAATTTACTAACAGTGTTTACATGTTTTCTTAATGCTTTTATATAGCTTAAAATGTAGAACATTCAACTACTTCTTTTGCATTAAGTTCGAAACAAAAAAATCCTGCATACTTTTGTGAGAGCCTCCAAAGAGACGTCGCGTTTTTAAAAATGCTTTGAAATAAAGTGAATGAATCTAACCATTGAAAACGGAGAGTTTCAATGGTTAGTAAAGCATATCGGCGAATAATATGCATTCTAAAAATATGTCAATTAACACAGTTTTTGTATGATAAAACTTAGAATTTATAAGCAAAATTATTGAATAAAATTTCAACAAGGTTTTTAAGCTCCGTAAGTTTTTAACTTCAACAAGCAAAAATATTTTACCTTCTTAAGGAAACAATATTTTTATTTAAGTGCCTTGAATTGTTCTTCTTAGTGTCTACTGCATTAAGAATTGATGTTTTTTACACAAATGACCTAACAAAAAAAATTTAAAAAAATACCGAAGGTAAAGAGTATGTTGGGTTTGCGCAATGTCCGTCATGGTGCCTGTCTTGAGACTTGAAACTTTCCAAATATCTTTATCTATGGCTGAGACAGTGTCAAGATTGGGGTTCTACGATAACTAGGGAGCTGTCAAACCGGAGAATCGTTAAAGCAGCATACACCCCTGCCGCAGCCGTACCCCCTTGCAATCAGGCCTCTTTTTACCGGTTTAATGCTGGTAACGAGTATACCGCAGTCGGTTGCACTGACTGTTACGTTTCCACTTATTTCTTTTTTTTATTCCCTGCCAGATACTTTCTCGGTCAGATGTGTATGGTATGTAAATAAAAATCTTTGGCGGCATCTCGAGTATTTAATTATAATAAAAATTTCTTTCGGCCAACGGATTTTCTTGTTAATGCGCCAAACACGAATGCGTGATTTCAGTGAAAATAAACACAAAAATAAGAAAAACGAATAAAAGTAAGTGCAATTACAATGAAAATTGGAATGCAAAGCCAAAAAGTGTGAGTGCGAAAATAAAAGAAGGAGCAGCAAACATGCAATACAATTTCCATTAAATGGCACGGCGCCATAATTGATTTTTCCATGGTCAGGCAAGGCATAAAATAAATGCAGCAACTGCATTTTGCGTTTTACATGTGTCATAAAAAGAATGACAGACAGAGAGAGAGGGATTGTTTCAGTGAGAGAGCGAGAGCGAGGGATTGTCTCAGAGAGTGCAAAAGATAGATAAGAACATTCGCTATGCCTTCCCTTTTGTCTTGACTTTCATTTGCGAAATTAACTGCAGCGCTTGCAACAAAAGTGGAGAAAGCTGAAGGGATGGGCGCACAATTCTTTATGTCTATTCAGTGCGTTGAATAACGCCTAATGCAAGCATCTTGAGCTTCCCAACAATGAACGTCCGCGCCTAAAAAACATCTCTTTACAAATAAATGCCCAAAAGAAAGGCAGCGCCTAAACAACAACAACAACAACTGCAGTTGATTCAAGTGCTTGCCTTGTTGAGAGGCTCTCAAGGCCCGCAACTCAACTCAACTGAACTTCAACTTTGCTGCTCATATAAAACACAGGATAATTATTCCATCTACTTCCCCTTGGAAGAGCCTACAAAGTCAAGCAGGCAGGCATATACTCTAGGTTTGATTTATTTATTAGTGCTTGGGATGAAAAATGGGTGGAAAATTTTACAATCAGGGAAAATCTGCCTTTAGTGGAGTATTTTAATTTTTATATCAGTTCATAAATAAAAAGTAATCTTATAATTATGTTAACTAATCCATATATAAAAAGAATTTTACAACTTAATAAAACTAACTTCACTCGCCAACAGTTTTAGTCTTAACAATTCGAAAGAATAATCTCTGGAACGAGCTAACAAACTGCATAAAAAAGTTATGATGCCACACGCCATTCGCTAAGCTGCTAGAGGCACAAGGCTGAAGGCACAGGAGTAGCAGTGGCAGGTTAAGGTGGCATTCTCCATTTACCCTGTTGATACTGATAAAGACGCAAGCTGCAGGCTTGTTTAAAAGTAAGGATATGAGTAAGGGGTCGGTTGGGGTTTAAGGTAGATAGGAAGTAGTCACTTGGATGCAGGTGATGCATTGTGACACTTTGTTGTTCAACAAAGGGTAGCTTGGGGTGGAGGTGTGTGCATTGTTGTTGCATTGGCAATGATAATAAAAATATAAATGTTGCTTTTTGCTAGGGAATATTTTGATCGACATCTGAAATATTGTTTTTCACAGTTTTTCAACTGTGTTTAAGTCACAGTTACTGTGCGGCACCCATTTTGTGCCGTTTGAATCCTTTTTTTTTTTTTGAGTTTTTAGGTTGCCCCGCATGGAAATGCAAATCAACATAAAATCAACAACTTAATATGCGCACATTTTCTGCCAACGGCAACAGCAACAGAAACAAAACTGATGCGCATCACTTACCAAAGCAAAAACTAAACTGGAAGGAAAGTAAACAGTATATATAAAGAATGAGACTTTATAACACCCTGTAAAGAAATCTTGTAAAATTGCAGTAATAGCACAGTCTCTTTCTTTTCAATAGACGTTAAAGTAGATCAATATATTAAAAACAAAATATTTTCTTTTTATATTTTTAAAAACGGAAATTCATAAAAATATTCACAAATAAATTCGACCATTTCATTGAACTTACAGGTCATATTTTTGTACTTCCGCGAGATTTGATAGAAAAAGTGCCTTGGTTATTAGTATGCACAAAGCGTACTGAATACTATTTTTTTTTTAGGTTGGTTCGCTAGTTGTTTGTACACAATTTATGCGTGTCTACTCATCGAATGCCATGCTCCTGCCTCGCTCTCACACGCTTCGTTGCATTTTCACCTCGCACATGTAGAAAAAACTTTTTTCTTGTGGCGCCGTCATTTCAATTAAACTTGGCGCCAAAATGTATGCAACGAAATTTTTTGCTCCGTTTCGTCTCAGTTTGCACGCTGCGTTGATTTTGCGCCAATTAATTTTTCATTATTATGCAATGAGAACGGCAACAGCAGCAAATATGGAATGAAAATAAAGTCGACATTCATTCAAACAACATTTCAGTGGCGAGTATCGAGATATTCAATGAAATTCGTCTTGCATGTAAGCCGTTTTAAGTGAGTTAAATTATGGATAAAAATATTGCAAATATATTGCACTTTATTTATACTTAAAATAATGAGAATTATGCAGGAACAAAAGGATTACAAATTTTATTTTAGTTGTGAATTTTACGAGAGGCATTTAAATATAAATTTGAGCTCGTTTTACTTTGAGCTGCAAGATTTTAAATCCTTGAATCCATTAAAAATAACCAAAACCTACATTTCAAATCATTTTGATTAGAGATTAAACAACACAAAACTTTTATTTGAATCTACTTGTGCATCTCCTTCAAATTGGAAATAAATAAAACAAATAAAATATTTGATGAAACTCCCAAATCGAGTTTGGATTTGTTCAGCATTTATTGGAAAACGGTTGCAAAACAGTTAGAAAAAAAATTTAACCACAAACAAATTGTCACAAAGTTTTGGTGAGGAGTTAAACGAACATCAATAAAAATTAACACGAAAAGCCGAAAAGCTCATGTTAGGTTGTGCCACAACAAAAAACTATTACACACACAAGCACCTGTCACACATACACACACAGCATGGTGGTGTGTGTTTTTGTGTGCAATTTAAACAATTAGAAAGTTTTTAGCGCCCTGGTAACTCTGTTTATTTCATAGTTCAGTTCTGTTGCGCAGCTGTTGAAAGAAAAGTTTACATGCTGCTTGTGTTATTTGCATTGACAAATTGTTGTTGTTGCAACCTGTTTTGGCAAAAACAACAACTATTGAGAAATTTGCTGCCGTGTTTTGACTTTATGCCTAACACGACAAACTCTGCCTTTGCTTCCGTCCTCTCGAACTCTTGTTGAATGCAACGCCACAGTGTTTAGCTGTTAATGAGCTACATTCTAGTAAACATTCAACGAACCCCCATCCATATTGCCAGCTAAGCTCGTCGCGTTATTCAGTCTCTCATATTTGCACAAAGCTTCAGAAACAGCAGCAACATCATCAGATGCAATCCCGACGTTGTGTTTTGCCTGCTATTGCTGATGCAGCACAATGTGCAACAGTTAACCCATTCCATACATCTCCGACGCCAAAATCCACTTCAGCTTGTTCGAGTGCGAAGCTTAGCAACCTCGCATGTTTACATGTACAGTAAAACCTCATGCATATGCAAAAAAAATAAAAAACAAGCAACATTGTGTTGCACTCGCTCTTTAAGTGGATAAAACTGCACCAATCAACAGAAAAATTTTGTACAGCTGCTAAGCTCACTTTATTTAAATTTCTTTATTTTTTCGCCTGTAGTTATTTATGCTCTACATAGCATAGCTTTTCATTATTTTCCCATTCTTGCATTATCCATGCATTCGAAATCCCTAGCGAACAAGGTTTCGTTGACTTTTTTCATATCGCTTTTATTTTTTTTTACCAACGATTTGGCGTTTGCTGACAGCGGAAACACTAATTTTCAATTATTAGCGAAATGTCAAAGCAAATGACAGCGCGGATTTTCTCTCGGGCAGTTAGCTTCTGTTTCTTTCTCTCTGTGATTTCCCTAATGTGGATTTGGCGTACTTGTAAATGTGTGTGTGTGTGTGTGAAAGCATTTAAATTTTTTAGTGGCAAATTGCTAAAACTGTTTACTCACATGTGTATTTTAAACAACTGCAAATCCTGTTCTGTTTGTTTTGTATTTTCCGAAAAGTGTTTAACTTGTGAACGAGCATTTAGTGGCAAGGTTTAGTTAAAATTTGTGCAATTTTTTTTATCAATGAAAAGTTGTAAACCAATTACGGCATTTAATGTAGAATAGAAATAGTTAGGTTTTAATCAATTGTGATAAATAATCCTGTTCTGTTGAATATTATAACAAGCTTTTCTTCAAATATTTTCAACAGTCAATTTAACATACTATTTTACCACTTCAATAATATAAGCAAGTAATTTTTCCATTAGAACTTTTACATGCAAGACATTATTTATAAATATTTAATACAATTCAATTTTAAGTAAATTGAGTAAGAAACATAAAACTTGCAACAAAAATATTTCACACAATTTGTTAAAATTATATAATGAACTTACAGTTTAAACACTTAACACGAAATGTCTGCCAAAATTATTCCAAATAAAAGAAAACATCTACGAAAAGTAAACGCCACATAAATAGTTAATAGATTTAACTCAATTGTGCATTTAGGTGCAGCCTTCAAATGTCATTTACAGAAAAGCAGCTTAAAGCAAACAATTTATTTGCTTCCTCTTTTTGTGGGCGAAAATGCAACGTTTACGATTATGCCATTAATTCCAGAAGGAGAAAAGGCAAAGCCAACGAGACAAAAATATATTTATTACAAATTCACATAGATAAAAATCTTGGCCCATATGAGCCATTTGTCAACGAGTTAAGCGCAACAAAAAAATAGCAATGGCCAATAAACAAGTCACAAAAATACTTGCATAAAAAAAAGAGAAGAAGTAAGAGTGGGGAGCAAAAGGGAAGATCAGATTTTTGTGCGATTACGTGCAATGTTTGAACCCACACACAATAACAGTGCAGATTACAGAATGCGAAATGCACTCAGCACGCTTCCTCCCAGCCAAACCCAAAAAAGTATGCTACAAAATGAGGCACACAAAGAAACGAAAAGAAAAAGTATGAGCTGTAAATGCAGCAGCAACAGCAGCAGCAGAAGCAGGAGCAACAAAGCTTTAAGTGCACGAATGAAACAAATTGATATGCAAATGTGCGACTGGCGAGCATTACACAAGATGAACAAAAAAAAATAATAAAAATATAAGAGAAAATAGAAAGGTACTCGTAATAATAAAATAGGGTAAGCGACAGCGAGCGCAACAAAGCGTCTAAAAATGCAACAGGGGCTGGTAGAGTGTGTGAAGAGTGGAAAAGGGGAGCAGGGGGAAGGACGAATGCTAGGCAAATCTGCTTGGATAAGCGACTTCCACTTCCGTTATGGCTATTGTACGACTTTCACTGTTCCAGACTGACAGCTGCATGTGGCAGCTAGGCAAGCAGGCAACAGTCGACTTCAAATCAGTTCCATAATGATACTGTGACAATCTTACCCAAAAAATAAGAAAAGAATATACGAATATACTGCACACGCGATCAATAATTTTACAGCAGTTTATGGCTGGCCCCTAATAAAAGGAAAATTCAATTTAAAAATTTTTTAAAAAAATAATCAGAAAAAACAACATTATGATTTAGTTAAAAGCGCTGCCAAAACGATACCCTATTAAATAACAAATACACCGAAAATCTAAGAAGCAACGAAAAAACAGACAGATAAAGGTCTTAAAGCATACGGAAGACATATACTGAAAATAACAACTTTTTAAAAGTTGTGAAAGCCTTAAACATATCTTCTTTCTTGACAGACACCGATATCCTGTTCTTGATTACAGGGTATCGTTGCAGAAGACTTTCGAATGGAATAGTATGTGCAAACATTTTTTAGTATTTTTGCCCAGCACACAAAAATATATAAGAAAAAAAAAAATACTCAAAAACTTTTGTACGGAATTCAATTTGACGTAACTTTTCTCGCTAGCTTTTTCCATCATCATCATCATCATCGTCATCAGCTGGCGGTCTTTTTAGTATGCATTTGTGTGCGGCAAAAAGTTTGCACATTGATTGAAATGCGAAGGCAAGACACATATATATACGTAGCTATATACTCAATATAAAATTCTTGGGTGTGCAAATTCAGTTGTTAAACTAATGAGCAGTAGCCGCCAGCGGGTCTTAAACTGGCTGGAAAACTGGTCAGCGTTAGGCATGGCACAAGCCATGACAGCCATAAAATAAACTTTAAATGCTTTTGCCAGTTGGGGTCAGCGTGGCTAAATGTTTCAAAAGTTTTTGCTTGGACAAACAACATAGCTGAACTTAAGAACTGACCCCTCTTCACTGTGCCATCAAGAATGTGTGCATAATGAGCCGTGTCAGATGTCAGTTGTGCAAAGAAAGAATAATAAGATTTAACCCAAGTGCAATAAATGAGTTTCAAATGAGAAAGTTGTAATGAAAAAGTTGTGACATTCTTTCATGTTGACAAAAAAAAAATAAAGGTAACTCGGTAAAGTTTTTGTTAGTAAACGAATCACCCAACAAAATATGAGAATGTAAATTAAATATGTCTTCTTAGGTTTATAGAAAGTTAACTCCCTTAACTGTTTTAAATCTGAGTTTAGGGAAGAAAGCTAAAAAATATTTTCAAACAATTTTCATATCTATTATGTGAAAGAATAACATTTTGATTAATAAATTTAATGTTACTCCTCACAATCTTACGCTTGTTTATCTAATCTACACAATCAATCAAGCGATTATCAAAATTACTTCACTTTTTACGGTCCTCATTCAAACCACACCAAATAAATATTAGTAATAATACTAAGAGTGCTAGTCGAAAGCTTTTTTGTGTTGGCCATCAACCAATAAATGATTGAAGCATTTACCGCTACTTGAAAAAAAAAGAAATCAATGATGCGTCAATGCCATCAAATGCGAAAAATTACACTCAAGCGCTTTGGACACTCAAAAATGCACAAAAGCAATCAAAGGATGAAGAAATCAATCGAACGCGTGAATCAGAGGAAAGAAAACAAAAACCGACAAACAAACATTCGAGAGAACAGTCGAGAGAAAAGATGATGAAAAAAAGCCTAGACAGGACACAACTCAACGTGCAAATAGTGATGATGATAATGGTGTTGTTGTTGGTTGTTGTGGATGATAATACAGACATGACGACGTGAAGTTGTGTGTTGGGAATCAAGTGTTGTGTGCTCTTTTCATTTTGAATGGCTTACCATTCAGCATCATGACTTTATAAATACATGGCCAGCACCAGATGGAACCGTTAGGCGTTAGCTGGCGCCAGGTATAGTAGAATATTGCCTTTTGCGCTTCATTGGCCACGAAATCGACAAAAATGAAGTTGAAAATCGCCATGAAGCCTTTTGTTCACAATCCAACAACATCCCACATGCCTCCCCTCTCCCTTAGCTGATTGATGCATCTGATTGAATGAAAGTCGGAGTCTGGCTGGCAACGCGTATAAAGGACGTGAGTTGTTATTTGGGATTTTCTGTCCCCTCTTCATTCGTTTTGAACACGCACACAACAATAACAATATAAATGGCCGAGCCACTTGGCAACCCTTATCCGAGCGATTTCCGGTTGCCGTAGAGTCTGGCTCAACCCCTTGCCACCCGCTTTTGTGCTATTACTTTAAACAGTTTGCCGGCATGCACGAACATGTCTGCGGCGACGCCATTTTTTATTATTTGCCATTAAAATAAAAAACATGTCTGAGTGGCAAACAATGGCAAAATATGTTCGAAATATCTTTCTAATTGCAAAAGCACAAAAAAAGTTTTCCCATTTTCAGAGGAGCACGTCTCCTCTGATTTTGGTTGAGACTATATCTGAAGAGCATGGGGATGGATTTATTCAAATTGTGTTGCACGATACGCTTTGCATATTAATCAGTTTTGAATTGATATTTTATGCACGAAATAAATTATTTAACTGCGATAGGAATTTACTTGTTGACTAAATTAGTTTTTAAATTAATTTTTACCTGAAACGGTTGATATAGTCACCTCGTGTATGCTGTTCTTACCTGAAAATACATTGAGAAAAAGGTTGGTATGAGTTAATAAATTACTTTATGCCTGAAATGCATAATTCAACCAGAATTTGTATTATTCAAGGTTAAAAATTTTTTTCGAAAAAAAATTTTTAAACTTGTAAATTTTTATATTTTTTTGGGACACTTAATAGTATAAGCGCTTAAACTAGTTGAGAATCTAAAGAGCTTTTTAAACACCGATTTATGGTTAAACAAATTTTTTGTTACTTTATTGAAGTTTTTTTGTGTCTCTCCCGTTAAGTACAACATATAAACAAAACCAGAGTCTTAAAATAATAAAATCAAATAAATAAACAGCCGAATGAAAGTCATAAATTTAAATAGTATTCAACGCAAACTAGTAAACATTTTTATTCAATTGTTCTCCACTGAGATTGAATAAATTGCCCGTCTAAACGAATTGGAATGTTGAAACTGAATCGAAAGTTAACAGGAAACTATGCAAAAATGCAAAAATTTGCTTGGAGGAAGCAGAAAATACCATAAAATTATACAAATAAACCAATAAACGAGGGGCATAAATAAAAGTGAATGTCAATTGATTTTGCATATAAAAGGTTTGCACACAAAAGGCAAGGAGCACATTGCAGGCAGCTCAACAAAAGACATTGCGCATACGCCATGTGCTGCTGTATATTCAATTACATGAAAAGCTTTCACTTTGACACGCCTTTAACATTAGGAGGCGCAACTTCTGACGCTCAAAAGAGGATGACTATTGATTTGCTTGAGGGTATTTTGCTTTTCAGTCGCCAAAGCAATGTCATTTAGATTTGGCCAGCCCACTTCCATTGTGAATTGTAAATGTCATTGTTTGCTGTTGCTTAGTTATTTTTAAATATCTGCGATATCATCTACATATAGATTATATATATATGTAGAGAGAGGGAGAGAAACTCAACGATGCACACATGCAAAACTCGTTTGCATCACAAAGTGCTGAGCTGTCAGACTTCAATTCTCAGAGACTTTCAATTTATATTTTCTTTTCTTTTAAAACACCCCGTAATAAACCAAAAGTTTGACGAGGGAGTTTTAAACAGAAATCTTTGACATCAATATAAAAGTAAAACACAAAAACAATCTTTGATTTGGTTTTTTATTAGCCAAAATTTAGCGATGACAATATCTTATTGTAATTTATAATTTATACATTTAAAAAACATATTTAAATGCTTTCAAGAGACTTTCTACCTTAAAATTTAAAAGAAACAAACTAATTAAGATATAAGTATAGAGTATTATGAAAGTTATTCCTAACATGCTTTTAAATTTCCTGTCTTTGCCCAGCCTCTGCTTTGGTATGCCTAGGGTCCGTTTAAAGTGTGTCTCGCCTTTGAGCTGGTCTCTCCTTCATTTTCGATATTGGTGTTTGCCTTTTGGTTTTAACGTCTAATTCAACTAAACTGTGTATGTGTTTTCGTGTGTGTATCTTTCCCCTCGATTAATTAAGCGTCAAACAATTTATTAAAGCTTTCCTTTTGTACCACACTCAAGTTTTAATTTGAACTTTCCCTCGTTTGCCTTAAGGCATTTGGTTGGCATGCGTGTGCAATTCAAATTTGATTAATATTACCTTGTGAATTGGGATTGTTTCTCTTTCTCTTTGTTTTTACCCACTTTAAACTTTAACTCTGAGTGCTTTTTAATTTATTGCACTTAATTGAGCTGAAAATTTTCACACAACCACATGATTAACTCAAGCAGCAGATGCCGCAGAAGACACGCCAAATATCTCCTTCTTCCGATGCGAAACGAAACAAATTAAAAAAAAAAAAATAC
Source organism: Scaptomyza flava (assembly GCA_030179655.1). Taxonomy (NCBI): domain Eukaryota; kingdom Metazoa; phylum Arthropoda; class Insecta; order Diptera; family Drosophilidae; genus Scaptomyza; species Scaptomyza flava. Next base: position 28,238,233 of record JARNME010000012.1, read on the forward strand.
AATAAACGTTAATAATTTCCGGTGTGGGAAGCAGCGAAAATCATTTTAAATAAGGCGTACAAAAGCATTAAAAGCGACCCTCCAGCAAAATATTTAAACTCCTCTACTCACAAAAATGTCAGCTCGCATTATTTGTTTTCTCTTTCGCTTGGTCACATCAAGAAACAACTTGTTTGTTTCATTCACTCAGCCACAAATTATGTATTTCTACACAAACATAAATTCGAAAACAAAAGGGAAATTTTATATGCAGTCTGCTCTTAAGTGCAACATTTTTTTAACCGCCAGCAAAAATGATTTCACTATTGAAAATGTCACAAAAAAATCCGGATAACCAACCATAAACAAAGCTTATAAAGCGTTACATATTGGCGAGACAGGAATTTGTCTATGCATTTATTTGGATATTGTAGCTAACAAAATTTAAGCACTTATCACTTTACATTTGCAGACGCACAAAGTGCTTCAGAAGCAATGAGAGAAGGCTTAACTAAACACCCAGAAAGAGACAAGCACACACACGCACACTCGCATAACGTGATAAGCAGACGGAGGGTTAGACGGGCCGACGGCGATGTCGTTGAATGCAAATAAAAATTACGTATTCGCCTTGTATGCATATGCATTGTGTTTGTGTTTGTTTACAGCTTTGTGTGTTTGTGTCGCCTCCTGCTTATCTTTCTGTATGTATTCAAGTATATGTCTTATACATATATGCGCGCTTACATTTTGGCGATAAAACACACACAAAAACAAGAAATTGTATCTGACAAAATTGTTTTTAAAATTTTGCGTGCCCCACGGCTGCTTTGACAAATAAAACAACAAACAAAAATGTGAAACGCGTTGGTAATAAAAACGCAATATAATTCCAATATAAGCATTAAATATTATGAGTGGGAGGGAGGGAGAGAGATAAGCTCAATGTTTGGACTGCAGCAGGTTGAGGAATTTTTCAGCTGGTATTTTCCTTTTTTTTTCAGATGTTTATGGATTTGGGAAAGCAAGGCGAAGATAAAAGCTGGAAAGAAATTATTTTTATATGCATTTAATTTTATAGCTTGCCATAAAAATTTAATTTCCCATATACATATTTGATTATGACAAAATCAATCATATAAAAACTTTGTTCAAAAAAATCTGTTCAGAAGAGTTTCCTTTTAAACAGCTTCAATAAATTTTCAAGTACAATTTATTCTTTTCCGTACATTAACTAAACCGTTCAAATTAAAAACAAAGAAATAAACAGAATGTTTAATATTTATTTTAAAAAAACTGTTCATTCGATGTTTTCACTGTCAAGTGAATTTCACATAGTGCTTTTCGATCATTTAATAGGGCAAATGTGAAAAATGCCCTTGACATCGAAGCGATGTCAAACAATTAATGAAATTAATGACAATTAACAATGAAGCCTTCAGAACACAGTACTACTATACAGTATAATTATTCATTATCACCACGCCCCTCCTCCAATGTCATGAATTGCTACACGCTTTAATTGAGGGAGGAGGAAAGCTGAGCGTGCATTGGATATTGGATTTCTGACACAAATACTAATTAATCAGCTCGCTATTAATTAAACAACCGCAATTCGTAAATGAGCGCATTTATTGGGGAATACGTTGCGTGTAAGCGGAAAACTCTTTATGATTAATCTATATATTGGCTGCGTCTCTTTTTTGAACCAGAGTTTGATCGGTGGCTTTAATGACAGCGAATGCGCTTTAAAAAATTCACACACACACAAAATAAAAAACTTTTTTTGCTGTATGTAAAAAACAGACTCATTGATAATATTGTTATGGCTATCACATTGGCGGGCGCCGTTGCAGTGCTTGATATAAAAAATAAAAATAAATTAATAACATAAAACACAATCACTTGCACATGCACAAGCATTAAGCGGCAGTTAATGTTAACAGCGCAAATATTTTAACGATGCCATTCGAAGTTTTTTTCATCTGCGGCATCTCGAAATTGTTAGGATATAGCGACATTTTCGAGAGCTCATTCAAGTTTATCAGCACTCGACCATATGCAGCTTATATATTTACAATAAATAAAACATATTGTACCAAACTTGCAAAGATTTCAAAGCACTTGTATGTTCTTAAGACCAAACACACTTCAAAATCATAGGCTTGTTTACAAAAGATTATTGCTTTATTTATTAAGTAACAACTATTTGGCTCATTTTGCCTCACACATATTTTCAATTAGTTGTACATAAAATTATTAAGAAATTCATCAAGCTGTGTAATTTGATTTTGTGGGCGTACTACTTATGCTCAAGTAAACAAAATTCTCATTAATTTTAATTAGTTAGTCGCTGTCAAGCAAACAAAATCATTAGCAATATGGACTAGCATGCACAACCAACCAACCACTCCACTTAATATATATTCCTTATCTATTTCTCTGTGCTTTTCTCCTTCGTTCAGCTATCACTTAATTAAAAACAATCGAGACCGGAAAATGCCTGAAAGTTAGAAATATTTCACAGTATCCATTCAGTCTGGCATAAACAAACTGTCAAGCAAAAATATTTTATATACGCTAAATGATTGAGTGTTATCCACAAAGTAATACTCTATAAACAAAACATATACTTTATAAATATTAAATTTTTATTAATGTGATTTAAACTTATCAAAACAATAAATGTTTCTCGATAGGAAAACTTTTTTAAATTATTTTTTTCATAAACGTGCATTTCTGGATTACAGGATATTCAAAAGTGTAGCCTTCAAACTAAAAACCAAATGTGCACAAATAGGAAAATAGAATCGTGCGAGACAAAAAAAAAACAAAAAAATTATTCAAATTTTCAGACTTAAGTCATAAGCAAAATATTTGTGTGGTGCACACTTGTGGAAAAATTTGTTGGGACCAATTGCGGTTGAAAACAGAGAGCGGACCAAACACAAGGATCTACCATTCAAATGTATGTACTAAAAATGTCAACGATGCAAATTGGAAAACGTTGAAACGTTTTGACCCATGTGTGTAAGTGAGTGTGTCTGTGGTTGAGAAGGGGCAGAGCTCGGATGTGGGCCGGCACATATGCAAATGAAATGTGAAACTGATAAATTTTCAATTAAATTGCTGCTTGTTACCCACACAAGGGTCAAGTCAAGTGGCAGGAAGGGCAGGAAGGCTGGGTTACGGGTACATAGTTGCATATATCTGATCGTTCAATTACGAAATTAAACTTTTGAAGCGGCAAACCCAAAGAATAATATAATGTAGAGAGGAAATTGAATGTTTGAAGGGTTATTCAAAACACTGGTTGACCTTTTTTTTTAGCCCAGGAAATCTTTGCAATTGAATAAATGCTTGAGCAAATTTGCAAACAGAATAAAATTTAAAGTTTCATGGCGTTGTCTAAATCTATTTGCATACTTTTAGGCGAGCGACAATTCAGTGCGACTGACAAGTTAACCAAACCACTTAAACATTCAAAACATTGCTGTCAAAATACTTAATTAAGATCAACATAATTAACTTTATTCAAATTACTGCAAACCTTAACTCTTAACATCAAATCATATATATAAATAATAAATTATGATAATAAAAGCTGCAATGACTTCCTAAGCCACAGCATCAAAGTTTTATAATAAAAAGGACGCCTATAAGTGTCACGCAAAAGAACAACACTTTATAAAAACCAAAAAATACATGCAGCAGCAAGGACACAGTAGGGTTCCTGGCATAATAAACAATATGAAAAAAATAAATAAAGTTTTGATTGATAACTTCAAATAATATATATCAAAAATTAATTTCTTAACAAATAAACATTGTAGAACAACAAGCAATCACACAACGTGAAGGGTCATATTTAAACTACCTTTTCGCACCCTTTGCGCTCAATTGTGCGTTAAAATTCAAAAATTTAATCAACGTATGGAAATTTATCCGCTAAGGGGTTGGCTCGGCAACAGCAACAGTTGGTTTGGTTTCGTGTATTAAAAGAAACAAAGGGTTGGGATCTCAACCGCTTCATGCAAATTGATATGCAGCACCTTTAAAGTGAACGAACCCTAAAGTGTGGTAAGTTCGGCACTCATCTGTTGAGCAGCAACAATTTAATTGACAAGTGTTTTTGTTGTCTTTGGTGGATGTTGTTTCGCCTCTCGTCATTACATAGCACAACATCTGTGACCAGCAAACATGTCCAGCGCTTCAATACATTTCCATTCATACTGTTGCATCCCCCAACAGACCTAAAACACATAACCCACAACATCCAAAGCCTATCAACAAACCATAGCCAGACTGAGCTCGCACATCAATTTATGCGTGGTCGCGTCAAAATGGTTCATAATGGTTACGATTTTAGGATAGGGGGGGAAGGCTGCTTCTATGATACGTGTGAAATGTCTGGCAACATAAGCACTTGTGTACGCGTATTTGTTGTTGTTGTTGTTATGGATGTTAGAATACAGTGTATCCATCATGTAAATCAATTGAATTAGTGAGCTTGCATAAACCAAGCGATAAATTTGTGAGTGCTTTTGGAATGCTGACTATGACTAGATCAAGCGTATATACAATTGCGGTCAAAGTAATAGTGATACCTTTGCAAAAAATCAAAAACAAAATATTTAACAATCTAATCTAATCTTGTCCTTACTATATTTTAAAATATTTATTTAACTATTTTCTTAGCTCTTTTCCTTTTTAACCATATTTTTTCATTCTTGTTTAAATAAACATCAAAAAGTAACAAGTTTACTTCTTTATCAGTTTAGTTTTAACTTCATAACGAAACTTGACACGTTTTAAAATCTAACTTAGCTCTTTTCCAATTGTCTCTCATTTTTGAGTCCATGTATACTGTTTCACTCATTCCAACCAGCTAGACTTATCATTTCAAATTTATAACCAACTCTTAACACATTCAGTTTGATGGTAATTTATGCATGTAGAACGCTAAGCAACATTCCTCTAAAAGCCCATTTAGGCTGCTCGTATGCAGCACACACACACACACACTCACAGCACAACGCACACCGTTCTACAAACAAAAATGTGCATGCAGGAAAAATTTCATCTTCAACTTCTTATCGAATCAGCAAATACCAAAAACACGTTGCAAGGCTGCTAGAAAATTCCAAAGCAGCTCAAACGCACACACATACACAATACAATGCAATGCACACACGCATACAAATGTAGATCAATGTTATCGTGCACACAAATGCATTAATTATGCCTTGAATACGATACGGGCACACACTAAAACACATTCAGTTCGTTTAACAAAAAAAAAAAAAAAAAAAAACGTGCTTCATGGGGTGTCGGGGGAAATGCAACTCATTTGGCCGCAGTGCGGCAGGGATTAGGTAAAACTGAAGGACAGGCATGTAAATTAACGCTGTCAAAGTTGCCACTTGCATAACACGGCCAACTTGGTGGCAACAAGTGCTGCTGCTGCTGCTGCTGCTGCCGCTGCACGTAACGAGTTTGCCATCGCCCACCCCGCCACCTTAACCCTTCAATCTTCTCTCTAGCAACCCAATTGCATAATTGGCGTAAGCCAAGGGGCGTAATTTGATGGCAGCCAACAAAAGTGTGCGAGCAATGCAATATGCGCGTTAGTCGATTAAGTTGCGTGCATATTCTCCCTCTCTTTCTCACTTTTTCTCTCACTTTCTCTCACTTTTTTAGTGGTGTTCGTTGGCTTAATTGAGCGATGACCAGCTATTAGAGCCGTTAATTAAGCTTGAGCAGAAAGTTGGCCAACTCTCTATTTAGATGTATAAAAACGCCAACAGGCATTTTTACACACAAACACACACACACGCATACACAACCACATACATATATACATAATACAATATCGATTTTAGTTGCTTTGCCAGAAAGTCCCATTGGGAAACATCAAACGACAAAAAATCCAATCAAACTGCATAAAAACTTCGCTTACGGATTTGTTAGCATAATTTGCGGCGCTTAATCAAAGAGCAGCCTCAAGAAAAACGTTGAAAATAATATTATAAAAGCTATCAGGCCTGTTGCCGAACCATTTATACACTGCAACAAAAAGCAGGAAATCATAGGACAAAAAGAAAACTTAATACATTAAGAGTTGGAGATATAATTTAAAACTTTTTGTAAGTGTAAAATAAATTAAGAAAATTTATTTTCAAAAATATTTCATTCAAAAAAAAAATAAGTATTGTTAATCAAACTATATCAGTTATCTTTTTCCAAAAAATCAAACTAACTTCTATGCGCAACAAACTTTATTATAAAGTCCACTGTTTCCACTGTTTTTGTGCCAGCGTCGCACAAAAATTTTAAATTACATTCGATTTTTGCGCTTGACACTGCGTTTTCTTCTAACGCGATAGCTGCAGTTAAGCGTAACGAAAAAGGAAAATGAGTTGGATCTGGGTGGATGGGCGTGACATGCTTCATTGCAGCTAGACCAAAAATTTAGTTCCAGGCGCTTGCAATTAGGCGAAAAAACCACATTGCATTTAGTATTCTATAGCGTTAAATTTTTCGTGTGCAATTAAAATTTTTGGTTGTTAAGCCAAGCTAGATTTTTTTTCTTTCTTGTAGATAAAGAGGTAAGGGTGTTGGGTTGGGTGACCGTTTATAAGTTGGTTTTATGTTAAGACACAGGCAACATTTATTTTATTTCTATGGCAACTAAAGGCAGCTTAAGTTTAAGATTCTTTGTTTCTTAAAATCTCAAAAGTGTTATAAAGAGAGGATTTTTTTTTTCCTTTAACAATATTAAATTTAATAGAAAGAAAACGCATATGATATTATTAAATATGCTTGTAAAAACATATTTAAAGTCGCTTTTATCCCCAAACAATTCCTATTTGGGCAAATAACAACTTAAAATTTTTAGCGACAATATTTTATGCATTTTTTAAAAGCATAATTAGGAAATTGCTTTGCAAGAATAGAGCCTGAGAAGAGACGGACAAATGGCCAACAGCACTCGAACTGGCAGTCATTTTACGGCTAATGGCAACCACCGAATTCAACGTAAAACGAGCAGCCCTAAAGTTGGTCCCTAAGCTTAAATTTCACTCTCTTTGTCAAAAAAAAGTAACAAAAAGTATCTTAATAGCCGCATATCTATGGCAAATGTTTTGCATATTACAAATGACAGCAAAACAAAGCCAAAAGCGACAAAAAGAAACGAGGAACAAAAAAATGTAAATTATGGACTGTGGATGACAAGTTTTATAAATTCTTAATATTAAACAAGCTTTTAAAATAAAACATTTAGCAAACAATATTTTTGAATAAACAACTGGTATTAAAGTTAAATATTAGAAAAGTTAGTTTGCTATTGGTATTAATAATAATAATATTTGTTATACAATTTCCTTACTTTCGACCTTAACTTGCGCAAAATAACTTTCGTTAATGTTTTATACATTTTATGACAATAATAATCCCCTTTAAGCCGGGGCATAAAAATGGGCAAGCAAAAAGAAAATATTTGACAGCTAAAAGCTAAAATTCATCAATGGCAGCGCGAAGGATTCGCAGGACGTTGATGATTTTCCACTTCCTTTGCCTTTTGACAGAAAATGAGTCTGGCGTGATGAGTTAATGCTGATGTAACGGACAGGGTATAAAAAACGTTGGTTCTTTTTTGCTACTTTAACTTGTCTATTAATGTGAAAAGAGGGAGGAAATTTGGCAGCTGCCTCAATCGAAGCTATTTATAAAGCCTGTGCCGCAAGCCGAACGGTTTTTATGACAGGTAACATTTCTCTTTTGTTTCTTTCTGTTCTCTTTACAACTTTTTTGCACGGAAGCTTTACTTTACAATAAGACATTTAAAAAAATGGATTTAATGTTATTTGTTGGGTTATTTAATCTTTTGCGGCAAAGCCAATTATAAATGATTAAATGAAGGCTTTAAAACAAAGTCAGAAACATTTCTTTTTAAAGTTACTTATAGAAGTTAATTATTCTGATTTCTTAGTAAAATTTTAAAACGTTTTACTTGGTGTAATAACTTTCAGATGATTATTCGATTAATTGATTGCATTTCCACCTCATTTAAATTAACATTTGATGAAAACGTGATATCAATTATTAAATGCCAAAATAATTAAGTACTTTATTTATGATTCATTTTAATCAACTGAAATCCCATTTGATCTTATTAATTATGGAAAAGGAAAGCAAAAGCAAATGTAAAACAATTTGTTATGCGCTTAAAATGAACTTAAAACCGAACGCGCTTTGTTCTACGCAAACATATTATTGGCTCAAGTGCAGTCAGCCGCTTGACTTACAGTTTAAGTTTCAGGCCAAGTTTTCATCAAATCAGAGCATAACAGTAACAAGCTGTGCTAACAAGTTCGTTAAGTACTCAAGTATGTTTTTGTGTTTGCTCAATCAGATTATATATTTAAGAGGTAAATTAAAAGCAAAATGTAAGCAAATATACTTACATGTTCGATTTAAATGCTGGAAATGCATATATTTTCGAAACTTTTATGCAAACCCCTTCAACAGTCAAGAGTGGGTCAGTCAAGGACCCGAGGCAAAAAGGTGGGGGTTTTTTTTTAAGTTTTTGTAATTGCGGTTGAATTATTGGCAAAGCGTTGCAAAGACAAAGGTAGGGAATGTAAAAGAGAGATAGCTAATCAGGTAATGGCAAAGCCTGGAAAAAACATGATTGGCCTTAGGCCAAAATAAGCTCAATTTAAAGTTCACATAGCAAAGAGTACATTTTATATATAGCAAAAGAGTCTGCAAACAATGCTCGAAAGGTTATTCACATTTAAACTGAATAAATAGAGAATACTGCAATTAAAAGCAATTCCAGCAATAAAGTTATTAAAAACAAAGCATTTGTTTCCAACGCTCAAGCAAATAAGTGAAAATTTTATAATAATAGCCCTTTGATATGAATTAAAATTGTTTTTAAGCAAGAATCAAGAAGCAAAACAATTTAAAGTTAGAAAACATAAATTTTAAAAAACTAATTATTTAATCTTATAGACAAATTTTACGATTATAAGTCCAAACGTTTTTTTTTATTAGTTAAAACTTATTTGTTGTAAATATTCAAAACTTTTTTTTATAATATTCACTGAACAAACTTATTAAAAAACATATTTTTAGGAGACAAAGTTAAAAGTTAAATTAAAATGTTTACAACTTTAATGCTTATAACTTAAAAACTATTTAATTCTTTCTTTCTTAAGCAAATGCCATTTGAGGTCTAATCTTGAAATTAACACATTAAACAGCATTAGAACTGACATATTTAAATGCCGACCGCAAATTAGGCATTCGCCAATTGTCATTATTTCATTTTAAGCGGACAGCAAAGCACTTGGTGGCGTTAAGTTGGGGGTGGAGGCCAACCGCTGTGATAAGCGATATGTTTGCTTTTATGTCACACATGCGTCATAACCGCAGCGTATATGTGCACATATGTGAATCAAACATCACTACTTCAAATCGGGAAGACATTCTAACTAATTATACAAGCAAATTCATTTGATGCTATTGTTAAATTTATATTTGCCTCAAGGAACTTCCAATGATGATAACACAACTAACAATTCAAATAGCAAAAAGGGGTGTGTCAGTGTCAAAGAGGCAATGACAATTTTGTTATTGGTATCGGTAAATGACCAAAGCAAACAAAGATATTAGTTAAAGCTACTAATATTTGTCTATTAGATATAATTTACTGTTACAAGTTTTTCAGTTTATAAAATTTAAAAAATAAACTCTTACCGTCTCTCTTCATAAAGCTTTAATTCTTTAAACTAGCATCCTTTAAAATTCTTAAATTTTTCCTATATTTTCAGTATTCATTTCGTGCCCTAATAATATAACCTCATGCTAATATTTACTTTTCTGTTTTGCCTCTTTTTCTCAATTTCGTAATTCTTTCATTATGCGTCCTTCTTCCTGCCGGTTTGTCCTTAGGCCACACTGAGACGGCAAAAGCAAACAGTTAATACTTATTTTGCCATTTTTCCCATTATCACTTTTCTTTTCCTGTCTTCCCATCATTTTGAAAGGACAGAAAAATTGGGAAAGTTTATGTTTTTTTTTTTTGTATTCATTTAAAATTGTTATGTTTACATTTCAAGCAGTTTCCTGTGTACAAAACAATCACAAACTCATATTATTTAACAATTTGCTAAAAAATAAATAAACCAAAAAAATATTGCAAGAATCAAGCAGCCATGCCATAAGTCTTACATTTATTGTTTTATAGATTGGCGCAAGTTTTCTACCATGAAAAGCTCACAATATTTATTTCGAAGGCATCTCAATTCAATTTTTTTTTTTGTGAGCACACACTTTAAACTTAATCCTAAAGTGGCTTCGGCCACTTGAAAATGTTTCAACATTGTGCAGCAACAAAAAGGTAACGAAGCATTAAATTGAAAACCCCGCTTGACCACTGCAACCCAAAAAACAAAAGAAAAATGTTGCTTAATTTAAGCCTAAGCAGTGCTTGTAAATAAATAAAACAAAATTTTGTTTTTTATTTGCTTAAACTTTTTTTGAAGCATTATTATTATTTTGTTTGCATTGTTGTGGCTTGTGAAGGACAGGCAGGAGTAGAGCCGTTAAATGTGGCATAGGAAACAGCGTCGGAAACAAGTTCAGTTAAATAAAATAACAACAAAATTATTTGGTTGAAATGAGCAAAGGTTTTAGCTTCCTGTTGTTGAGCCACCGAAAAGTTTTTTTCCCCCACAAATTATTTAATTTAAAATGTGCAACGCTTGAAGCAAATATAACTCTATGGAACATCAATTAGGCATAAATTCACGGCCAAAAAATAAAAATTAAAAACTTGTTTTAATCAACACTATTAAACACTGAAATATTATGCTATCATCAATCAAGTTTTAATTATTTTACATCGAATTCTAGCACAAATGTTTAAATAAAGCACCTTACCGATTCAGGCATCTGATATCGACTACATTGAATCTTACTATACAAAGTGCCGGCGGCTTTTCAGTCAACACAAAACGAGTAACCAGTGACAGAATTTACGAAGCAAAGCCACAAGCAATTATGCTCTGGCCTAAGCAGAAGCAAAAGCCTTTTTCTGGTCCAACAACAAAATTCACTCACTCGAATCTAAATAATTATTTGCTGTTGCCTAACTTTAAGAGAGGGCGCAAATGCATAGAGAAGCCTCAAAACCCATTTGCAAACACATCTTGATTTGATTTTACTAAAGCAGCTTAGTATTTAGTTTCGACACTGGATGACCACATCGACCAACTAGCCAGAAACTGCAGCTGTAGCTTCCACATCATCTTCTTAGCTCCTTCCCCAAAAATAATAATAATAATAGTAATAATTTACTACTACGAAGAGATCCAATGCCACAAGATACAAGGAAAAGTTTGTTGGTTTTCTGGCAGTCCCACAACCAATCTTTGTGGGTGGTTGGGTTAATGAAAATATGGGCCAAGCTACCCATAAAAATGTTGCTTAATTAGCAGCTGTAGTTGTGGGCAGATGCGCAAATGGAAGTTGTTTTGTTTCCACAAAAATTTGTAAACTAAAAAGTTTTTGGAAATAAAGCTGTAAATGCACTCAATGAACAATTTGTAAATTAAATATGCTGCTTAATACGAAAAGTTTTTGGTATAGATATTATAAAATTTGAATTCAAAGACAAAAGATCTCCAAGCACTCTAACTTGTAACGTTTGCAGGGAAACAATAATAATTAAAGACATTCAAAAGTAAAACTTATGTAATATATACAAGAAAATTTTGTAAGCGTGCTATCAAAAATAAATAAAATAAGTTATTAAATTAAAAATAGAGACCTAGTCGACTGTTTTCAATCAACACACTTATCAGACAGTAGTTTAGATTAGACGCCAAGAGCATAAACAGACGCAAATTGGGCTTCATTAACTCAACATAAATGTGAATCTCGCAGGTTCAGGTTCTTATAAATGAAACTTTTCAATCAAACAAGGCCGCTCTGACAGCTTCGAAAATAATGTGTAGAACCAATGTAGAGCCAAACAGGCGGAAACACTACATTGTCAAGGCAGACAACTTTAATTTGAAATTGTGCGTTATGCAATGCAATCTCAAAACAAACGATGCAGAAAAAAATCACACACACATATGTAGCACACTGAAAAAATAATAACTAAACTTAATTTAGTTACTCTATGTGCTTTATATACATTTTTAATAAACTCAATAAATTCTGTTTGAATATAATGAAGGACAAAATATTTTTTTGATATGACAATTCATATAGAAATGTGTGACACAGTGAATAGAAAATAATAATAGGGCGCAGAAATAGTCAATTTTATTGAATAGGTTTTTTTTACCCATTCAATTTAAATTTTGGTTCACTTTAATTATTATTAAGTTATCAAAAAATTCAATTACAACCTTACTATATTACATAGATATTGTTACTGTGCATTTTAAAAAGTTTATGAGAAACAGAAAATCTGTTGACGATGAGCTCAAAACAATGCAGTTGTTGTCAGTTGGCAGTCAGGAGGCAGTAGTAGCAGCTGCTGAGGCAATTTTCTTTAGCATTTTATGCAAAAAACAAACTAACTAAACTTAGACCAAAACCCCAGCATAGCACTACACTACAACACCACCACCCCCCTCATGAACCCTTTTTGTGTAACGTAACGAACGGTTAAATGTTTTCATTTTCATGCCTTTATGGCTTCTTCTGCTAGCCGCAATGTATATGACGTTAGGAAACACGCAAAATTTATTTAATTAAAATGTAAGCGAGAGTGCGAGGAAGAGAAAGAGAGGTAGAGCAGGTATGTGTGTGTGTTAGTGAGTTTGAATATGTTTCGAGTGCTTGCTGCAGTCATTTTGGGCTCTAATTGAATTGCAGGCACTGTCGCAATAAGTAGACTAATGTGGGTGCATGTGTTTGTGTCGCATCTCAGCTGGTGTCATGTGCCACGTCCGGATTCGTTTTAATTAAAAATGTATTTCACCTTCTTTATTTATCATGCTGAAAACAACAATAGACAGAAAGACAGCCGATCAAACTGAAGCTGGAGGGAGGTGAGACATATAAACATATAAATGCACTTTAACGATATGCAAACACACACAGACACACACACACACCTTTTTTCATGTTGTCTGCCCGACTATGAGACATGTGAAGAGCTCGCTCTCATGTTTGCTTTGTTATCGCATTTGGTCATTTAAATGCGAAACGATAACAAAAATGACACATATCAATGGCAATAGCAATGGCAATGGCACTGACAATTGCAATTACAATTACAATTACATTTTACATATCGCATTTACATACATCACAATAACAACATGAAATTTAATTAACACGCAGTGTGCGGAATGCCCTTACTGCTCGGCGTCGACTGACAGTTTGTTGTGATTAGAAAAGTAAAAAAGACTGCACAAATAACAGATATAATATTCAGACGTCTCAAGTGTAAGTTTTTCTAACAAAAATATGAGCACTGAATCGATTTTTGATATTTCATATATGAATTAAATTTCGTGGATTTTTAAAAATAGTAAACAACAACAAACATTTTAGTGCAAAAATCTGGATATATGAGAAATATTTGTTTAAAACTGGTACGAAAAGCTTTAAGAAGCTGACATGCCTAACAAATCCCTGGGTTCAAGTTGATTTTTGGCGCTTGCAAAAGACAGACAGGATGTAAAACGAGCATTTTTAAATGCAACAAATCCCTTGCATACATTAAGTCTGACAAAACTTTTACTAGACAAGCAGAGAGAGAGAGAGAGACAGGCAAAGGAATAGCTTGACAGACAGTCAAGAGCCCGAATGCAGAGAAGAATAGATAGAGAGTAGAGAAGTGCGTTTCGAGCTCTGTAAAGGGTCACAGGCCGCTTAGACAAACAAAACACTACACCGCATATAAAGAATTTCAATTTGAGCGGCATTCACATTGTCTAACATTCCGAATTCTCCTCCTCATCCGTCTCTTGTTTAAACTATTGTTGTTGCATACATTTAGGTGTTGCAGGCACGTACGCATACAACAATGCCACACTAACTCACACACACAAACACACACTATTTAGTTTAAATGAAAACCAAAAGAGATAGAACGTTGAGAGGGAAGAAAAAGCAACTGCATTCAGCTAGAGTCCAGCAGATTAATGTTGAGTCACGCAGGCATCAGTGAGAAGCGACAGCCACGAGGCTTGTGAGAGAAGCGCAAACGAAACAAGAGCAAAGAGCACTCGACGCTTGATTGTATTTTTATTTAATTTGGAGAAAAACGAAACATGGCAGGCCACTAAGTTCTACGCGGTATCTCTTGTTGCTCATCGGTGCATATAGATTAAACAAAGCACAAAATGGTATGCAAACTAAATGTTTTCAAACTTTTCCAAAAAAAACAGTTGTGGGTTTTGTTAAAAATGGATTCCTTTCATTGCAATATACTGAAGAAAAAACACATAAAATGCATAATACAAAAATGTTAACCTTTTCAAAATATTTATGAAGAACAAAAAAAAAATGTTTGTATCCCAAACTCGTATTCCTTAACATCACATCCTTTGCTCATTTTAGCTTATCGTGCATACTTTATGTGCAATGCGGCCTTCGTTAATTTTCAGTCACGATTAAGCATGGAAATGCTCCACAGAGTGAATGCGAGTGAAACATTACTAAGAGAATACCAGAATGAAAACATTAATTGCTGTGCGATTTAACCATTACGTGCATGGCATGAAATCTCTGCTTTTCAAGCAGCTATTTATGCGTATAATTGTAATGAAGATTAATAGAGCTGCATATTTACCACACTTTACACACATAAATATCGATAAGCATAGCCCGGTCACAGATAGACTATAAGAAAAAGCCATCAGCTAGTCATTACATTGATAAACCTCGTGCAGCTTAGTGTGAAAATTTGAAATAATGACCCCGTGCGTGTGTCAGTGTGAAAGATTGGAGAGAGAAGGAGGTGTTGTCAGCAGGTGAAGCTATTTGCGAGCTCACTGCACTCTAATGCCAGTTTTATGATGATTGTCCAGCAAGAAACAGGGTGTTACCAATTTATGTTACAATTTGATCAAATCCAATAGAAGTTTTGTATGAAACAAGTTGAGATGTCTTTAGATAAGTTTTAAAAAAAATTACCAAGCATGACATCTTTTTAATTTATTTTTAAATACGCTTACTGCTTTTATAAAAGTTCCCAAAACTATATTGCAAACACACATTTTTATAAGAAACACCCATTATGCTTACAAAAAAATTCCCTTTATAGTCATGCACAAGCGCACACACATATACACACAAACACACACATACACACAGACAAAATTAAGTTTAAAGAAATAGGGTCAAACTGTGCCACGGTGCAAAGGTAAAGCGATAGGGCGAAATAATGGTAAACGTAAAAATATGACTAAAAGATAAGCATAAATCAGTTTATAAAGCAATTACGCGGCCGTTGCAATAAGCAGGTCAGTCCAAGTTGGCCAAGTTAAGCTTTAAAATGAAAAAAAAATATTTATATATAAAAAACTTGCCTGCGTGCTGGAAAGAGACAGCCAGCCAACTAAGATGATAAGATCCAACGTTAACTCAGCACAGTACATTATGATTGATAAACTGGCAGGCTAAAAATACCAAGATAATCAGCGAGCGAAACTTTTAGCGAAATTGTGACAAATTAAGGCAGACGACAAAGAAAGAGAAAAAAAGATTGAGAGAGGGGCGAAAGCAAAATGTGCATGTCAGCGTTAGATAAGAGAGTGTCTGGCAAACAAAATGGCAACTAAAACACGCAACAACAACAAAAATGTCTGTCACAAGGAATTCTGTTTAGCCTGAAGAGCAAAAGAAGAAGATCCAAGTAAGTTATTTAATTATTTATCATTCAGCACGGCGCAATATGCTCGACTTGCTCATTTTAATGCTACATCGTGAAGGCCCTAATTGGAAATTATGGGCGCCAAGTCGAGTTCCCAAATAAATGAGGCAGTGCCATAAATGAAGACATTGAAATGACAACAAATTTTAACTAAAAGTTTTACATTTTAAAATATATAAAATATATAAAAATTATTTCTATTTGCAAATCATCAACAAAACTCTTTCAAAGAGTATTTGGATAATTATTATCTGGTTTAAATATCACACAAAAGCAAATTGACTGCAAAATTTTGTACATCTAATTGATTTAAAAGTTTATGAATTAATTGTTGCCCATCATCTAGTCAAACACGATGTTTCCGTTTACCACCATAGCTAAAAATAAACGTTTGACAATCTGCGGTTCTTGATGTCATTTACCAAAAGAGCTTTACTTAACATTTTCAGCTTGTCATGCGGTCAAGGTTCCGGCACCAGCAATAAAGGCTGTTCATAATTTAGCACACGACTAAAAGTTCGTTTAGGTTTAGGGAACGCTTTTGTTTAGAAAGGAGGATGGATGGGACAATGGATCGAAGTCATGGAAGTGGTTGGCAGCTGTCAAGTGTACCGTAAAGTGCTTTGGAAAGACCACAAAGTGTTGAAGTGGGTTTAGGTCAGCTGTGTGACATGTTTTTGAAAAGGCAAATGTTTATGGATTATGTGGTGTGTGTGGCAATAGTTAGTTAAGTGCATGAATGAACTTGTCTTAAGATGATCCAGAGAAAGCAGTTGACGTTTGGTTAAGTTTTTCACATATTTCCTTTTTTCATTATAAGTTACAGTTTCAGGGTTTTTTTATACTTAAACAGGCAAACAAGATGATTTCAAATCTATATTTTTTGAGCTCTTCTTGTTTTCAAACACTGAAAATATCATCAACAGTTTACATTTATATAACGATATTCCAAACTCTAACACTATATAAAAGTTCGAAATATACTAATATACCGCACAATAGTTTTTTGATTTAATCAAAACCAACCATTCAGTTTTGCAGGTCAAACGCAAAATGTCCAAAAATATTTTCATAAACAACAAACGCATCCGAAAACCTGTGCAAATTGTTTTAAAACAAAGCACGGGCATAAAAATATAATCCCGTGTAGCCAGAAAAATCAGCCACAATATAAACAGCACACAAAAAAAAAAAGCCTCGAATAATAAAAGGAAAAAACTAACAATCGCAGAGAAAACATTATCGAGCACTGAAACAGCCGAAAATGACGAGCAGTAAAATTCACCGCTGTTCCGCTAACGCAATTTGTTAATGGAAACTCAATTGAATTGAAAAACTAAATAAATATTATTTTCAACATCCGCGCAGGTAAATAAATAAAAGCAAGAGAAAAGCGTCAAATAAATAATGAAAACAATATTCGCAAACGAGTTTTCGCTATAGCTAATACAACTTTAATTTCATTAATTGCTTTTGAATGTTAAAAAAGAAAAGTATTTTAAAGGTGCAATAATCTTTAAAACGTATATAAATATCGTATTTTTCATATTAATCATTATTATTATAAGAAATAAAATCATATATTATTATTATTTATGTTATTACATGTATGTATATATTATTTTTCAGGTTCAGTTTTTAATTGGCAAATATTGTAAACACGTTTTTGAAATGCATATATGTTCACAAAACTGTTATTATTGAAATTTCTTTGATTGCAAATTAAAAACTGAGAATTTTTCTCTTAGAAATTTATTTTGGCTATCAAATTTAAGTGTAGTTTTGTATAACTTTAAATTAGTGTTACATAATGATAATAAAGAATTAAATCACAAAGCTACACTTGTTTTGAACTCACAATGTAAGCCATTTCACAGCTGTTGGAAAATATTTGCCAATAAATGTGAATTCCCTAACAACATAAAATTCTTGTCACAAAAGAGAAACAGTCAATAATAACAACTACGAGCAAAGGATGAAAAAACAGTATGTCAATCAATCAATCAATCAATTAGCCAGTCAGTCACTCAGGTAGCCAACGGCTAGAAAGTTTTCTCAAGAGCACAAACAAAATGAGCAAATGTTAATGTTATTCCAATTGTAGTTTAAGGGTCAATACTTTTCGATAACTTTTACATGATGAATTGTGTAAAAATTTACGTATTATACACATTTCAATACATAAAAGAAAAACACATTTTAACGCCGAAGGTTGCGGGAAATGGTTTCATTTTTAACATTCCTATATACCTTTTCATTTTATTGTTTTTTTTTATACATTTCTTCTAATGTTTTATTTTTTTTTTTTTTTTTTTTGGTTGAGGGAGGCATGTTTATTGTTATTGTTATAGTATATTAGGATAAAATCTTGATGATGTTATTTTTCTTGTTTTATAGTACAAGCGAAGTAGTACTCATAATCTTAGCTTTAAACGACAAGCAATAAGAACAATAATTCTACTTACAAAGTGGCAACGTATGGCAAAAAAAAAAACATAGTGGCGCATAGTTAATTTTGGCTATGCCAAGACTATGATACCCTTCACACAGCCAAATCAATGCTCCCCCCTCTCATGTTTCTGTGCAGTTGTTGGTAATTTTTCGCTAATATTTTTACTTTTGAGCGTCATTTACTTGTTCGTGTGCGACAACAACAACAATTTGACATGTAGGTACTTGAAAGTGCACGACAGAGACAACAATTGATAGTACGATATGGTAAATTTGTATGTGGGATATGTCAAAGAATGCTCCGATCGATATGAAATTTCATAGTGAACAAACCCGACATGATCTAAGCAAGATCGGTTCAGCAGTTTGGCCGGAAATCTTGTTGAAACAGACAGACGGACGGACGGACGGACGGACGGACGGACGGAAATCAATTCCTGAGCTCATCCTGATCATTTTGATACATAGTTTATGTGGTCTCCCATCATTCCTTTAAGGCGTTACAGATTTATGACAAAGTCAATATACTACCCTGTTTCACATGTGAGGGGTATTTAAAAAAAAAATTGGTTTTCTTTAAAGTTGGTTTATGAAGGATAGTTTAACGTGACAACGTAAAAGCAAAACATTGATGAAATGATTCCCTACTTTTAAGAATAAAATTGAATCATTTTTATAATATCATCACTTTTTTTATTGATACAAAGGAGTGAAATGAAATCTACAATTTAATTCAATTTTTGTGTATTTTTCTGTATCTTTGGTATTTTTGATATTTGGGATTTCGGGTATTTTTGGTATTTCTGGTATTTTTGGCGTTGTTTTTTTAGGTTTTTGGTCATTATTGGTATTTTTTGTATTTTTTGAGTTTTTGGGATTTAAAGTTTTTTATGGTGATTTTTGGTTACATTATATCTTTGGTATATTGTGACAAGAGTATTTAACCTTTATTGCCTTTTTAAAGAGTTTAAAACGCGGTGCTGATCTCGGGTAATACAAAACCAAAAATCAATAAGGAGCGTCTATTAAGCAGTGCCACAACCATCTTTAAAACGTGACGGCGTTAACATATATTTGTATTGAGCGTAACGCATTGAGCTCTAACTAATTTGTGTTACACTTTTTCGAGCATTTTACAATATAATAATTGAAATCAACACAAAGTAGTTATAAAAGTAATAAAAATATTCACCTCCACCCCAACCTGGTTAGTTCAAATCTATAAAAAGCCGCACTTCATTGCCTTGACTTGTGCCAATTGCCATTTTGTATTTTATTTTATTTGTATATCATTTATGGCGATGAAACTACGCCACAGATATATATAGTACAATGCAATACAATATTTTATTTATATCCCTGATCGTTTGAACTATGAAATAGCCACGAGTTTGTTTGCCATTTCGTGGTCAATATAGGTATGGCTTTTATATGTATGACCCACATGGCAACGGCAACGTTGCAACGAGGTCGCATCTGCCAAATGAAACCAATAAGGAGAACCCGCACTCAGTTGTTCGGTTGTAGCAATATTTAATATTGTATTGCACAACAAAATGGCCACACAGCATTTGTGTTTCTGCCTGTCAGGTCAGCTCAAGGCTGTTTAATTAGAACAGGTGAGTCAGACACCGCAACCACAAATTTTACTTATGGCTTTAACATCCAAACAGTCGAACAAATAACCAAAAGTTTCTTATTAAACAAACAAATGCTTGCAAAAGTCTAACATGTTTTTGATTTTTAGTCATCAACCATCCAAATCAATAGAGCAAACAGTACAGAAAATGCAAACACTATTTTTTTTATCGCAAATCACAAAAGGCAGGCAAATATAAATGCGCTCGACTCAAAAATACTTTCCATGCAACCAAATAATATTACAATGAAATGCATACAAATGGTTTTGTATTGAAAACATATATTAATAATATTTATATTAATATTCCATTTAAAAATCAGACTAAAGTAAGGACATCGAATGATTAGGAAAATAGTAATTACAAACCCACGTTTAGCTCGATCACATAGCTATACATATTGTTTATGTTACCCTAAACCAACAGAGGGTATCAAAACGAAAAAACATAAACAAATCAATCATACAACATGTGTGACACACAAAAGCCAACATAAACTGGGAGATAGCTCAAAAAATAGCAACAATAAAAAAAGATAGAAAAAAATAACAATCATTTTACTTTAGTGCTTACTAACTGACAAACTGCACAACGATTTCCAGCTCAGTGTGCAGCAGCCTACTTTCTCCTCCGAAAAACTCCAACTGACAGCCTTCCCTCCCATTTCAGTTTGTGTTTGCAAAGAAAACATTTATGTAAACTTTATGTCATAAGAACTGCATTGTGCATTGCATTCTGCCTGCCTGCATTTCCTGTCTATCTGTCTGCATATCTTTATGCCCGAGTTTGTTTTATAACAACTGAAAGATAACGACATTTGCCAATATGTTGCAGAACTACTGCTTGAAGTGATTTCGCCCCTTGTACTTGTCATCGCCTTGCTTTTTTTTGGCCTTACACAGCTACAATTTGTGTGTCATCTATTGAATTGCCAGCTTTTTACTTGCCAGCTGCGACGTCTTCTGACTCAACTTGTCTGGTTTTGTCATCGTCTTAAGCTAGTATCTGCCAATTTGTGAGTTCTTTTTTATTTTTCTCTCCTCTCACATGCTCACTTCTTGCTTTAGCCTCGTGCTAACTTTACCAGTAATGTAATAAAGACATTTTCATTGCATCAATAAATAAGTGTTGAGGTTAGATATAGCTTTTAATGTATTTGATTGGATTTTAAAATGGCTATCACCATTCAATTATAAATTATAATCATAATACGTAATTAAACTTATTTTCGTTCTTATCATGTTAATATAAGCGTTATTCAATTATTTTTACGTTATTTTATATATAATTTGGTTTTAATATTTAAGAGTGTTTTTGCTAATTATTTCATTTTTCTAGAGTTTGTGTTTTTCAATAAAATCCAGTTGAGTTATTCAACTTTTCCCTGTGTTTATTTTCTGTTCACATTATTTACATTTTCCACTTGCAACGTTTTTTCAATCACACAAATCTCTTTTGGGCTCATTTCCATAAATGACCACAGCACAGCACTTTTAGAACATTTGACTACGAAAAATTATTAGAGTGTTCTGTGAAAGGTTTTTACCATAACAAACATCAACCTGGGACAGTTTCTTCTTTTTTTTTTTATTTGGCGCACGTTTGCCATTTCCATGTACACAAATCTACTCTAAAATATATTGATAAGCCTTTTGTGCCCCAGTTGGCAAAATGCATGGCAAACCCAAATCAGCCTTCCACCCAACAGGCTCCAACCAATTTCCTCCCCCTCCTCCACCAACCGACAAAATCCTGTTGCCTGTTGCCGAAAGCTTACATTACTGGCCATCATACCTGGTCGTGGCTTCGTGGCAGGGACGAAAACCAACAAAATATGTGGCCAATTATAGACAAAACAGACGTTTTTACATTCACTTGGTTTTCGGGTCGGGTTTCGGATCTTCTAGTATTTTTTGTTGTTTATTGTGGTCTAATTTATGATTAGAACTGACTGCTGGCTATATTTTGTGGTAGGGTTATGTAATATTGTTATTTTGCCTAATCATACGCCATTATTCATATGCAATTTGCTCAGCTTAAATTATTACAAACATTTATCAGAAATATAGTTTATTTTTTTTAAATTAGAAACCATAAGCTAAAATAATCAAAAAAGTAACTAGCCATGATAACTGGAATTTTCTTAATAGTTTAGAAATATTTTTTATTGAAAACAAAAGCTTAACTTTAAAAAAAACTCCACCTGTCACAACACGAATATAGTCTTCACGGTTTACTTGACATAATTAAATGCTTTTTATGTTTTATTGTTATGCTGAGATATGTAAGCACCTAAGGCAATACATTTATAATGTATCGAGTGGGATTTTTCGCATGTCTCTGGCATTGAGAAAGCTGCTTTAAATAAAGATAAAAATAAAATTTTCCACCTGTATGATGCCTAAAAAAACAAAAGCCCTTTACGGCAAATACTTTCAGCGTTCCATCAACTTTGAGATCCGTTGTTAACAATGGCAAATGACAATAGAAAATGAACGATAACAAAATACCCTGTGATCAGATCTTAAGTAAAACAAAACAATTCTAAGATAAGAGCTTGTGTATATAACATAATTGACTTAATGATAAAAGGACTTAATTCAATTTAAAAAAAAAAGTATATAAATATAATAGGAAAAAGTATATATATATATCTGGGAAACAATATATACCACCTTATAAAGTTTTGTTACACTTTCTTTGGCATAGGGTATAAGAGTACATAGAAAACAAGGCAACAGCAATGCTGGTTGAAAGACGATAAACTAAAAATCGCATTTTCATGCTTTTTGTCAAACAAACGGCAGTCAAAAAGTGGGAAGAAGCAAGATAAACAGAAAAAGAGAAAGAAATAGAACAGAGATTGTCGGACAGATAGGAACAAAATATAAAAACAAAAATATGTCAAATGTTGTCGCTGCCTTTCGTTGTTTCGTTTCTTGGCCTTCCTGTCAACGCGAGCATTTTTGTTATTCTTGTTGCTGCTGTTTAAGGCAAATATTTGTGTAGCAAGACATATATAAATATATATAAAAGGGCAGAATAAATTGTTGTGCGAAACAAATTTGATTTGAAATTGAAATTGCTTTGGCATCAGCAGCAGCCAACCATGCTTTATATACAAATAGTTATCCCACTTTATGATGTATATAAAAAAAAGTGTATACAAGTTGGCCAACTATTTTGATGATGTGTTTATCAACTGTCAAAAGCTGACAATAAGCCAAATGGATTTGACGCTGGCCAGCAGAAAAAAAGGAACAGCACTGAAATAAAGTTTTACAGTATTTGTATTTTTTTTTTTTTTTTTATGTAAATATATCCAAAGCACAAATAAGTTGATGGCGTTTGTAGTTCCCGGCTCAAGATTCCGCTAGACCACACAAAAAAGGAAGCAATCCTTGGCGAAAATATAAAAATATATACATAATATGCATAATGAAATGGATTTTCATAGACTGAAGTGATAGGACAACTTTAAATTTCGTATTTCTAAGCATTTCGTCGGTCTTTTCTTTTCGAACAATAATATTCTTGCTTAACAGTTACTTTTAGTACTTGAAGGACGAAGACTATTTTGGTATATGTAAGACCAAATAGTTAAATTTTTTTAAAAGAGAAGAGCTACCTAATAATGTCACGGTAGCAACTTTGGTAAGTTATATATATTTGCAAAAACATTTCAAATTAAATAAAAATGAGATGTCATTAATTTCTTAAGAGTAATTTGTTTCTTAATGTCCATCACATGAACACAAACCTACAGTTAAACAAATTAACGGTGAAATTTGGTATACTCCAAGGACTATTCAGCTGATTTGATTTACTGTTCGCACATTTATATACATTTATATGCAGTTAATGTTTTGTTGTCTTACGCCGAAAAGTATGCTAAAACGTAAATTAACACTTACATTTTATGTGCCGGAGAGAAAAATAACTTTTGAAAAATCCACAAACCAAATGCCAGATATCTAAAGCTGATTTGACTGCAAAGATAAGACACCAAGAAGAAATAAATATACATAAATACATATAAAAAAAAAGCAAAAGATATATAGTTAGAGCGGAAAGTAGTCAACTCAATTAGTTTAATTGCTGTGTTTGTAGAGGCCAAAGGCGCCAAACTGGCAATTGAGTGCGAGGCGAGCCTTGGTACAAAAAAACTTAATGTTTATTTTTATTGAGATTTGCCAGATAATCAAGATACTTTCAAGCGCAAATTAACGGACACCCAGCACCAGAGATTCCCTCGTTTGTTTGTTTATTTATTTATTTATGGACTTGCTTACTAACATCGACGGACGTTGTCACAAGTCGTTTAAACACTTAATTTGTGTATCAATTTGTGTGTGGTCTGAAGTGTTCATCAAGTATCGAATTTTGGTATAGATTTACCCCAAAAGTAACAACAAAAATGCAGCAGATGCCAACAAAATTCTAAAAACGTAGACAATTTCTAGCGAATTGTACGACAAAAGGCAAATTGTGCAATACTGAGTATCGAAAGTTTAAAAAGTTGTCTTCTAAAGCCGTTACGCTCAATAAGCCGCAGCAATCGCTTAGATTTTAAATGCCAAACATAAACATCAACAAGAACGGCAGGCATACAGAAAAACTGCAAGGCATGCAAATACCCTGCATTTGTTTTAAATATCTTACTTGATCTTTTTACAATGAAAGTTCTAATTATTGAACTCATTTAACAGCCTTACTTGCAACCCATGTTATTAATAAAGTAAGTAATGTAATGACATTCTTTAAAGGGATTATGAATTATGTGTCTTTAAATAATCAATATTTACCTAGTTTCTTGAAAACCATATTCTTGAAATAAATGTACATACTTTAACGGAGTATCAAAACTCACTGTCACCCAGTCAAAAGTTGCGGCTAAGTCAAACAAAAAACCTGCACAAATTTGCGGTGAACGATTTTACTGCAGCGTGGAAAATCCTTTGCTGTTGCTTTGGCAAAAGGTGTTGCCCACAACCGGAACGCGACAGACGAACGCCAAGAGCAACCACAGACCGACTTACACCGAACAGTGAAAGCTTCCCAATCCCACCCCCTTTTACAACCAACTCAAGCCTTGCGCAATGTTGACTTGCCGTCTTGAAGGGTGGCGTGGCTGAGTGAGAATAAAGGGGTAGGGAACAAGCGGTTATGTGTGTCAAGTGGACGCCGCTTGGCTGCACTCACCCAGGGCAAACCATTCAGTTCAACATGCCTCGAGAGTTGCCTCTCTCTGTCAGTCAGTTAGTCAGACAGTCAGCCAGACAGTCAGTCAGTTAGTCTGTGTGTCTGTCATTCTGTTTGTCTCGCTGTCTGTGTGCCATTCATTTGGCTCGTGTCTTGTGGGGCAGGTCAAAAGCAAATCGCTAAAGTTTACTTCGGTGCGTGGTTAAGTCCTTGGCTATGCCTTTAAATAAACAAAACCAACAGCAGCAGTCGCGTTCATGTTTCGAACATGATTCAATTACTACTAATTGCTTACTATACTAATCATATATAACATATTCCCAGCCCCATTTTGTGCTCATTGTAACTGTAATTGTTGCTGTCGCTTTTATTGTTGGGCAAATGCAAACAAAATTTGGTGTGAATTGAATAGATAATGAGTGAAGCTTTTGGTATTGAAATACTTGATTGACAAGTTCAGGGCAATGTTGTTGTCTCTTGTACATGAATTCATTTTCTGATAGTTGAAATTGTAAGTCAATTGAATTAGCTGGAAATGTATGTATAGCTTGATAATAAACGTGAACTAAATTCCAAGTGAATTACATTACAACAATATTGCAACTATAGTTCATTGGTATTGAGAACATAGGATTTGTGTGTTTTGATGTCTATGTGAAATGGGTTGTAAAGTAGAGCAAGGACTTGTTATTCGCAAATTCTAATCAATTATCTATGTAAGGTCGTGCGAGATTTTCGCTTGAAATGTTTTGTAGATTTTAAACATAAACGGAAAACATGGCATTTGATAAACAGCAAGAACATAAAATAAAATAGTTTATCAATTCTTTTGCTTCAATGCAAACTTTTAAAGTGCACAACATGTCGAATAAAAAGTTACAATCATAAAACAGGAAGAAAATAATAAATTGTAAGACTTGCAAAAATATCAGCATAAAAGAAAATAAAACAGAAAATGACTAAGCAAAAAAATAAAAAATTAATAATAATTTCATGAAAGAAACTTCCCCAACTCGAATTTCATTTACGTCATGTCATTTTGATCATTCGACAAGTTGTGATAATCAGCCGCATTTTTGCTGATGCAATTCCACTATTTCCGGTACTCAGACCACGCCACCCAACCTATAACGTGTTATCAACAAAAAGGCAATTGCGACTATTTGGCCCAGGTTCATAAATCATTTTGCACATTAGCAATGAAAACAGCAACGTAAAATAGACACGAGCCTGAACCTGGTGTCACATGATGAAAAGACGATTTGGCCAGAGTGATAGATAGATAAAACAAAAGTAAAAACAGTTTGTGAGCGAACACGTGGAAAACAATAAATCTCCATTATGTTAAGCGCTTTTCATTAACGGGTTTTAGGCATAACAACAACTACAACATTTCAGCATAGCTATGCATATGTGCATACACCACCACGTATACGCAATATCCACTTTTGACAAGTTGACACTAATGCACAAACATACACAGAGAGAAAGAGAGAGAGAGAGAGAGAAAGGCTGTCAACATTTTATGCACCTGTCGTAAAAATATTTGCCTAAAATATTTTAAGCCGCATTTTGACAAAGGACTTGTGCCCCGCCCCCCCAAAAATTGTCTAAAAGCTTTAAAGATGAGAGAAGTTGGGAGGCATGGTGTATGGGTGGACAGCTTGTCCACACAGGATATCTGTGAGCAAATATGACAGGCATTGTTATTTTGTAGGCCAAAGCTTATCTCCGTTTGCCTGCTGCATGTTGTCAAAGCAAATAAGCGTTGATTTTTTTTCTTCTAATAATGGATTATGCAACATTGTTGCGGCAGCACCGCTATGTTACCACAACATTTTTGTGCCGAAATAACAAAATTGTGTGGTTGACTTTTATGCAGGCCTAGCGAAAGGCAAATTCAATTAGTATAGTGAACTATTAGGATAGTCTTAATGATTGAGGTTTATTGATTTAACGTAACAAATAAAGAAAAAAAAGGCCCTTGATATTCTAATTGTATTTTTTGTCAGAATATATGAAAAATTAAGTAAACGTTTTACAGGTTAAGCTCTATTACTAAGTTTAATGTCATGCAACTTTATCTACTTCCCCCAATTAAAGATAAGCTTTGTGTTATCATGCAGTCTAATTAATTGGTTTTAAGCCGCACAACAATATTCATTAGAAATGATATTAATAATTGCATTTATGACATATTAAGCCCTACTAAGTCCATTGCAATTAGAACATGTGCAACCTGTCCAGCAAAGCTTAAACATGTCAGCACTCTTCAAACCTCTGCTGTGCTAAAACCCTTCTTCCAAAGTAGCTGCAAGTAACTCACACATAAGCGTCGCAATTGACAAACCAATTGACAAGTCACTTAATTGTGTCATTAACCGCAAAACACGTTAACGCTAAGTGCATTTGGGGTAAGCAGAAAGTTACACTGGAAAAGTCCAAAGCTTAAAAGAGTTAAGGGTTGCGAATCAACCCACCCGAACCACAAACATTCGCCATTTACCAAGTCAAGGACAGCATGCTTTCATAATCATAAATTAAATTTTGCGCATTACCAACTCAAACAGAGAAAAACAATTACAATACTTAAAGGTCTTTGCCTATGGGTTAATTATGTGTGTATGATTAACAAACAATTGAATTTGGCAGACACTTTTAAGCACAAGGCTACGAGCCACTTTGGGGGCGCCACTTGATGCTGTTCCAGCTGCTACAGCAAGGCACAAAATGCATTTGAATGCAATCCAAACTGTGATTACCCCAAGGGGTTGCTTTCCATATGCATGTATGTATGTAAGTGGTGTTTGGGCAGTGAATGTTAGAGTTTGTGTTGTGTGTGGTTTGGTAATTGCTTCACACATTTCTACATCTATGCTAATTTTCTAGCTGAAGCGAATGAGATTTTTGGCTTTGTCGTCCTCCAATTTGACAATAAAGTTTCGTGTCGTAGTTTGTTTTGGGGTTCTTTTTAAAAGGCTTTGGTTTGCTGCATTGTGTTGAAAATGTTCGCCACGCATTATTTTCATATGTCTGTCTGTCATTGGGAAATGAATCTGCGGCAGTTATGCACGACATTTCTACAGCCGTTGCTGGGGGGGTTGGTACAAAGTGGTTTTGCTCCTCCGGTTCTGTCTGTTGTGGCTTTTATACGAAATTGCTTTTTTCGGCCGCATTCTGTTTTGCCAGTTTATTGTGTGTGACACAATGCACACACTACACACACCCACCCACACTAGAGAGGGACACAACAATGATTGTGTTCTGTTTGCCAGAGGGGTCGTTGTTGCTGTAACTCCAATTTGACCATACATAATCGTTCGAACAAGAGATAAAGTTCCACAATTTTGGTGCTTATCCCATTTACACAGACCTAATAGAGGCATTTGAAAAATGTTAATAAATCGATTCAAACCAGTCATTGCTTTAGTCACTTAAATTAAGTATGAAAAATTCAACAAACGTTTGTGGATGTAACAAACTAAGTTTGGCAAGGCCTGTTCACAGTATCAATATATGAAGGTTGACAATTTATAGTTCAAAAAACGTTTTATTTACTCAAATCACAGTTTGGTAAGAAATGAAAATTGTGAAAATAAAAACATTTTCTGCAGTTTAAGCTTAGAAATTGATCATTCCACATCTTTGTGGCAGGCATTCATAACTCTACGGTTAAAGCTCATGTAAAATAGTTTGAAAATCATGCATCAATCGATTAGCCACAGTATTTGTACGCCTTAATAAACTTTAACCTTTTCATTTTAACTTAAACAAACCAAATTATTAAGAGTCTAGAAACTGTACGTAATATGCTAAATATGTTGCTTGTCAATATATCGTAGTCAAGTCAATTAAAGTAATTAATTTTTGGGAACAGAATCTCAGCAACACCAGTTGGCAGGTAAGAGATGCTCAGAGCAGTTGCAATTGAACAGACAGCCATTTGATTTGCCAACTGGGACAACAAGGCACAAGTCGGTCATATACAGATTTACCAATGCAAAAAAAAGACGATGTTAAACACCAAATCAGGCCCACATGCGGTGGCATTCGAAAATGATGATGGCATAGGCCAAAACGGATAAAGACAGAGAATTGTGTTAGTGGAGGTGGGGATTGCAAGTGCAAAGTACATAAATTAAATTGAAGTGAAATCAGCAAAAAGGCGAGTGAAGTCCAGCACAGACACCCGACTAGTATTATGCTGTTTCGAATTGAAATAAAAGGCACATTAATATCAGACACACAAAGCAAAGAGTTTCTGCAAATGCCGCATTTACCACATGCCAAATCCAACGCAACATCCTAAACTGTTATGGTAGTTAGGTGATTTATACATCCCACCCAGCTTTTCTACATGTGCCCCACTCGATCTCGACTGCGGCCCAACATGTAAAGCAGGTCATATGGAAATCTTAATCAAATCGCTAGCATTCATTTCACATTCCTCTTATTTCTTTTCTAACGATTCAGTTTAACTGCATTACCCTAGAGCCATGACTTTTTTTTTGCATGTTGATAAAGTTCCTATAATAAACAGTTTGACTTTTCTGTGCTTCCTTCCAAAGTATTTAGGTTGAAATTTTAAAGTAATTTGATAATTTTTTAAAATTCACACTATACAAATTATGTTTAAATAATATATTTTATTTTGTTTTCTTTACACCAAGCAAAAGTATTACATGTCACAACCCAAATTGATACTCAACTTTTATAGACATAAAATGCATGCATAAGAAATTTTGTTCTGTTAAGATCTGGCAATTGTAATTGTTGCACTCTCGACCTCATAAATGAATGTTCTGTTAAAAGTCAAACTGTAATGGCAAAAACAATATGAAAAGATCAAAGCTAATGCTTATAAAGATGAATTGCTACTTTAGACACTCAATAAGCAAGCAACAGCTCAAAAGAGATACAGGCATCAAATACATCCAAACATATATACAAATAAAATGTAGCGCAACTTCAAAAGGCCGCAAAATACAACTTGAGCAGCTGATGCATCTTTAATGAATGCCACGAGACTGCTTTAAGTATTTATTTCAAGTTACACAATTCAATCGAAAGACACAGACCGAGATAGTGCTGACCTTTTATCATGGTCATTTTTTTTTTTTATTATATATTGTCTAAATACTTATGACTGCTTCAGTTTCTTGTGAGTTTCTTGAGTTATCTACAGTTTCGTTTGCATGTTCATTGACATTGAAATGCGTTTCATGGTCCGTTCGCTTCTTCACTCATTTAATTGTTCGCCTGTGCTCAGCGCGCATCAAATTTATTTAAATTAAACTAAAGAAGAAGTAAAAAAGACACAAAAATAAATCTACTGAAAATATTTCAGCACCTTAATTGCCAAAAATAGCTCAACATTGAAATGTTTGGCCTTGAAGTGCTTTAAATACATTTGAGTGGGATTATTTAAGCTTCCAATTGAATGTCAAGTTGAAACGTTTCCATAACCGGAAGACCAACAATCTCATATATTTCTCCAAGTTATCTTTATATTGTATCCTTGTCGATCATTGTTTTGGCATCTCAGGTGTTTATAAAGTCTATCTTCGAATATAATTGTGTTCTATTACGACAAGCTCTAATGAGCCGGAAATAAATAATGATAATGACTCACTCTTGATTTCACTGAATTTCTTTATAAGCTCATATAATGGAACTAATGGAAACTTTTAAAAATAATTATAACAACTTATATGCTGAGATAAAAATACAGAAAACAGTTTCACATCAATATCCCTAAATGTAAAGTCAAAAAAGGAAATATTGACATCATTATAATATATTTTGGAAATTAAGTATAATAAATAACATTTATGTTTCTTACAAATTAATTTACTTAGCTTTTTAAATGTTCAACTTAACACTAAAATGTTATGCATTGTTTTGTATTTCACTTTCATTGTTGCTTCTCAGCACTAATTGCGATTGTTTTCTCAAGCGGCCATTTGCTTAGTATTCTTATTTTTGGAAAAAAGGTTTATTTTTTACTTTGCCTTGACAAAAAACCGCAAACACTTGCCTGAGAGTAAAACACAAAACAAAAGTCTCTGACTGTATAGCTGAACCGACTGAGCTTAGCGATAATACACAACTAAGTTGCTCTCTAAAAAACTTTGCTGTGCAATAATGAATAATAACTAAAACCCAATTATTGTTAAGTTCATGATAATAAATTGCATTTAATGAGAGTGTCGATGTAAACGGTAGAAGCCAGCCCATTGGGCATGTTGGGTCACAGCAAGCGGGAAAACACAAATAATATAATAATACACGTGCACATATATACGTATGTATATGTATATATTTAATTATAGTCAATAAACATGGCGCAATCTAATTGCGGTGTAGCTTGTGTTAAAAAACAACTCAAACCCAACCAAACGAAGCAATTTATTCTAACTAATTAATAACAATAGCTGTTGCTTCAATAGTAGGTACAGTTTAACAAGGGCAAAAACTTGTGCCTATTTTATTTTAGTTACAAATTTTCCATTTAATTTTTTCGCAACAAGCCGTCTGGCAAGTTATCTTGAAGCAATAGAAATAGAATTGTTGAGAATAGCTAAACAAACTGATAAGACAGCATTTTATTGTTATCTTACAGAAATAATCTTTATTTTTATTTATTAGAGGCGAGATTTAGGCACACACTTATATTGACATACCCTACACAAAAGGAGCGGAACCAAAAATGTTTTATATAAGAATAAAGTTGCTATGTATTTGAATCGTTGTTTTAATAAATGTTTAACTTTTCTCATGACTCATGTGACTCATTCAACGTATTTGTTTTTCTGCTTTTCAAAACAATTTTTCAGTTTCTAACAAGACGTGTGCATTCATTTTGTAGGTTGCTGAACTTTCTGGTCGAATGGCAACAAACTAATGTTGTAATCAGTGCAATTAGCAAATGTGCGAGACAAGATAAAAGGTAGATGGATGAAAAATATACAATATACAAACGAAGCGCCATTGGTCAAACACATTAGCGCAGTGCTAATGAAAAACACAAATTAAGTGTGGATTACGAAGTTGACACAGGTAAACATACACCATAGAATAGGTACCTAGCGCAAAACGTATCTCACAGATACACACTCTCTCGACGACAACAGCAAAATCTAAACAATTTACTAAATAATTTTTCAATTTACGCACAAATAGCATGCTAATGAGCCATATTATAGCTACAAATTTATGTATGGACTCTTCCAAAAGAACATTACAAAATTTAGAACAAACTAATTGAAGAGCTAGAAGGAATTTGTGAAGAAAGAAATCTAGAACAAATCATTTAGCAGGTGCTTTGACTCTGCAACAACCGTTATGTGCACCCGATTGAATGCTAATCGATACAGTTATTTTGAAGGAAAACGTTTAAATGTGTGACTTAATGTTATTTCGTGTGCGATTGCCAGATTGAAATTATCACCCTGTAGCTAAGTATTTTTGAGCGTGACTTTAAACTGTTAGCCATATCTAATACTATGTTTAAAATAAATGCATACGACATTTTTGATCGTCACGAGTCAGTACTATAAATAATTATATTTTTAACTGGGTTCAATGCCATTTTATATACTATTACTATAAAGCAACAAACTGACCTTATTTGATAAGCTTCAAGTCAATGCAAAATCAACTTTTTTCACAAGAACTTGCTGGCATATTTATTATGTTTATTTACTTGTTGAATAACTTTTATTTAAGCTCATAATATTTTAATAGATAAATTTCGAATCAAACTTTGCTTTTACTGATGTGACCATTACAAATGATTGGGAAGTTTATAATGGTTTTACAATTTTCAAAGTTTTCACTAACAAATATCTAAATGCGTAATTTTCTTGCTTATTTATTGAGTAAATATTATTTTCCCATCTTTAATTAACGCATTCCCTGACATTTAACAATTTTTAGTATCCTTTACCATAAAGCTGTTAATAATTTTCTTTCTTTTCATTTTCAGTGAGTTTTGACTGGCATTTTTGACATTTTTGGCTTAAGATTTTTTCATTTAACTACATTTTTCATACCTTTCAAATGACCGTTTTCCAACATAAAGTAACCATTACATTATCCTTACCTGCAAGTAAAAAAAAAGCGAAAATAATTTAAGCGTATGAAAACAATTTACCGGCTAATCTTATTTTAAATGGAAGCCATGAGATGTTAAGAAAATTTAACTGATTAAAGCCATTTCCATTTATAACATTTAATACAATTAGTACAAAATATTTGCTTAAGTGCAACATAATTATAATTCTTGTCTAAAGCCTTATTTCTTGCTTTCTATAAACACAACGCCACTGAGCATCTCAAATGATAAATGTGATTTGCAAATACATATATATACAAAGTACTTAGGTAGTTCTCATAATTACAAACTCACCCTCAACTATTTACAGTCGAGTGGTACTGTGGAGCTTCGTACATCAAACAAGAGACAGGCGAGGCTCGTTCATTAAAATTAACCATCCACTTCGGAGAGGCAACTAACCCAATATGCAAATGTCAGATAGCAAACACAAGTGAATAGCATAGCAAAGTAATTCAAATAAAATGGAAATAATAGTTTGTATGCGTAACTCGACTAGAGTTTATCCGTTTTCGTATTTAAGAACTTAAAGATTTCATTAAATTAAAAACACTTAAAACGTAATAATAATATTTTAAAGTGTTGGCTTGAAGTCTTTTCGGTTTATTCTAATGTTTTTATTTTTATTTTTTTTATTGTTTACAGACTGAATATACCCAATGCCTGAATTTTATAGTCCTTTTGTTATGAATTAGTATTTATATGACAACACAGAGGCATACGTACAAAGCTAGAGAAATGACATGGACTAAGCTCCAACTAGAGCAGCTTCAGTTTATTTTCACTATGTTTCATGCATTTGCAGATTTTATCTTGTTGATGCTTTTTAGACAAATTTCAATTAACCTAAGTGTAGTTTGGGGGAGGAAAAAGCGCTGCCTTATTCTTTTGTGGCTGTCAACGAATGTTAATTACGAAATTGATTTAACAAGCCAACCAACAACGATGTGCTTTTCCTCTAGTACTATTTGTAATCATACTAGCCATTTGTTGTGCCATTTCTCTAATCAGTCTAAAAGACATAAAAATATGGTTGGCTTGCATTGTTGGCTGTCGACGCAAATGTGCAACGGTTTTTTGGGGCAAAGTACCTGTTGAAATCTCATAACATAAGTCACATGCAAATTAGACAAAAAGTCGTAAACAGCTGGCTGAACTCACAATTTTTTTTTTTTTTTATATACTCCATGCCGAAGATAAAGATAATATTGGGTTTGCGCAATGTCCCTCTGTATGAACGCAACTTTTCCGACACCCTTCAAGCTAGAGTCATGAAAAATTGCAAATATCTTTTTCTATGGCTGAGATAAACATAAAGTGTGAAGATTGGAGTTCTACTATTACTCGGTGGCTTGCAAATCGATAAATTCGATAATTCAATATCGATAAATCCTTATATTTCCCAAACCCTTACCGTTTCAGTTTTTGAGCTAAGGTCACCAAATCTGTTGGCAATATAACTTTTGACATTCCCGAAAGATCTGCATCTGCCAATCTTTGAACGCAGCGCACACACCTGCCGCATCCGTACCCCTTTGCAATCAGGCCTCTTTTTAGCGGTTTTAATACAGGTTTCGAGCATACAGCAGTCGGTTGCGTCCGACTGCAATGTTTCCACTTCTTTTTTTGTGTGTTTTCATTTTGTACTCATTAACATTTAAATTAAATTCTGTTGTTTTGTTTTTCAACGCTTACGTTTTCATGTTTTCTTATTAATTTATTTCCTTGGAATTTATATACTTTTCTTGCATTATGTTTGCCAGTTCAGTTTGTTTTCCCGATCTTTGCCCTGGTATGTTTTTGTATTCTTGTCTTTTATTAAGATTTATGCAATTTTTTGCGTCGTTGAGTTGTTCATTTTCATTTGTTGAGCAACTTTGTATAAGCTAATATTAAGAATTGTTTAAATAATTAGCGTCATTTATTTTAAATTTCAAATTGTATGCATAATTTAGCTATTTTCGCAATGGAATTATGTGTTTAATATTTTAATAAAATTATAGGCAATAAATGTTTTCACACATTCACATTTTGATGTAAATACTTATATAAATACTTTAATGAATATTACGGAATTCCAGATATATAGATTTTTTATTTTATAATTGCTATTTATTCATTACATATCAATTACTTAACACACTTTTGACCCTAACAAAGGCAAGCCTTATCAATTCACTGAAAATTTTAAGACAACAATATACATAAAAACTTGTTCATGTGGGCAGCTTATCAGCTAAAAACTTATTTTTGCCTGTGTGTTTAAATAACCCATCAGCCTTGACATCAACTAAGATCTATAAATAATGTTCATAATTAAGTTTTTAAGTTAAGCTAAGTGTGTAAGTTTCAACAGACAATCAAATAAATTTTGCGAATATGTTGAAGAAAGCAAAACACAATATGTCAATAATAATTTCATTCGTATAAACATCGCATCGGTGGTTCAGTGGTAGAATGCTCGCCTGCCACGCGGGCGGCCCGGGTTCGATTCCCGGCCGATGCAACTGCTTTTTTTTGTTAAAACAAAAGTTTTTGCTCTTTTTTTAATATTTATTTTTACTGCTTATGTTTTCAGTTTAACCTAAAATGCCACTCTTACTTTTATTCCTCCCTGTAATTCATTCGAATATTTACATATTGATAGAATATATGCATAAATTGCACATCAATTTGCAGCGAACATTAAACTTATACGCCGTAAAATATTTGTACAAAAATTTAGCAACAACTGGTTCAACAGGCAACAATATTTATATTTACCAGAGTACTCTGCATGAAATGTGGAATTGTAGTTTGTGGTTGCACTAAAAACGCTCTCAAATATCAACGCTCGCATGCATTGTACATTTTGAAAAATATAAAGTGAATGCTATTAAAATATGTTTCAAGAGTTTATTATAGATTTCTAATTAGCAGCCAGTGAGGTGGTAAACTTTTGCGAATAGAATGCACCTTTAAATGGCACAAAAAAAATATTTGGCAATATTTAAGCGAAAATTTAAATTGTTGAAAAAATTTATTATTAGAAATGTTTAAGGTTTAAAAATAGACAGTTCCATTTCCATTAATAAGAGTATCTCGGTTTAACACAGCTATATGCAAACAAGTACATACTTTTACCAACCAGCGACATACCCTTAACCCGTTTGAGCAGACCACACATGGTAAAAATAAGCAGAGTTAAATGGACTTTAGGCGGTTATTGTTATGGTTATTATTTACATCGTTGGCTTATCACGGACTACGCTTTCTAATTGCTTTTGGTTCGCTGACATTGGTTCGTTTGTTTGCCGCTGAATACATGCTAGAATGCTCCAAACAAGCCCCCAGACACACAACAGAGCTGTACTCCAAACTCCAAAGCTAACCCCCTAAGCGATAACAAGTTATGAATTCTAACGCATGTGGGAATTTAACTGTTGTAGAATACAACAAACAAAAAAAATATCTTCCAACTCCCAAGCGTTCAATTAATTTCACGTAGTCAACAATATTTTTGCATGCATGGAGATACCAAAACAGAGCGAATATCAGAGAAGGGGTTGTTTTTGTTTTGGCTGTTTCATTTCCATATGAAAGGGAAGTTGTTGTTGGTTGCAACTTTTAATTAGAACTTGCTCTTGCTGTGGTCTCTTGGTGCTGTCGGTTGTCATCGTCTGTTTTGGTCAGGTTTTTTAATTTGTGTAATCGTTATTTATGTTTGGTGTTTTGTGGTCATTATCTTATTTAAACTGATAGTTTTATGTCTCTAACCTAAGTGTGATAGGTCAAGTGTGTGCTAAAGAGCATTCAGTGTGTGTATGAGTGTGTCCCCAAAGGTTGTGCGGCAAAAGTTACACACAAAACTACACAAAAGTTCAACTCACAATGAAAGAACAAACGCCAGCACTTGAGGATGTGTGTGCTTAGTAAATTATCATTGAGCACGCACCGGATGAATGAGCTAAGGGGTGTCGTAAAGATTTAAAAAGTCTGTCGTACGTTTGGAAATGGTAAGAAGTTTGAAAAAGGTTTTTAAGCTGTTTACTAATTAGGTTGAGAGAGAGACTTTTAGCAAGTAAGATCAGAGAAAGTTTGACTTTCGTAGCAGTATTTTCTTAGAAGCTTAAATGGTTTATAAGATTATGGTAACAAGTTACATACTTGAGAGTTTTTAAAGTGGACTTACTTTTGCAATGTGAAGCAAATTATTGATAAAAAAAATATTGCTCAGAAGTCAGAGAAACGTTTTACTTTCATACAGACCGATGGCAATGGTTTAATCAGCTCGTCTGTGGATGCTAATCAGGAATATATATAATACATAAGATCGCTGAGGGTTCCCTCTGCCTGACCAGTTTCATGGTTTCAGGGCATAAAAACAAAACAGATTTCTATATGCCACAAAATTAACTTTAAAAAAAAGCCACCCCTCATGCCAATCAAAATCATCTCAAAAAACTTTCGCAGTGCAAGGAACCCAAAAAGAAAAATCTTGTGGCGCATGGCCCTGACCATAAACTAGACAATAAATTTCACTGCAGTTGCCGCAGCATCCGCGACGGCAACTCTACCAAATTTAACACACTTTGCCACAAAGTGTTGCAGTCGACTCTTTGCCGTTATGTTGGTGGTTCTGGCCTTTAAAAATTTTGTTTCTAGCTGCGCGTTTTAATTACGAAACTTTTGTCTTTGGCTTTCTTGCATATTTGCAGCACAGCAGGCAAACGACGCAAAAGGATGTCGCTTCGGAAGAATACATAAAACATAAGGTCCAGCAGTAGTAAAAGAAGGATGACCAAAATAGTCAGGCACTAGTTTTTATCGTCGTATTTATTTAAGCTTCGATGCTTCTCAGCGCATCACCAGCAGAGTTGTTCCTTTGTTTTAAATAAACAACCCCAAAATTTGTTCATTTTTTTTTCAAAGTCTACTTGGAAATTGGGAGCTGGGCACACTGGACACATCCAACAATCATTAGCATCAAGAGCAGACGAGAAAGTTTTGCCATTGGAAGCAATGGCCATAGGGCTGACGTATTTTCGGCACGTCCTGCGGGATGGGTTGGGGACTCTACAGCGGAGCAAAAAATATATAATTAGATAAGTGCAATTAAGTCCTTTGACTAAAAGATACTTTGCCTTTTCTGATTTTTCCATTAAAATAGTTATTTTATTTAGAAAGATGTTTTCAAAATAAATAAAATAATTTTGAGGAAACTTTTCCAATAAAATAATTTATATTAATATTTAAGATGAATTTCTCGCTCCTTATTATGCAAATTCCTTGTGCCAAAAATATACAAAATATTATATTATCAACAAAAAACCGAGTATTTAATAGCTTATTATTACTCGTGTACCTTTTGACTTTCGTCAAGGACATTAAACTTACAGACATATACTCTTTACATTTTTATATAGAGCATACAACTTTTTAAGTGCCGAAAAAACAAGTCAGCTTTTAAAAGCTGTACACAATTCCTTGCTAGTTGGTTCTAGCTCAAAGCTTTTGTCACATTTCCTTTTTTGTTTCTCAAACAATTTTAATGAAGCACTCTTAATGTATCTCAAGATTTAGTTGCACTTTGGAAAGGATTTTCGTATAACGCGTTTGTTAATCGGATTTTGTAGCACTGAAGGGCGTTTAGCTAATGGTAAAATAAACATAAATATACTAAAATACTTTTCTATTACAAATATTATAAAAATATATGATTGGCTTTAATAAAAATAATTTTTTGATATCAAGTATGTAAAGTTCCTTATTATTTTAATTTGAGAAGTTTAATGTTATTTTGTTTTATCCAACTTACTTAATAAGCCTTGTCTATTTATTTGTAACCTACATTGCAATTAAAATAAAATGAATCACAATACTTTTGGCTATGGATAATTTGCGCCTCTGTTTTTAGCTCGTTTTATTTTATTTTATATCAGAGCTGCAAACAATTGATAACCCTGATACTTCTTGCTTACCAGCCCACCAGCCCGCTTAGTTACATATACTAACTATATTGTTTATTGCATTGGTGACAATTAAATTTGCATTACAGAGCCGTTTATAGCATTTCTCTTGCAGCAATTAGAATCGTTATTCAAATATCAAAATTACGCCGCAATTATTTATGCGCAATTCGCGATTGTTGTTTGTTCTGCCGAAGCGATACCATATCATTGAACTGTATATCTACATATATGTTTACACATGCATTGAAAATAACTGTTACTAATTGTAATTTGATTTGCATATAATTATAAATGCCGTTTATTGCTAGGAAAAAAGCGTAGAAATTTTATTTTGTGGCAATAAAAATTAGTTTTTTAAATTGAACTGCGAAATTATTCAGTTTGTTGGGCAATAAATGAATGGGCTCTGATTAGATGGACTTTTACATTAATAAATTGATAATCATAAAAAAAAACTTTCGATTTAAATATTTAACCATATGGTTTTGAGTTTGATGTAACTCTATAAATTTCGTATGTAATCCGTATCCTTCAATCAACATTCAAGTGTTAAAGTTCTAATAAACCCATCTTTAACCATTCATAGGACACATCATTCTTGCTATTTTGTCTATTCCCATTTCAATTGCTTGACTCTTTTTAAAAAGGCAACAGGCACATCACTGACATCCCCTAAGTTAACCAAACAAAAAAAAAACACTCAACTTCCTAGCACAAAACGCAAACATTTCATAAATTCTTATGAGCATTAATAAGCATTAGTACAAACATATCACATGGCTCTATATCTAGAACAAAGCTATAACCACATGGGCACACAAATGGATTCCTCTATCTCTATCCGACTCTTACTGTCTTGCGTTCTCTTTACATTGTTGTTGGCTTATTTATTGGCTTTGGCTTATGCCATTCTTACAATTTGTCAAATTCACTCAACTGTATGGAAAAATAAAAAATGTTATATATGAAGGAGTGCAAGAAAAAGTAGCCAAAGATGAAGGAAGGCTAAAACTTAATCCTATAAGCTATAAAGGCTACAGTTACAAAAACAAATAAAATAAAAACACTAAGAGTTAACATGAAATTGCACATTTTTCACATTTCGCACATAATTTTTGTTATTTTTCTGCACGTTCCATTCTTGGGGTTTTTTTTTTTTTTTTTTTTTTTTTGCTTCGCCTACACTAAACAATGAAATTAGGGTCATTTTATATTTTTTGTTTTGTGGTTTGTTTGCTTTTAAGTGTGGGTGTGTGAAATATGCGCACTGTGGTTTCTTGTTGGGTGGTTTTCATGTTTTTTAGGTGGTAGAAAGGCAAACTGCTAGATTGTTATCCTTAACCCTTATCAAAAAATTTTTTTTTGCTCTACTGATTACAATATTATTTGAGTTTTTAGTCTCTCTCATACTTCGAGTAACGTTTATGTGTGTTAAGCTTTAGCCTTTAGCTTTTCCTAGGCGAGACATTAATAAACATTTGTTAACCAAATTCACAACTCAGCGCAAACAATTTACAATCTTTGTTTGTATTTTGTTTTGGGTGAGAGTGAAATTTGCATAAAAATGTGTTTTAGCATTGCTAATTTACTTGAACATAAACTTCAAAATAAATGGAATTGTAATTTGAACATTTTTTTTTTTGTTAAGCCTGCGAATTGGTCTGACATTTTCCGTTTTCCACGCGACTTAACTGAGCGCTCCCCCAATGAGTCACGAGTGCACTTATTTATGTCAAACTTTCAGTGAAAGTTTATTGTGTAGGAGCGCGCACCTGGCGCAAAGGATTCTCTTAACTCGTTCAACTCGACAGTTTTTCCCATTTTATTTTCTCATGGTCGTTGGTTAATTAATACTAGATAGCAGATAGAAAGAAGGCTGCAACTGAGATGCATATATGCCTGTTACTTTGGGCTTCTCTACAAACTAGCAATTGAACTGGCTAAAACTTTTTAGTTTGCACTTTGTTTGTGGCGGCGCAGGTAAAAAAGTTTCTGCACTTTTTCTTTGAACCTTAATACTTGGAGAGAGTAAAAGGTATAAAGAAAGCTTTACGAAGATGTGGCATTAATCAGAGATCAATCAAGCATGCATATAACAACAAATAAAGTGCGTTTTTTGTACGCAATCAAAATCAATGTTCAATCATGATTATTAAAGTTTTTTATAGATAAATTAGGTTATCATTTGGGTTACCATAGGTTATCATCAACTTTAAATCATCAGGCTCACAAAAATGTAGATGTTTTCAAACCTAAAAATATTCATATTTATAAGCTTTACTCAATTTATAGCTTCTAAAAACCTAATAAGCATTTTAACGAAATTTCTACAAATGGTCAATATATATTTTAAGCTGATCATACATTTTTCAACAGTTTTGAAATGTTGAAAATATTATAATATCCAACACAGTTGTTGTCCATTTGTCTATCAACAATGTGAGAGCCCATTTTGAGGCTTATTTCAAGTGTTAATCAATATGTTCATTATGCATAAACTAGAGAAAATGCAGCTGATAATTGACTTGAGCTGCCATAAATGTCACATATTAATGTTTCAACGAAATGCCCCCCATACATAGGAAGAGGAAGCAAGGGAAAACACAAAAGCATGTTTCCAGAATCATAAGAACAAACAAACATTTCAATACAAAAGACAAACATACAAGATGCATAAACTTGTCGCCCTACCACAATAAATATTTCTGTCCAAGTATTACAAAATCAGCAGCATTAAGAACAACAACAAAACGGTTAAGTAAATAAATGCACACAAAAGAAAATTACCCGCCTTCCATTTAACGGGCGACAGTCAGCATTTAAACTCTCACAATCAGTGCAACAAATTTAATAAATAAGCGTAGAAATGTAATGGGGACAGAAGAGAGAGAGAGACAGAGAGACAGAGAGAAAGAGATAGATAGAGATAACAATTGTCTGGCTAACTGTTCTCTGTCTGGATAAATGTGTGGAAGAAAGAGTTGGGGACAGATACAGTTTTTGTGTTGCTCCCGCTGCAAATGACAAGTCTATGTGTGCACAATAGCAACAACAGCAGTGTTGGCATGGGAGCAACATTAATGTTGCAACGCAGCCCGATGAATGGCAAAAACAAGCAAAACTGCATCAGTTGCCATGCAGTAAGAACGAAACAGACAAATTGCCCAGCGGGGCAACAAACTATGCCATAGTGCAAACAACACAAAATCAAAAGTAGTGATAAAATTTTAAAATAGTCATTTTGCAAAAAGAATTTTAAATTCTATAATTTGGTTTTTTTTTGCAAAAATATTAACAAACATTTTTGAAAAGAAATAGTAGTATCAAATAGTCAAAGATTAAAATTATCTTTACTTAGTTGAAATAAAAAAAAACACTTTTTGCATGATAATTATTTTAATCAGTCTTTTACACAATAAATCACAACGGGGTCCCAACCTCTCACTACTGCTCTAACCTTAACATAAAAATATTTATAAGTCTTATCCAATTTTTGTACACTGGATTGCTTAAAATTTTTAAAATTTCTTTACCAAACTTAAGGTCAAACATTCGTAAAAGGTTTAAGGTGTAAAAAAAAGGCTGTGGTAAAAGGCTAAAGGTGTTTTACTGCTTTTATTTATATCTTATTTTATTCCAAAATCTCGCTTAGCATACTAATATATCTTTAATGCATATATTAAAATGTTTCTGTTCATTTTACTTATTTAATAGTATTTGCTTTTGCTCTTTACAACCAATTTTATTTTATTTGAATTTAGTTTTCGCAAACTTTCTAACTATCCCTCAAAAACCTAACGAACCACATTCATTTAGATGCACTAGCGTTGTGCTTTCTCGGCAAAACGCATAATTGCCCATAGTGCGTGCTGCTGGGGCTTATGCTCACAGACTCAAGCACACATATGCATACATCTAGTTGAGTAAACAGCTGCAACAGCAGCCACAACAGCAACAGCAACAGCAGCAGCAGCATCATCATCATTATTGTCATTTCTCTTGGCAATAGCAACATGAGCTGTTGCCCATCATCGGCAACATGATTACAAACATGCGCTTGGCATTGCGGCGACAGACGCTGATATGGAGGCTATGCACCCGATAAACAAACACACACACACACACGCACACACATATAGACAACTGCCACTTGTATGACTGACATTAATAAATCGCTTTTATAGCATCAGCTCAGGCTCAGACTGCACTATTGCTGTCTGCAACTGAACTGGCTACATTTTCCACTAGCTTCAACTCATTCACCCACACTCAACGACATCCTCTCTGTTTTCCACTACCAACTCTCTCTCTCTCTGTCTTACTCTGTCTGTTCATTTGTTGTTGTCACTTGTTTGTTTCTAAGATGAAGCCTGCTCTATCGGCTATGCTTTATTAGTTTGACATCACTGCTGGCGCTTAGAAGCAGAGTTCAATGGGTTTGCTTTCTATCTGTCCCAAACGAACACCTATCTTTCGATATTCCTCTTTAGTTGATTTTTTGTTTGAAAGATGCGTTCATATCATTGTTTACATGCACCGCCTACACACACACAGACATACATAAACATAATGACATTTTTTGTGGTAAGCCGCACAGCAAACTCCCAAAATTTTCAACAGTGGCGTCTCATTAAAGTGAAGACAGCGCTTAAGAAAATGATTTCAAGCTGTAAATAATGATATTAATGGATTAGATTTCTTTATGTGTGTGGCCAGACAGTTGGTAGTTGAAAAGATTTGTATATATTTTTCTTACAATCTGTGGTTGCAGCTGTGGCAAGTTCTAGAGAAATTATGTTTACAAAGAAAAATGCTGTTGCTATAAGTACAAAGAGTTCTCCTTTTATAAATAAATACAAAGGGCTAAAACGAGTTTTTAGAGTTAAATCTTAAGCAACTCAGAAAGTATTTAATAATCATATTATAATTTAAAAGTAACATTTATTGGAATGTCAACACAACAAAAAAAATCTAATAATAAAAACAATTCTTATTGCGCTTTACAATTTACAACTATTTGTTAGTTATACTGTCAGTCCCTTAATATATACCATATACCCAAAAAAAATACTCTTTTAGTTCTTATTTAAAATCTTACATTATTTTTAGAGAT
The DNA here is from genome assembly GCA_030179655.1 of Scaptomyza flava. NCBI lineage: Eukaryota > Metazoa > Arthropoda > Insecta > Diptera > Drosophilidae > Scaptomyza > Scaptomyza flava. Next base: position 28,282,598 of record JARNME010000012.1, read on the forward strand.
CATTTCTAAAGAAATATGATTTTGATAAAAATGGTTTCAATTATTTTAAAATATGATTTTTATAATAATGCATTTATAGCATTATAATAGTGTTTTTGTATTATGAACAACATTCTAACACTTAACTATGTTGGAAACCATGTCTTAAAACATCAACTTTTAATTTTAAACAGGCTCACTAAAAACCAGTTATAGCTTTAAGCCTTCTTTTAATTGCTTTCACATTCGATAGCATTTCGTTTTTCAATCAATTTAAGATTATATATTATCTCTTCAGGGCAGATAATCTAACACCGCATTAAACAATTTCATCAGGGCACTGTGCATAATCATCCATCATGCAATTTCTATTAATATTAAATATAATAATATGCAAATGGCATGCAACAACAACCAATCACATAATGTTCCAGTTGCCGCTGCTGAAGTGCTCAGACACTAAGCGAAAACCTAGCGAGCTGGCATATGTAAATATATTCACACACACAAGCACACACACACGCACACACACTCATATATTTATACATACAAGCTTATCCACTCGCTCTTTCACTTACTGTGACAGAAGACTAAATCTTTAAGCCACACTTGGGAGTTTTGTTTTTCATTAATCTCTGAGGCGTCGCCTTATTGCGTCTGTTTGCGTGTGGCATACACATACATTAAATTGGGAATACACATTAACATTTAAATTTGTTTTCAATTTTATCAACCAAGAATTATTATGCAGGTACTTTGAAGTTAAGGTGGCATCAACACAAATTTGGCATCTCCAAAGACAAAATACAATCCCAATCGAATTTGCTATGTAAATCATTGCCGAAAGGGTTCAGTTGAAGGGCAGGCAATAGCACTTATTACCTAAATTTGGCATTGTTATTGATTTGCCATTTGCTTAAAAGTTGACATAAAGCAATAACAGAGTATTGAATTTGTCTATTGGGGATTGGGAGTCACAAAGAGAAGCATTTTAAGTGTTCAAAGTTAAAGAAAAACAATTATAAGAATAAGAAAAGAAAAAATATACATACAATTTATATTTATTTAAATCAATATTCTAACATTTATTTCTCATACTTCTCGAAACTGTCCAATCAAATACAAAGCACACCAAAAAGTTTAGATAAAAGTCCGTTTATAAATGGACATAAATAAAAATAATAATGTTGCATCTGAATGTTTAAAAATTTTATTCGTTTACTTATTTTATTCGTTACGTTACATCATATTCCCATAGCATATTTTTTAAACGAAAAGATTTGGTCAGCTGAACGTAAGCTTCCGATAATTGAATAAATATTTCTTCAGCTGTGGAATGCTCTCGTAAGCTCTTCTTATTAACATACATGTATGTATTTACCGCATTGTCTGCTATATATATATATATATAGATTCACATTCCCCAACAGCTGTGCCGACGTAGCTGAATCACCGCATTTTATTATTGAATGCATGTTCACACGTTTTGTTTATTTTATTTTTGTGCTTGAAATTGAAATTCGAGGAGCGCTTCTTGAGTTAATGAAATGAATCAAACACCAAAAATAAAGGCATTTATATGTGAACGTATAGAAGACAATTGGCGCCGCAAAAGATACATTAACGAAAAGAAGAAAAAAACTGTGTCAAGTTCAATTTGTGCAAATAATGGAATGCTATGAAAAATCTAAGTGTAAATAAATTTATTTTTTTCAATGAGCTGCGATTTTGTTTTCTCAAAGACGTTTCTTATTTGTAGAACTATTTTGTGCCGCATCGAAATATTGCTTCATCATGCGGTTGCCAGAGAAAAAAACTAAACAGAATAAAAACTCTTAACAATCACAAACACAAAACTAAATAAATGGAATTGTGTGTTTTAAACTTACGCATTGACAAAATTGTAAACGGTTGAATGCTTGCTGTTGTTATTTGTTCTTGAGGGCGTGTGAATGAAGCAGATTCAACAACAAGTACGTACCTGTAAATAAAATTGAAAAAATAGGTAAATAAATGCAAATTGCTTTACAAATATTTGTGTTTAAGTGATAATAAACACAATTACGTTGTTTGAAGTTGATGTTTTGGTGTAGAAGAGACGTAATAATATACGTATTAAAATATTAATAGTTTTTCATTAAAATCTTCTTAAATTCTATTATCCAAAATCCAAGTAAACCCAACACTTGCCCAAAAGCAAAAAACAAAATTTAAATTGCAATTGGGAAAAGCAATTAAGAACATTTGGAGCATTTTGGCAAATTGGACAGAAAAAAAATAGGCGTTGCCTTCAAGTCAATGCGGGAAACTAATCAGCAGCTGGTCAATGACGACCACGGGGACTGCATTGTGTGTGTGTGACAATTGAAAAGGTGTTGCTGTGGTGCGGCAGCAACAGCAGAAGCATTGCAACTGAGCAAACGGTAAAATCAATTAAAACGTGTGCAAAAAGGTAGTCTGAAGATGGAAGGAACGGTGTAGCAAGCGACCAATGCAATTGGCACTCCACAAACGTGAAGCAATCAGCTTACAGCAACAGCAATAGCCAACAGCAAGTATCAGCAACTATAGAAATACTGCTGAAAGGCCCACAATGAAACGGGTAGAGAAACGGGGTCTAGAGAAAAATGAAGCGCATGTCAAATGCAACGCACATTATGCGAGGTCTGGTGCAAAATAGCTGAAATGCCTTATTGCCACACAGTTTATGGTACACGAATCGGCTGTTGCACGGCCACGTGACCAGACTAGACCAGGCATCAGCTTATACAAGAGAAGGCATAACATGCTTTACGGTCAAAGCAATATCACTAAAAATTAACTTGCAACCAGTTATAAGTGACACACATTGCAACAATATCCATTGTTGGCAACAACAACAAAAATAATTAAATATGTAAGCCACACCAAAGCAAGCAAATACAACACAATCAAAAAGAAACTTCAGCCAAGAAACAATGTGTGAAAAACGCTCTAGAAAAACTTTTTTAAAACAAGTTTATAATATAAATAATAAAAACATAATAAAAAATAAATAATAAATATAAACAATTCTATAATATTATTCTAAAACAAATTTAATGTTAAAATATAATTTTACTTGATGTTAATTAGAAATTATTAAGTCTCGTCTTTAACGGTTAACAAATTGCTTTTATGCGTTTTTGACTTTTTTGTTTTTCTACAAATATGTAGGATTTAGGTTGTTGTCTAAAGTAAATCCACTGTGTTTAAATATTTATTTAGATTTATTAATAGTTGGATAAGAAAAAGTTTAGAGTTTGAATGTACATAATGTTTATAATATTGAATAAATCGTTTTTATTCTTTATTCATCGTTTGTGCGAGCGTCGTTTTGAGTTTTTCCGTAAGCAGCGGACTCTCGATCAGAGCTCTCGAGCTTCATCTCAATGCTCGATCGTTATCGCCTACTCGATTATAGTGATGGGAGAGCTGAGCAACGTTGCCATTCCCACATATACAGTACGACCTCGGTTAACGCAACCCTCGTTACACGCAACTCCTCGATTATTGCAACACCCGAATTCTTAACATTGTTGACTCTGTTAACGCAACTTTAAAAAAAAAAAAACCTTATTTAACGCAACTTCCTAAGGAAAAGTATGTTTTAGTTCGGTTTTACCACTTTTCTTTCGTTCTCTTTTTGTTTTGTTTTACATGCTTGCGAAAATGATAATATGGAGAAATCATTGTACGCGTGGTTTCTAAAACAAAGAGAGCGTAATTTTCCCATTTCTAAAGAATTGTAAAAAGTACAGACCCGAATTTCTCAATTTTTTAAAAAATAGGTAAACGATATGAAATTCTTGCTTTAAACAAAGTCTTATTCGATAAAATTTAATTTTAAAGGTAAGCGAAGGCATCTTTTATTTAAAAAGGTCGCGTGGCCACCAGAAAATTGCACCTCAGTTTTCGCAACCACCTCAGTTTTCGCAACTGGCCAAATTTTAATAGGTTGCGTTAACCGAGGTCGTACTGTATTATTATATATGTTCTTGCTGTGTGATTTTCGTTTATTATGTTTCGATATTATGAAAAATGAAAAAAGGTCAAGAAATTAAGCTAGCTTTTAACTTAACTTTGATCTAATTTTGACGATTAGTTGGATAAGCCCAATAGCTAATGAAAAACTTGAGTAATTTAAATGTTGGCACTTTACAGAAAGGAAAAAGAGTTCACGGAAAGAGTGAAAAAAACACACAGTCTGTAATTTATGTCAACACTTTGAAAACAACCTTGCTGCAGTCGGTCAAATAAAACTTAAACACTTAAAATAAAAAAATAGGGGCGATAATTTACACAAAAAAAAAAACAAGAATCGCAACACACCCACATTGTAAGCGGGAAAGGGCGTTGTGTCTAACAAAGGAGCCTGGCCCACAGTTACGCTCTACTAATTTCTAGTTTAATTATTTTCAATTTTGCACAAAGTAACCAGCGACAGCGACAACCACAACAACGAGCAACTAACATGCACTTGACAAGCCGAGAAGCAAATGTGCAATTCAAGTGCAGGCAAACGTTGAACGTGACGACGATGACAACATTAGCAAAGGGGAGAGAGCAAAAAGAGAGAGCAATACTCAAAAGCTAGGGGCATAAAATAAATAATTACGCTTTAAAATAATAACAAGCTAGCAAACTAATAAAGCCAGCTACTTAAAGAATACTAGAGGGAAAAAACATAAATTTCTGTACTTATAACAAAGTAACAAAAAAATGTTAACGGTGTGGCACATGTGTGCTGCATTAAAATAAACATTAATATACAAATAAATCAAATGTATAAAATATGCACATAAAGTTTAGTTACGTAAACGGAAATTTGTAATTCATTTTTTATGAATATTTTTATTAGAAAAGGTTGCGTTGAAAGTAATGAAATTATTTTTGTCAAAACCGACGAAATTTAGTTTTAGCACCGTACATGATATTAATAAAAAAAAAAACAAAAAAACAAAAAGAACTAAATTAAAAATATTTATATTGAATTCTGTTTTCTGTTCTCTTTGATCTTTGAACATTGGTAAATTATTATTTGTATTATTTTTTTAGTTTTAAAAAAAGTTTTATTTGCAGGTTCAAACAAGGCTAAGTGAATATGTCTTTGTTGTTAACTTTGCAGTTGACTTTCGGAACGCTATGACAATCTGACAGAAGTGTTCCAACTAATTTTATTATGAACGAGTCGACATGTGGTTTTGTTTTTAAGCTCTTGTAATGACGCTATGAATTATAAATCCACCCATAGCAAAATCGGATCCTAGCTCAAAACTTATTCAGGCTAGAGCATTCCTGTTTTTTGGCTAGTGAAATTTATTGATTTAGGCAGTTGAATTTTTAAAGCGAAATCAGAAACGAAATGAACTTTAAGCACAAAGGGATAAAGGAAGTATGTATAGTAAAAGTGTTGAAACTCGAGTTTTCGGACAACCGGCTAAACATCTCTCTTCTTGAATTGCCGCCATTAATGCAGCTCCACCAACCAAAAGTGAGGAGTGTTGGGGGAGGCTTGCGTGGCGCGTAGCATGTGGCACACAGGATGTAGTAACAATCCAATTATGTTTAACTGCAATGTATACGACACATACAAGGGTGCGCCATCAGGTGTTGCACGCACACACACAAGCACACAAATATGTGTACTTATAGATATATAAAGTATGTGGCGGCGCTGAATGTCTGACTTTCATGTAGGTATTCGCAATAAAATCTATTTATGTAATTGCATTTGGTTTGCAACTTAAATTAATTAAGAACAGACACAAAATGCCAGCAAATATAAATAAATAAAAATTAAACATAACATTGTACTAATGACATGAATCGTAGTTGTTAAATGTTTTTTGCATGTGGAACACACACAAAAAGGCAATTAGCTGTCAGTTATAAGTTCCATGTTAAATAATTAATAATGTCAATTGTAAAATTGCTTTGATTTTAATGAAAAATAATAAAGAAATGTGCAAAGGTGAGAAAATCAGCTGTATTAATTTTAATAAAGCTTTTGTATTTAATTTTAAGAACAAATAATATCATATATTTCCCACCTATTTCCCACCTATTTACACTCCTACCAAACAAACAGCAATCTTATCAATGAACTTTTGTGTGAACCTTTAAGGTTATCTTATCAATAAAACAGCGAATACAACATGTGCAATAATCAATCGAGAAATAAACAATAAACAAAGGTATGAAAAAACACGCTTACAATTGTGACAAGGTGAGTCAGTGGCAGCAGCAGACACATAACTCAGTTGGCGTGTGTCAGAAAGACGCCGACAGGAGCCACTCTTAACCACTCGAGACACGTAGGAGTAAAAAATGGTGCGAGGAGAACTGTTAATAGAAACAACCCCCAAGACATAAACTTAATTAAGCAAAAGGGGAGTTCGCAATCAAAATAATAATAAAATAAAAAACCTTTTCTTAGTTAAAAGGCTTTGAATGACACTGAATATAATGGAAATGCCAAGTAGCAACAACAATAACAACAACAAAAGCGATAAGCAGAAACAGCAGGCTGCAAACATGGGAAACAGACACGTAAGTATCATTAATCAAATGTCCAGACAAGTGTAAAGTATAAGCAGGACCAGGACCAGAACCAGGATCAGAACGACCCTCGCTTTCCAGTAAAATGAAGTGTGTGCGACCTGCCCCAAGGCGTGGCAGGCACCGTTTTAAGGCCTTGCGTGGCGCCTAGTACACGTTGCCAACCACCTGAAGTGGCTTGTCCCACTCGACAAGTGGCACTTGAGGCGCCACCGCCCCACCTTTACCACTGTTGACAATAAACATTGCGACGACGTCGACGCACTTTATCAACGCACAAGGAGTTGTAGAAGTGTAGTCGGTGTAGCTTCTCAACGTTCTGCAGCAGGACACGCAGGCAGGCACCAGTACCAAATTCACACAATCTCTTTTTCTCTCTTCCTCGGTCTCGCACTCTTTGGCCAAAATCTAATATTAAGCGTGTGTACAAACCGTATGGTTGACATGGTTGACAGTGCTGACATTTTAGTTCCCAGGTGTGATTAATTTCGCTTTTGTTGTTCAAACGACGAGGACGCGATTTTCATTGCTCCCAGCTGCTCTTTTTTTTAATTTAATTTTTTTTTTTACGAAAAATTTGTAATGGATTTTGCGGTGTTTTTGTGCAGCTTAACAAGCGAACAGTTCAGCTTAACGAGTGAACAACCCAAAAATAAAACAAAAACACAGTTTTAAACAACTTTGGTTGGAGGTCTCTCGGATGAATGTTGAAATCAAGTTCAAAGTTTTGAAGCTTTCATTGAAATAATAATATTTAATATGTTTATACATTTTCCAATCTTATTTGGGTTTTTTTTTTTGTGTATACTGATAAGGGTGTGCAATGCCAAAATAATTAATTTACAAACAGAATTTCCAGGAATTGCTTAAATTTATATTTTTTTGTAATATTGTTTATCACCATTTTTTATTGCAAAAAAAGAATTTAATTTATTACTCAACTCATTAAAATTGTGATAAAAACACAAATCGGCTTAAAAACAAATTAAACAACAAACCGATTTTCCACTTAGCTCTGCTCAATGCATTTTTAAGCCAGGCAATCTGTGCTCAGGTAATCTGTGTTATCGCATGTACTTATAAAGGCTTTCCATTTATAAAGGCACCATGATAAAAATTAAAAAAACAAACAGACAAACAACAAGTGGCGCACATAAAAACTGATAGGCCCAAATGTTGGATCAACAACAAAACACGTTAAACAAAACCAAAAAACAATATATATATATATATTTTTATGCATACAAAGCAACAAACAAATGTATAAGCAAATATACATGCATATATTTTTATAGTTTTAAATGTGCATGTGTAGAAATCAATTTGTAAAATAGACTCATCAAACGAGGCACAAATCATGTCAAGGTTTGTTTTTACACAGAAAGAGCTAACACGTTGTTGCATTGACTTGTGGGTTGAGTTATCTGTGTTAACATTGATATGCAATGCCTTAACTTATCATATCTGGGAACTCGTAATTAATTCAATATTAGATAAGCAATCGCTTTACTATTTCTTTTTTTTTCACCATTTCCATTTGCTACTTTGGACATTTACATTTGCTAGTCATGTACGGTAAACAAATATTTGAAATGATAAATTATAAATAAGCAACAAGCACCTAAAAGAAAAAGATACACGAAATAAACGTACAATTTTTTAGAGTGAAGTGCAATTTCAAACTTACAACCTGGTGCTGCTGCTTCTGTGCTGCTCATTCATGCAGTCAAAATTGAATAAGTACATTTAGTTGATAGCAAAAATAGATAAGAGATGATATTTTATATAATCATAAAATAGTAACTTGCGGAATTGCGCACATCTTTTTTTTAGAGTTATGCAACATGATATGGCTAAATGTATTTGTTATTTCATTGCACAACATTTGATCTTGACTTTAAGCAAAATAAAATGCAATATTTCTAAACTCATATAGCAAAAACTCTGTTTATTTCATTCATATTTTTGACAGTAAAAAGTTTAAAAAATATTTTCCCCAAAAATCAAGGAAATTTATTTATTTATTTTTAAGCCATATAATTAAATTTAAAATTATTTTCACATTTTCAACAACAATAAAATATTTACTTTACATACAAACTCATCTTCGATATTTTAAATCAATTTTTTAACAAATTTAAGACCTCATATAAACTAAATCATTCCCACTTAAACAACTTTAGAAATATGAATGCATTAATATTTTTGACAAACAAAAGTATGAATAATATTTTACAGAAATAAGTAAACAAAACTACTTTACTCACCATATAATATACCATAGCAATTATTTTTATTTAAGTTTTAAACATCGCCAGATATTTATTAAACATTTACTCATACAAAATCCATTTCATTAAATTTCATATTAGTTACACATTTTTGGGCGCACGAGTATTTGACATTAATACCCTTTCAAAACCAATTAAAATATAAACCTTTTCTTATCCGTACCGATTCCCAATTAAAATCATTTTCAATGAAAAAAAGATTCTTATACATTTAAATTTATTTACTTTTTCCACAAAAACAGCACTTAATAAAGTTGCAGCCGAATATGTGATTACATTTTAAATTGGCATTTATCATACAATCACATTAAAGTTGGCCCGATAAAATCAAAGGGATTTTCACGCAATTTGTCGCATAATGCCATCAAAGAATTAAAGAATACTTTGTGGCGTCTCACAAGCAGTAATCCAGTCAGTCAACAAGCATACAAAACAAAAGTGGAAAAAATGCTGCTCATTAAGCACGTCAGAATCCAATTTGTTGTCACATCTTGAAAAACATAAAAAAAAATAAAATGGAAGCAAAGGAAAACGGAAAGCGAAATAAAATCAAAGAGCGTTTGTGGCACACGCAATTTCAAAAGATTAAATCCCGCACACATTACATTACATAGGACAAGCAATCCTTTTTATTATGTATACGACATATTTACCAAAGTCAACACTGTCTCTGGCTACATTTTTTTTTTTTTTGGGTCACACAAAATCTTCTGACCAGTTCATTTTTATCACATAACACCAAATAACAAGAGAGCATGTTTTTGTCTGCGTTCTTTTGGGGCAGCTACAAAGAAAAAAAAACTTCTGACATAATAATAAAAATTTCATGCCTGCAAAACGCCGACAAGAAGAAGAAGTTGGCTTTATATTAAAGCTGCTTAAGGCCATTATTACATTACATACATGGCTGGCAATGTCAATACTGGCGTCTCAAATGCGAGCTTCGTACTCAACAATAGAACAACAACTCAGCAGAAGAACGATGAAATGTGCCAGCTGATGAGCGAAATGTTACCAAAATAACAATGAAAATATGAAATAAAAAAAAAACTGTCAAAGAATGATATAAATATTTACACAATGACGACAATCATAGTACTCTAACAAATTGATGTAGTTATGTAAAATGGTTTAAAGATCATTTTATATCAATTGGGAAATAAACGCAATCAGTACACTGAAAACCAATGTGCATATCAATTTCCACAACTTATTCAGGCAAACCAATCAATTGATGATGTTTTTTTATATCATTATATAAATCGTTATATATGTAAATCTAACACGACCTTGAGCTAAAAATTTCAAAGATGACAAACAATTTACAAATATTCCAATATCCTTTAGCCAAACTATATGATTTTGATGGTCCTTTTGACCATTATTGTTGCCTTTAAATAAATGAGTTTTTTGTCTAAAAATAACAAGCCAAATGACCTCATGGAGTGTGTCTGTGTGTGCTGGGACATTGGCCAAAAGTCGCTGAAGTCTCTGTCATTATTGGTTTAATATTGTCAACGTTTGTTTGGGGCACACGCATAATATGTGTATACTTAACAGACTTCCATGCATATACGTTATTATAAGCACTGCCTTTGCAGCTTGTTAGCTTAACGTATGTATTTTTTTTACGCATGCCCGGTTTTGGCATTTATTATACCAGTTTTCGATGTTTTCGTTGTTGTTGTTGTTGTTGTTGTTACTTATTCGCATATGCGAAAGTTAAATTGCGTAGAAATTCACGTCGCGTCGTCATCTTTGGTTTGCCGTTAACCTTAAGTATGTATAGTTATTTTATGATGTGCCGTTGTTGCTATTTATTTTATTATACACTCGTGACAGCTTTGATTTTGTTTTTGTGCTTTTTCCCCCCCTCTAGGGAATAAGTTGTCGGACTTGTGGATATTAGATGTCGGTTATTAGTCTGCTTAGAGAATTGTCGTTGTCTTCGTCGTCGGTTGGTTCGATGTGAATAAATTTTTGCGGATTGGGTTGCCCATAAATTACATTATTCGGTTTTACTTCTCTATTTGATTTTACCCAAAACTAAGTAAAGAACTTTTAAAAAATGAAATAAAATAAATGAGAATGAAGCTCAAGCTAAAACTTGTTATAGCGCTTGCATATAAATCGCTTTTGCCGCCATCCTTTGTTGCTTAAAGGATTCTGTAGTTGGTTTCTTTTTTATTAAAGGTTTGCAATTCCAAAATCGCAAAATTAGGTTTTGCTTGGGATTTTGTACAAGTTATAGCATGCTTAGAATTGATAACGAGTTTGGCCTTAAACACACAATCAGGGCAGGGAACAGTATTTATCTTGTAAAATTGTTCATTGTTCTTTTAGGACTTAAGGATAATAAAATGCCATTGTCATTTTCAAGTCAATAATCAAAGACATTAATAAAGTTCGACTATCAAATGGAAAATTTTAATTTGGCTATCGAACTGAAATTAAATTTTTTTGTTTAAGAAAGACAACTAAGCAGCAATCGGTTTAAAGATAATCTAACTTTGTTTAAATGAGCAAAAAATTTATTTTTCTTGTACATTTAAGATGTATCTCTATGCACAAATAAAAGCCAATCGATTGTATTTACGATGCTAAACTATCGACTAATTAACAGATTTATGTGGTCACTACCAATGATTTGCAATTATAATTGCATGTTCAGGGGCTGTTGCCTATTAGTTACAATTGGCTGGAACTTTAGATGTGCATGTAATTACCATGACAAGCAAATCACACATTTCCTACTACTGCTGCTGCTGCTGCGTGACACCGTCAAAAATATAGAAAGCGTACCTACCCCTATTTGTGCTAACTGAATGCTACTTTATGAGGGACAGTATAATCAAACAGACAAACGTTTTGATGATGATAATGTTTTGAACTAGTAGAAGTATCAAAACCAAACCAAAAACTAGCAAACACGAACACCAACCGGACAAATTGTCTAGTCTGAAGTCTAAGTTCCGCTCTCTTGACCGACAATTGTACTATTGTACTACCCCAACTTCCACTAGTTAAGGCAAATTGTGCGTTGCCTTTTCTTTTTGGCACGCAAAAATGCTTAATTACATCCGTTTGCAGTCGGCGCGTGTTTCCGTCGCGTTGCCGCTAGGAAAAACCCAGGTGGAAAACCACAGTGAACCATCATCAACAACAACACGTGGATAAGTGAACCGTCGCCAGTTGGCATCTAGTCACGTTTTTCAGACTAAATTCAGCACTAAAATTCACCCACCCTCTTTGCAATAACAAGAATTGCTTGTGACCAGCTGTCCACAAGTTTTTCACAGTATTTTCTTCGTCAATCGCATTTTTCGCACGTATTGTCCGGGACATTGAGTGGCTGCCGTTGTCGTCATCATCTACCGAGTAGAGTTTCAGAATCGAAGCCCATTCAGCCAATACCAATCACCCCCGCACCATAGCATCCCTGTGCCCAAGGCACCCCCAGTGTGCTAGTTTCGTCACCTTGTACTGATTGCTGGTCAACAACGTTAAGGGTGAGTTGGAAAATTTTCAAAAAACTCTAACTACATAGATATAAGCTTTTTGCACCCAACGACCTGCTGATGCCAACTACACACTGAGGCCAAATATACTATATGTATGGTATATAAATTATAATGCTCCCAGCTGACTTCATGTGATTAAATTGCTTAATTAGACTGCACAGCCGGGCATGTGGGAAATTTTTGTGTTCCAGGGCTCGTCATACTATAGCTGATAATTATTTATGTCGGCCTTTGGCTAGTTTCATTACTTTTATTTCCCTTTTTGTTATCAAAATCGATAGTTAATTGAATTTGATGTTATCAAAATGACATTTTGATGTATTTACTTTTTTTTTTTTTTGGTGGGTTGGGCTTTGACAAAACGAGTATTGCTGGAAATGTCAGTGCACTAAAAAAAAAAAAAAACATTAGAATGTATTTTCATGTCAAAGTGTTTAAAAAAAAAACATGTTTTTGGAAAAAAAAAACCAAAATGTTTAAAAAAAAAATCTGAATTAGTTTTTATTTAGAACACCACTTATATCATGTTCTGTATAAAACATGAATTTCAATTAGATAAAATATTTTTAGTCAGAAACAATTAATATTTTTTCGAATGTTTTGGGTTTTACGCAAGAATTTTTTTAATAAAAATATATTACTCGGCAAGGGCGTATATATTTTTTTAAAACAAAATTATTGCTTTCACAAAATTTGAATATTTTGACAAATTCTTTTTATATTTTAGAAAACATAAAGAATAATTTTTATAAATAATTTTATGGACAATTTTGCATGAGATTTAAGGCGAGCATATATTCGTGCTGTTATAAAATGTGTAAGACAGTAAGCTTTTTTTTCAATAAACTTTCATCAAATTGAGCCAGTAATTTAATTAAAAAAAAGTTTTGTAAATGATATGCATAAATATTTATATTATATGTTTGAAGTTTACATTAATATTCAATGCAAACGCTAATTTTATAATTTGTTTATCTCTTCGTTGAGATTAAGCCACATTTTTCGACCGCACAATTGCACACAAATTAACAAATTATAGCTTATGAATACTGATATATATATGATATGTTTGTAAAAAATCAGCGCAATAATAATATAATAACATGTGTGATAATGCATTTGTAATTAAATATGCAAATTAAAAAAAACAAAGAATACAAAAATTTGTTTTAATTTAAACAGTATATTTGCATACCAATTTAGTTGATTAATGAACATCAGACCATTGCCATAAAAAATATAAATACTAATATAAACAAATGTATGAGAGCCAAACAAAAAATACTAGTTTCCCGACGTCAGTTAATTAATTATTTATAAAAAAAAGAGCAAAACTGTGCATAACAACAAACCGAGAGAAAAACAGAGAAACAAATAAACCAAAATTATATATAAAATTGAGCAAAAACAAAACTAACCGAAAGCCACATAAATTAAGCTATGACCCGCAATGAACCCGCTTAGCGACCCCATGGCGACCCCTTTGAAATGATTTACAACTGCAAGAAAGGGCCGGCAGGGCAGCCTGACACAAGTCTGATTGACCCTAAGCATCACCCCAAAATTGGGAGCAGCGAGGGAGTTAGCTGAAAGTTCCTGACGGCTGTTGATGTTTTCATAAAACCTAATAAAGCTTTCATTAAAATATTTTTTGTTCGCCAACTTTTTCGGACTTGTGTATATTAAAAATGTGGAAAGGAAATGTACCAGACACCAAATAAACCCCCCCACCCAACGCAAATGCTTAATCATAATGCTTTTTATGATGATGAAGCTTATCTGTCTAAAGTTGAATACAGGAAATTATTTCATGTTATACACATTTTCCTATTTGTTTTATTTATTTCAATTTTCATTTAGCTTTGCCAGAGCTGTTAGCGTTTTCTTCCCAATTGCAAATAAAAAAAGAATTATTTCACATCATTGTCAAAGTGAAATGCGCTGGTTTTGATGTGCTTGATAATTGCAAATGTCAAGTGCAATATTTCTCATACAATTTGTTTTAATGAGCTGACAAACAAAGCAATTTGAATTGCAAATTTATTTTGCATATATTTCAAACGATTTGTTGTTAATGCTTATAAAGCTAGTTAGTTACATATTCATTTCGAGTTGTCAACAGTATGAAATAAGATGCTGTCAAACAAAAGCAAAAAAAAACAAAAAGTTACCCTTTTTCTGTTTAACTGCGATTAATTTAAAACTTTTGATTTCGATAAGCTGGGGATTAAACAAGTTTTTAGGGAACTTCATAGATGATAGTTTGTTGTTTTTTTTTTTTCAATAATTGCCTTGTTTCTGTTTTATGAAAATAATTTTTTTATTTCTATTTGGAAGTATTCAGGTTTTTCATTTATTGATGTTCGTTAAAAAAATAGATTTACTTTATGATTAATTCTTTTTGGTATAAATCTACATAATTTTTTTAACGCTTACTACATATTATATTTAAGAAGAAAATTTTATTGCAGCATGTTTTTCCAAAAAAAATTTACAATAAATTCAAAATTTTGCTTTTTTTTAAAAGGGATTATTTAAGAAATGTTAAAGGAACTACATTATATTATATTATGTAAAAAGTTTAAGTTTAAGGAAATGACAAAAAAAAATTATAGTAAATAATTAAAAAACAGTATTAATTTATGTAAAAATATTTAATCATTGATAAATAGCCTTCGCATTGTCTTTTTTAGTAAAAACAAAAAAAATTTATAGTTCTCAAACAACTAATCTACCCCTTTTGTCTTTAAAATTCTATCTGTATATATATACTTTCCCTTCGCCTTGTCAAGCGTTTTGTAACAGAACACAAATTATTAAAATCACAAGCCAAGTATGACTACACAAATTACATGGTTCAAGAACTAATATTTATTATTGTTATTATTTTTTGAGGTGCTAAATTGAACTTTTTACTTCCCCCTCTTTATTATTTATATTTATTCACATCTGAAATGTGATTATTTAGCAGCTATGTGCTAATTGCGCTACTGTACTTATGAAGTCTAACCGGTAGAAAAAAAAAGTTGAAGACGACTACAGATATCATTAACATATATGTATATATATACGAACCACACCAAAAGTTCAATGGCATCTCTCAATTACAAGTCGATTTTGACACAGGAAAAGAGAATGTTGTTAAATTTGACACGTATTCTGAAGTGCAAAGTATGCATATCTTATCTTCGTTTTTTTTTTTTTTTTTCTTAAAATAAAAAAACACATTACAGCATGTTAATGACGCTGCCTGAGCTGAAGCTGTTGCTGGTGATTATGATGATGATGATGTTGTTGCTGTGTTGATGTTTCTGATGATTTTGCAGTTTCTTTAGGCAGGCAAACATATCGCATAAAAGGAAGTTGCTGTGCTGTGGGTGTCGTCCACTTCTTGAAACCAAGTAGAACAAATATCATTTACAGCTTTTGACCCACTTTTTATTTTTGAGCCACACATTGCCTGAGGCGACTTCGCGACGTGTGTGCAAAATATTATGTGTGTGTGTGTGTGTTTTTTTTTTTTTTTTTTCTTTCGCTACATTTTTGTGCCCATGAATATAAAAGTAAAAGTGAATGAGGTTTTTCTTATCCTACTTTGCACATTATGCTGCTGCTTGCGGGCAACAACAATATTTTTATGATGCTTGCCCCTTGTGGCAACTGTGGCAGCGACGTTTGCGGTAGCGGCTGTCGTCGTGGCTATTAAATTTCAATTATTGTTACATGTCTCACTCACACACAAATACTGCCAGCTGCAGTTACTCTGGCTACGACAACCATTCGTGTGAAATGGCAATGGGAAACGAGAAATACAAGAAAATGGGAATGGGCATGGAAATGGGTGGAAAATGAGAAATGGAACAAGTGGCATTTTGGTTAGCATTGCATTCATTGATGGATATTATTACTCTCTTTGGCTCCTCCTCTCAATCCCTCTTTATTGTTGTTTGCAACATAAGTTCGACATTTGCATGTTTGTTCGTTTGCTGCTTTGACATTTGTGAAACTCTTTGACACATGTGTGCTGCAAATCCAATAACTACATTTAGCGTCTCTTGCAGATCAGCGTAATTTATTGCAACTTGAGAAAGCGGCACGAATTTGACTTTATTTCGTTGAACAGCAATTATCGATAAGATTCAAAAATTTTGCCAATATTGAACTATGGAATGTTTTTATTTATCGCCTTTAAATGTTAAATACTTTCTAGAGTTGGCATTTATCACTTTGTTTTACTGTTAATGTCTATAAATCTAGCAAGTTTAGAAAGGCTGCATTACCAAGTATTTGAGGTATAAAAGTTAATTTATATGCTGTCATGCCTGGATATAGTAAATCAAGGCTACTCACAACACTAAGAATTAAACTATTTGCTTTTATTTGCTCAAAATACAAATTTTTGTATATTAACGCAATAGTTTTTTAATCTTCTATTCTTAATTAAATAATTAAAAATAAATAAACAACAAAATTTATTCTGAATAATGACCTCTAAAACCTTTTTTGACAAATTAAGCTGGTAAAACAGGAATACAAAAATTAACAATCTTAAAATATTCTAAAAAAAAAATCAGCTTACTTAAAACTTAAAGCAGATTAAAAGACAACGACTTTCTAATGCCATTTAATAGATCATCAAGAAAACAGCTAAGGCCACAACTTGAATGCTGTTGAGCAACTTTTAAGATTGAACTAGAAACGTAGCCCAAGTCAATGGCTAATTAAAGCCAACGAAAATCAACAAAGTCAGCTGTTGTTGTTATAGCATCAAAACGAACAAAAACCACATTGAAAACACCTCAATGGCATTTTAATTGCAAAACTTTAACGACTTTAACAATAGCGAAGAAAAAAAACTACAACAAAGAGATCCAAGAATCCAACCAATTGACATTCACTGGTCGAAGCCGTTTGTTTCCGCTTTGGGGGCCAAGTCTAGCGTTTGCTGCTGCTTCTTTTTCTTCTTTTGCAATTGATTTGCAGTGTAAAGATAAGTCAATATTTTATTGTTTTATTGGTAGCTGAGCTTGTTTCACATTTCGTGTTACGCCACTCCAACGAATTGTTCTTTACCTTTCAAAACACGATTCTCTACAGTTCTCTATAGTTTTTTTTTTTTTTTTTTGTATTTTTCTTATATACATATTTTTTGTTGTAAGCTGATCGAGTGTAAAACGGTGAAGTCAGCCAAAGCCATAGCAGTTAACCTATAAAACATATACGGCCATCTATTTATATGCTTGTAGATACGCATACACTTATGTGTGTAGTGTACATACATACATATATGTCTTGTCTATATACATATAAAGTCGCATAAAAATAAAAGAAGCATCGACAAACGACCCAAAGACGAAATCCACCAAGACCAAAAACTTGCTGACATTTTGGTTTATCCAATTGCTAACGACAAAGTCAATGGTTGATTTTAGTATGCATTTTATTATATATTTTCCTGCTACTTCTCTGTGCGAAAGATGTGGCAAAGTTGGAGTTTAAAAATATCTTGAAATTGCATTGGCAAAATTGTTTGCTGTGTTGTGATTTTGGGCCCATTGTTAACAATTTTTGTAGATAATTTGTATCGGAATAAAAGGCCGTTGTTGTTTTTTAATGGTGTTTTTTGTTTATTTCCCCATCAATTTTCTCCTACGTCGTTTCGGCTTATATTAAGCCTTCTTCAGGGAGCCTGCATAACATTTTGTGTTTTTATAATTAAAATACAAAAACAAATATTAAAAACAACCACTTATGAATACATACATACATCTTTTTCACTAAAAACCTTACAGCATTGTCATCACATTTAAATTAAAAATAAATTTAAAATTGCACTACTTTCTATTGACGTTGGTCGTTTTTGTCCGTTTTGCATGTTTGCTGCTGCAGTCATCTGTTATTACTGTCGAATAAATGTTGTTTGTCTGTTCTAAGTCTTCTTTGTGGTTCACAGCGTTCATGCTGCTTTGTTGTATTCGTAAGCTTTCTAACGTCAGTCTCGTTCTCTCTCTCCGTTCAATGTCCAACAGTTTAGCGTTTTCGAAGTCAGCTGTGTGACCTGTTGTTGTTGTGTGCTGTGCAAGAGCTGTGGTCATTTTTCCCTTTCTCGCATCCCCCCGGTGTTCGTTGAGTCTCGCTCCAAACGCTGTTTTTACGGAACGGAAGTTATAATGCTTGCATTTTCATTACATAATTTAGGTTTCAACTGTGTAAAATAAGATTCTAGTTAATGGTTTTGTGTAAATAAAGATAGAATATTTAAGTATTTCTTTATTTGTCTTTCTTTACTACATTATAAACACAAAATGTTTCTAATTTACAAATTTATGAATTACCTAATAAATGGTGCACAAAATAAATATTCAACAACATTGGTTATATTTGAAACACGTTAGTTTTTAGGAATTAAATAATGATAAAATATTTTATCTTCTGTCTTTAGTTTTTCATATTTGCTTACTTTTTATACAATAACAATTTTTCTAACTTTTCTTAGTTTTTAGCATTGTTACTCTTTCTATTTACGTTTAATGAGCATCTGAGTGTCATACTTATAATCAAAAGTTTTTATAACCTTAACTCACTTAGCTTAAGGCATCAACATTTGCCTTAATAACAAATGGCAATGGCCTTTTGCTGTAAGCCCTTCCTTACTTATTATGCTCAACACCTTAATCATAACAATGCGTTGCATAAACGTTTTAAAGCCACCAATTGAATTCACGCACAAAAAAGGATGTAGATAACATTAAAGCTTAAGTCGAAGAATCGCAAACCAACAATTTGATACAGAAACACTTGAAAACTTCTTAGAAATGCAAATATTTACCCAGTTCTGGCAACAGTTCTATGTTGCAGCCGTCCAAAAAGGAAATTGTTTGCTCACCTGCAAAGAGAAACCGAAAATGTAAGGAAAAACGTTTTTAATGCCGAGTCGTATAATTTAATAATGTAATATAATGGAATTGAAGCGCAGGCAGGCAAAATAAAGAACCTTGTTGCCTAATTACGTACGCCGCAGATGAAATCAGCGCGAAGATATTCTTGGAAACCAAAAATACAGCAACAACAACAACACCAACAACAAAAGTGCACTAAAATAACACACTCAACTAATTAGTTTAAACAGGCGAGTTGAGTGTTGCAGTGTTGGAGTTAAAGTCGGGATTTGGACTCTGGTCTGGTGATTTGGATTCGAGGCTGGACTGCTCCGTGTGGATACGACGGCTGCGTCTGGAGCTTAAGCTTATCGCCAACATGTAATTTAACTAAATATGGATGCATGAATAAATTCAATGGCATAATGAAGATAAACGCACTAACCCAAGACGCAAGACATTCTTACCAAGCGCAGGCAACTACTAACAAAGATCCAAGACATAACAAACAGAGAAATGCTAAAGCAGTTTATGCTAATCAACTGAATACCCTGTCAAAATTTCGTTCAATATGCTTAAGTTTGCAATAGAACTTTACATTAAAATCCTTTTTTTTTAAGAAAAGAACAACATTTATGTAAAGAAGTACTTTAAAAGAAAAATAAATCATTTTTAAAAAGTTTTTAATTTTTAAGTTTAGTAGACATATGTAAGCTACTTTTTGCATTGTTTTAATATTTTTAATCATTTGTCTACAAATATTTTACAGTGCTTTCAAAACTTGAACAGTGAAAGTCTTTCTAAAAAGCTTTTCAAAATATTATATTTAAAGAATGATATATACACAAAATAAAGCTTAGAGCTTTAATGTGCCTTCAAAATAAGGAATTTAGAGTTTTTTGGAGTGCTTTTTTATATTTTATTTTAATTTAATTTGTTTTAGAAAGAAATTGTGCAATTTTATTCCAATCTGCATATACTCTGCTTGAGTTGAGCTCTACAGGGTATATCAAACAATAACAATAACAACAACAAAACGTGGCATGCCGCAGATTATCGTGGAACGCAGACGCTGGAGCAGCGGCAACAACTTTTGGCCACGACAAGCTCATTTGAGCTGGAAATCCAAACAAAGGCATATTTAAATGTTTGGCAACATTTTGTGCGAAATCGCAGAAGAAGAAGCAGAGGAAGGACAACACGCAGCAGCAGGAGCAACATCAACAACCTCAGCAAACTGAGCGGGTGTGTGTATGTGTGTGTTTGTATATCTGTGTGATTAGATGTGTGTGTGTCGCTGCCAACTCCTTTTCGCTGTTAATTTGCCAAACAATTGGCAGATAGCCAAGGCAAGCGAGTCGACCCTAAAAAAAACCAAAAGCACAAAAAGAACCAAACTAACAAGTCAACCAAAACATAGCTAGACGGAATGACGACGCGCCCCAAGGCGCTCTCTGTCCATTGTTGCAATTGTTGTTGGATGCTGCTGCTGCTGCTGATTTTGCTGTTGCGGTTCTTGTTGCAGTTGCATATTTTGGCGTGCACGTTTTGCTTGTTGACTGTTTGTTGTGGTTGTTGCAGGCAACAAATATGCCAGGCAGCCCAAGCAGCTCTCAAGACCAACAAAAAGCAAAAAGCAAAACGAAAAAAAAAACAAGTTACACCACGTCCCGCAGAATAACAAACATCGAACAGCGCCAACAACTCCAAAACTGCAAAACTTGATTTACAAAAACATAAGTCGGCAACGGCACAGAAACTATGCACAAAGTCGAAGTTGTAATGCTCTAACTTTGACAACCCCAACCTTAATCATTGCATTTTATGCTCTTGCCAGAAAACTTATTTTGTATTGCTATGAATGTTTAAAAGTTTTTGTTTGGTGTTGTTCTTTAAAACAATAAAAAGCATCTTAAAATTTATATATTTAACGTATTGAGCTACTTAACAAAACAACAAATCTAACAATTTTCTTTATTAGTTTATGCGACT
Organism: Scaptomyza flava; assembly: GCA_030179655.1. NCBI lineage: Eukaryota > Metazoa > Arthropoda > Insecta > Diptera > Drosophilidae > Scaptomyza > Scaptomyza flava. The sequence continues at coordinate 28,303,838 of JARNME010000012.1, forward strand.
TTAAACTTTACAATGAAACTAAATTTTTATTTTACATTCTATTTAGAAATGATAGCTCTGAAAATATTTAAGAAAATCAAGAAAATCAAAATTTAATTCGAAACGTAATTCGCGTTTTTAAGACTATTATTGTAATTTTAGATTTGTTCAATCAAAAGGTAACAGAGTTTAATCTGCGCTTCAACTTGTTATGAAATATATATGTGAGATTTATCATAATTTAACTCTTTCGCTTGATCAGTTTTTATCTTCACTTTTAAACTAGCATTTCTGTTTACGTTTCTCTCACGTTCTTTCTCTGTTTTACTCTTTTTCTTAATGCTATAATATTATTTAGATCAACCATTAATCTAACTAAATATTTAAGCTTATGTCCAAAGCCATCGTACCCCTCTGTCAAGGGTATAATCACAAACAAAGGTTCCTTAGTGCTGGCGCTCCAACAAAAAAAATAAATAAATAGAAACCAGTTCCCTCTTAATCCGGCTTTTTTTCGCCAGTTCGTGATTAACTGTGGACAGTTAAAAAGGAAGGCACTAGGCGGTGGCGACGACGGAGACAACGGCAACGGCGACGGTTAAGAAGCACTTTGAGAGTTGGAATGAAGAGTTTGCGATCCGCTGATCGTCAAAGATTTGCTGCATGTAACTCAATCGCTGGCGCTGATCATTAGGCTTTTATGTTTGGCTGCCCGGCTGTCCAACCAAGTACTGACTTGGTTCGAACTGAGTTGAGCTCAGGCAGCCTGTTTAAAAATCGATATCAAGTTCAGACAATGGCAACGCTGATTGATGCGACTCATCAGACAGACACATATACACACAATGGCAGAAAACGGGGTGCAGAAATGTGGCGCTTTTGCAATTTAAACAATGCCAATCCGCGACTCAGCTCCCAAACATGGCTAAGTAGTTGGGTTCGTGGTCATGAACTTTGCGGAAGATATATATATATAAATAAATTCCAATTTTTGGCTTTTGTTCTGCTGGTTTCGAATTTTTTATCTTTTTGGCAAAACTAATGACTACAATTTTAGGGGCGTTTTCCTCTTTGATGGGGGCCAGGCCAAGCGAAGAGATTGATTTTGGTTTAGTTCTTGTGTGTGTGTGTGTGTGTTTTTTGGCGCCGCTCTCATATTATATAAGGACGACGATGAATGGCTGAAAGCTGATTTGATTATTTACTTGCCACAAAAATCAATTTGACGGGTTTTACTGCTGCTGCTGCTGCTGCCAATGCCGTTGCCGTTGCTGTGTGAAGTCAATTTTTGAATTTGGAACGTGACTTTTGGCTCGCAGGAAGGATAGAATGGGTTGGGTTTTTTGGGTTAAGACAAGACACCATTATATTATATTTTTGTGTGGTGTGACTATATCTGTTAGTTGAGGAAACTTTAAGCCAAAAAAAAAAAAAAACGGTAAGATTTTATTTAAGTGCAGTGAGAGAAAAAAGGATTGAAACCTAAATAAAACTAAAATAAAACAAGTTAAATAATAAAATAAACTACAGTCGAGCTTCCATATAACTTCCGTATAAGCGAATTTCCTATGCAACGAAAAAATCGAAAAAACGAAAAATCAAAAATCAGAGCCCTGCAATTTGATTCAGTCAAAACCCCATTCTATATAACAAAATTTCTCTATAACGAATTTTTTTCTTGTTCCCTTGAGCTTCGTTATAAAAACATGGTAATAACTTATATTTGGGTGAATAATATCACGGAAAGCTCAATACGACACAGAAATTAAGGTGTTCAACAAAAAATAAAAACCTAAATAGTTAGAGCTTAAAGTCAAAAGTTTAAAACAACATAAATGGTAAAATGAACATAGGTAAAAAAAAAGTATATTTTTTGTAACATTATTTTACAAGAAAATATGCATACATGTGCACTATCATAAGAAAATATTGTTATATGTATAATACTTTTTTTGTAGTGGCAAGAGGAAATTGCGCTGCTGATCAGCGAGCATAAAATCTCAAAGCTATGTAGGCTTGGTACTCCATCTATAAAGCATGTAAATCACTCACGCGCAAAACTGAAAACAACGCAACAAAATTTAACAGAAGAGGCACCAAAAAAAACGAGAACAACAAAAAACAATGGGAAATGAGTAAGTGGGGTCAACAGAGCGGGTCAACCAGCTCAAAAAAACATTTCACCACCAAACTGCAAAGAGGTTTGCGGATGCACAAAAGCCAAGCAAGACACGAAACTCATTCGGAATTAACAAACAAAATGGCTTATGACTTATTCATAATTATGTGTAATTATGTTGATGCATACAAATTAATGACACTTCAATTAGGCAGCAACAGCAAGGGAAACTACAACTACCACAATGACTACTGCATAACGCAATTTTTTTAAAGCAACACCAAAAGCAACAGCAACATGATCAACTTTAATTAAACGCTGCACTTACGGAGTGCAACAACATGGCTGTCGTTGTTAAGATACTCTTACAAAAGATTGATTTTAATGAAAACATTATCAGAAGTTAAAAATAAATACATTGACTTATATAAGCTTTAAAATAAACATATGCCAAAATATTTGACAAATATTCAATATAAATAAATTTCATTAAAATAAAATTGCAAAAATCAACAATAAAAAAATATATGCCAAAAAAAAATATTAAGTAATAAAATTATTTTAAATCGTTTTACTCGGTTTACTCATAAATATGAGCGAATTGTATCCTTAGCTAGTTTTACAAAGTTCATTCTTACATTTTACATAGCCCCCAGCAACGTGATCAATTTGGGCAGCTATCTGAGTTTTCAACAGGGCATCAAACAGATTATACGCCAAATAACAAAAAAACGCCGACAAAGTGCCAAAAGACATGTCAACGGCCAGCCAAGCCAACCAACATCGCAGTAACAGCAAAAAGGCTGAGCCCAAAATGTTGCTAGTTTTACAAACAAGAGATGAGCGTGCGTCGTGAAACGAGTAACAGGAATTAAATTTAAAAAAAAAATATGTATATATATCAGAGCAAATGGTAACTTTATTATAAATACAAAATCCCACTTAAGTAATTAACCTCAATTTAAGTTTGAACTTTTTGTAATTTGTTAATGTAAAAATCCGATTATTTTTATAAAAGTCATTTTTTATCATTAGTTTTGATTTTATATATTACTTAAGATTACAATATAAGTTTTCATTTCAAACAATATACTTTTTTTGCACATAATAAAAAATAAGCCATTTATATTTATTCGTCAAAAATATTTTAGCATTTAAAATAGGCAACCTTCTGTCATTCTTGTAAATATATTAATAAAAGTCGAAGTTTTGGGTTGCTGACAACTCTGTTGCAGCTGTAAGTACTGGTGCTGGAGAGAACGGTTGACAATGCCATAAAAACTGCAGTAAACTTCAATTTTTTTATAAATTTATATGTATGCTATTTTTTTGCTCTTTGTGCTCTGCTGACGGAGAAAGCAACGCGACAAAACGAAACTTTTTTGATGCACATTTTTTTTTTCTGTAATAAATGCAACTCAAGTTTTTTGACATGGGTCTGGTCTATTGCATGTTCTACTTATATTTTGTACTTATGCTTCAACAACGTCATAGACTTCATCGTTGCAAGCACATTATCGTTTATTATTATCAGCAATTTGAAAGTTTGTCATAGTCATGTTGCATTAACGTCACTCTGGGTTTATTTTTTATGGTCTCATATCAATGAATGAACTAAATTGCTACTAAATGCATAAATTGCTTAAGAATCATAACGGATCATTAACTTTAGAGCCGGACGCTCGAAGAAATAGAAGCAAATGTCAACCGATAACTAAAATTGACACTAACGACTTAAACTTTTGCTTAAAACTTGTTGAGAAATATTCGCAACTAAAAAGAGTTTTGACTTAGAATCATGCCACGATACAACTTTAATTTGAATGAGTAAGGAATTCAGTTTTACGCATTTTCGTTTATTGAATGAGCTGTTTGATTTCATTAAAAAAATCATTTAACTACTGATTTAAACACCCTTTGTTAGACATATTAATTATACTGATGTACTTAACAAAACTTTGGCAACTACTTTAAATGCTTAAGTTTTTGAAAAACAATTCAATTCACAAACTGACACATGCGGTGAAAACAATTTGTCTTAGTCATCAACTAAAACACTCACACGAATTTCTCGCTAAATACGTGTGTTTGTGGGGAGGAAGAAAAAAATATACCAAAAGAGATTTAACACTTGAGAAGTGAACCAAACTACCGACCGCTAAATTCTTAACCCTCCCCGACCCACATTTCTTACAATGGGCACTTTTCAAGTTTATTACTTGAACATTTATCATTGCATAGTCCAAACGAAATAATGAATAGAAATGCACTCAAAGTATTTTGAAAGTAAATAAAAAATATTAAAAAAAGTGGGTAAAAACTATTCAGTTTAGCTTGACGAAGATTAAATGCTCTACCAAACGAATGTCGTTTTAAATACATTATGTCGTTGGAACATATGTATAGGCAATAAATCTTAGATATTAACAATCCGAATGCCCTCGAGGCGAATAGAGTATAGCTCTTGTTATATTGGTAAAAGCCGCAAAATATAGGAGCAGAATTCAAAGTTCAACAAGAGCTGAAAAAACCAAGTGCTTTTATTTTGTTTTCATTTTTTTTTTTTCACAGTCTTCAATAATGTTGCGAACGAGGCGGGGAAAAACAGGGCGGTGCCTCTGATTGTGTGTACAAGAGCAACAAAATCAATGTAAACATCGCGCGCTTACACACACAAGTGCAAGGTGGGATGGTAGATGGGAGGTTTTAAAGAGGGAGATGGCTTTGTGTTGCGATATGTAAGCGAAAACTAAGAACAATGTCATGCAATCAACTTAAGGCCAATTGCAGTCAGCCAACAGCAGCAGCAAGCAACAATAACAACAACAACAACAACTTTAGCCAGCAATCAGTAAAACTAAAAACTTGTACAAATGTAGGTGGGGATGGGTTCAAAATCAACCTGAAAAGCATAATGAAAAATGTTTCGTTGAGTGCTTTTGTGTTTGCCACGTCATAAGGTGCACAATTTGTTGTTGCAAATTGCACTTTGCACATTTTTAACATGTTTTTTTTTTTTGAGATAACACTTTTCGCTCGAATCCATTTTTGTATTTTTTTATTTTTTTTAAACAACTTTATCGATTTAAGCAAAAAGTTTAAGTAGGATTTATGGATTGATTATTTGTTTTGTTGAGTTGTTTGTTGATGAGTTGAACGATTTGAATAAATAAACTTATAAATAATTCTAGGCTATTTATATACAGTACGACCTCGCTCAACGCAACCTATTTAAAAATTGCAAAGTGTTTGCAAAACCTGAGGGAAAATTTTCTGTTGGCCACGAGACCTATTACCAAAATGAGATGCCTTTGCTAACCATTAAAATTAAAGTCAATCGAACAATCCTGTGTTCAAAGCAAGGATTTCATTTTATTTTATTAAGTAAAAACAAACCAAAACATAAGATTTTCTTATTAAGTTGCGTTAACAGTCTACAATGTGAATAGTTCAGGTGTTGCAATTATGCAATATGAAATGAATGAATGAAAAAAAAAAAATTGTTTTATTGCAAAATATGAAAGAGCATGATAAAACGAACAAGAAAAAATGTATTTACCTTTGCTGAATCTTGGAATAATTCAAATATATATTAAATATTAAAAAGTTTAGGTTGGAATATCAGTATTTAAATTTTTGTCTCTGAATTAACTAAAACTAGGTATTAACATCAAAAGGAAGCCGGCACTGAAAGCTATCTTTCGAAGTAATTAGACCACGCTAGCATTACAACTCGCCTAAAAAGGACTTATGTACTGTGTCTGAGATCGGGGCTTCTCCCTTATGTATATATGTACGTCAGAACTGGAATATTTGATATTTTTTCTATGCATACAACCGTCATTTGATTGAAGTGTAATTTCGCAATGCTCAAGTATTTATACTTATTTTCTAGAATTATTCAAAATATTTATAGATGACTTAACATTACGGTTATATGGCTTTAGCTTTTTCTTTATATAATAGGTAATTACATATTTTAAAAAAAAAATTGTAATTTTCCTACGAACTTTATATTAAATTACCTGACCTTCAATACACCCGTTTACCTAACTACTGATTTTAGTATAAGTTACAACACTTTCTGGAAAATCAAGTTTATAGACAATATACACTTAACACAAGAATTATATTACTATTAGTATTGCTTAGACTTGCATCGTATCGATTTCGAGCTAGTCAGCAGCATCAGCAATTCAATTCAGAGTTGTAGACGAACATTTACAACACCTGCAGCAGAGTATTACGATAACATTTGGCGTGACAGTTCACCACATGATTGATTACACTTGGCAAAGGCAATGTATATGCATATGCTTGTGGAGCTTTACAAAAGCAAGTTCTTAAATGAATCTACCTGGTACAATTTCAATGTTCTGCATTTAACTTTGCTTTACGTTGTACTCGGTTTTAGCCTATTTTTATTTTCCCTGCTAATGTCAATCGAGTTGCAGTTTTTCCCTCGGTATTTTTTATACCAAATACCCTCTAAACAGTGTTGAATGGGAATTTATTGAAATTGTGAACATTTTAAGAGCCAAAAAACATGGAACTGAAATTTTTAAGTAAGTTTTGAAGGATTTCCTTTAATCAATGCAGATAAAGGCTTTCTACGTTTGTACAACTTTTTTTCTCTTAAGATCAATTTGTTATTGCTTTAGACATAAGGGTATCTCTTTGTTGAGAACTCGCTTTTTCATCACTTTTAGTTATTTCTCGTAAAAAAAAATGTTGCAAAAAAAAAACATTTCAAATTTTTTGTTTGGTTTTTTCCATTTTTTTACTATTGCAATGACTGGCCATCTAATTTAAGGTATGAGGTACTCAGATGAGAGAGTTTGTGTGTAAGTGTGTGTGTTTGTAGCTTTTGTGGTTTATTGGTTATGGATTGGGCACAGAAACAGAATGATACAAATACATGCAAACAAACTGGGTTGCTGCCATAAATGCGCTGCATTGCATTTTTATATACATATATTTATGTACATACATATATAAAGTTTTTCCACATTTATTTTTTCCGTTTGGTCTTTGTATAGCAAGTGAATTGACTAACGGGTCAAGGTTGACATATCGCGCAATGCTTTTATTTTCGAAAAACCATATGACGCACACACACAAACACACAAATGAAATATATATGTGTGTTTGTATGTGTATAAGGCATGTTTGCTTTTGTGGAAACTCTGTGAACTTACATGGCATTTAAAGCCAGTTGCCAAAAAGTACTGGAACAGCAAATATTAACTATGACATTTATGACACACTTTTCTTTACTTGGCTGCAAAATTACATAGAACTCGCAAGCAAGTTGAAAACGAAAGACAACAACAGCGAGAAGAACTCAACAGAGTGCAAACAACAACATATTTATTGTCACGTGCCAAAACGAACACACAGCACATGAAGCAGTGTATAACTTTGCCAAACAAGCAAAGTGAGTGCAAAACAAGCGAAAACGAGAATTGCATTTGAGAACTAAGCACTGACCAAATGCCCTAATACTCTATATTGACAAGAATCATATTAAATGTTTTCTTCAACGTCCTAATTTTATGTTCTAGTATTATTTATTATTATTATTATTTTGGTTGCATTAATACATTTTTGGAAATATTTAATTATTTTTTTAAATTCATAAAAGTATTTTAATTAAAAACTTTTGAACTATATATATTTATAATAATAGAAAACATAACATTATTCATAAGTTTGAAGCTTTCAATATAACAATCACATTCATAAATACTTAAAACATTCTGACTTAAATAAAATTTTAAAAATTTTAAACGTGATTTATTTTTGAAAATTCGAAATTTTCACAGCGAATACTTTTTTTAAAACTGTAAAGGTTTTTTAACTTGCGGCCTTCACTTCAGAAAAAAAAAAAACATTTTTCTGAACCTTATTAAAATATTGGTTAACATAAATAATTAAAAGCAAAGAGTATAAATGCACAAACTACGACAACTTTTTGGCATCGCTTACAAAAGTTGCTCACCGAAAAAGAAAACAAACAAAATACGAAGCGAAAACGTCACAAGAAATGCAATAAATTTTTTGATTTTATATAAAAATTATCTGCCTTTAACGCCTCTTTTTACCCCTCCTTAAGATTACTACAATGTCCATCTTTGCATGTCAAATCAAGTGTAAAAATGCAGAAGCTTACGTATTTCATTGGAAATGGTGTCGAGTTAAAAAAATTAAAGGTGAGTTTTGTGAAAACAAACAATCAAAAAAAGTACTTGCAAATATTATTATTTTCATATCTATATTCCTATATTCAACATAAATGCATCGTTGCACAGTATATTTACTTTAGTGTAAGTGCACATTTAGCCAATTTGTTTTCATTTAGCCGCTGGCCAACTGACACTATTGTCTATTGATAAAAGATATTTCTTCAATAGACAGTGTTTAAAACAAATTCGCAAGTATTTGTTAATATTTGAAAACATGTAAAAATATGTCGGAAGCTTATTTTTAAGGATTAACAAACATATTTTATTTGAAATTTAATAGCAGATAAGTGTTATATTTAATATTTGTTTAAAAAACAATAATCTCTACGTCAAATAATGAATATTAAAGTAAGCTTTTCCGCTTTCAACGCAAATTATCCAATCTATACGTAAGATTCCAATAATCGAATTGCAGTCAAAATATTTGCTAGTGTTTCCCTTTTTCAGCATGGGTTAAAAAGTGCGAAGAACTTCAAAGGGAAAATTGCAAGAAAACTTTTATCCAAAGAGCACAATTGAAGTGAAAGAAGCGCAAAATCTGCAATATCCGGTAATTTGTGTCTTCTCATCTACACTTTATTTCTGTGTTTTTTTTTTTTTTTTTTTTTTTGTTCTTGTTGCTTGTCTCATTTTTTGAAAGAGCAAAAAGACAAAAGAAATTGCTGCGTCACCACGCAGACAGTTTGAATTGGTGCGCGAGTAGCGAAAAATGAGAAACTACTATGTACACTCGTTACTGAAAGAAGCGAAAAGCTAGAGAGTAATGAGAAACGAGAGAAACGAAACGAAACGAAACGAAACGAAACTAGACTGCAGATAACTAACTCCATAAATGCATAGATACGTGTGCATATGTACGCATGTATGTGTGCAGTTGGTTCCGTTTTTATACTCGATACCGAAGGTAAAGAGTATATTGGGTTTGTGCAATGTCCGTCATGGTGTCCGTCCGTCTGTCCGTCTGTATGTTCGCAACTTTTTTCCACACCCTTCAAGGTAGAGACTTGAAACTTTCCAATTCTCTTTATCTATGGGATAGTAAATTAAAGTGTCAAGATGGGGGTTCTACGATAACTGGGGGGCTGGCAAATCGATAAATTCGATAACTCAAAACCGATAAATCCTCATATTTCGCACATCCTTACAGCTAGAACTACCAAATTTGGTGGGCAGATAGCTACTAGCAACCCCCAAAAAACTGCATCAAATTTTGGAGCCACGCCCACCCATTCCGCCCCCAGCCCCCCCGCAGTTTAAAGTCAAAAAAGCGTATATCTCCCACAGTTTTTGAGCTAGAGCCACCAAATTTTGTGCCAAGATAGGTGATGATGACCCCCCAAAAACTGCATCAAAAGTTTGGATGCCACGCCCACCGATACTGCTCTAGCCGCCCCCATCCACCCCAACGCTTCGTCAAAAACGGGAATGCGTGTATCTATCAGAGTTGTGGAGCTAGAGCCAGCGAATTTGGTAGAAAGTTAGCTGGTAACGACCCCCAAAAAACTGCATCAAAATTTTGGAGCCACGCCCACCCATTCCGCCCCCAGCCCCCCCGCATTTTGAAATCAGAAATGGCTATATCTCCCACAGTTTTTGAGCTAGAGCCACCAAATTTGGTGCCAAGATAGGTGATGATGACCCCCCAAAAACTGCATCAAAAGTTTGGATGCCACGCCCACCAATACCACCCTAGCCGCCCCCATCCACCCCAACGCTTCGTCAAAAACGGGAATGCGTGTATCTTCCAGAGTTGTGGAGCTAGAGCCACCAAATTTGGCATGAAGATAGCTTGCAACGACCCCCGAAAAACTGCATCAAAGTTTTGGAGCCACGCGCACCCCTTCCACCCCCCTTTCCCCACCTTTTACAAACTTTGAGCTAGAGTCACCAAATTTTGTATGAAGATAGCAATTGACATTCCACATAGATCTGCATCAAAAATTTGGATGCCACGCCCAACCATACCGCCCCCAGCCCCCCTTTCCCCACTTTATACAAACTTCGAGCTAGAGTCACCAAATTTGGTATGAAGATAGCAATTGACATCCCACATGGATCGGCAGCAAAAATTTGAATGCCACGCCCACCCATACCGCCCCAAGCCCCATAGCCCCCCTTTCACCACCTTTTACATGGATGCAATTCCACCAATACCGCCCCCAGCCCCCCTTTCCCCACTTTATACAAACTTTGAGCTAGAGTCACCAAATTTGGTATGAAGGTAGCATTTGACATTCCACAAGGATCTGCAGCAAAATTTGAATGCCACGCCCAACCATACCGCCCCCAGCCCCTCTTTCCCCACTTTTACAAACTTTGAGCTAGAGTCACCAAATGTTATGAAGATAGCAATTGACATTCCACAAAGATCTGCATCAAAAATTTGGATGCAATTCCACCCATACCGCCCCCAGCCCCCCTTTCCCCACTTTATACAAACTTCGAGCTAGAGTCACCAAATTTGGTATGAAGAAAGCAATTAACATCCCACATGGATGGGCATCAAAATTTTTAATACTGGTATCGAGTATACCGCAGTCGGTTGCGTCCGACTGCAACGTTTCCACTTGTTGTTTTTGGTTTTTTTGGGAACTGCCAAAGACAAACAATGGCAATGTCAGACAGTTTTCCGGCTTTTCCCTCGCCTTCAAGCCATGCGTCGCACGTCACAAGGGCAGCTCAAAAGAAAAAAGCCGCCCAGAAATGAAGCTGGGGAAAGGCGTGTAATTACAGATGGGGGGTATTGGTATTTGAAGAAAAATGTTTGTAACTTGCCGTCTGTGTGTAAAAGGAGAGGCCGCGAAATGACTCCAAGCTGTTTGTCGTCGCGTGCGTTTCGCATTCCATTGAAAATGCAAACAACTAGAAAACCTGATGATGCCAAAAATGGAAATTTAACTAAATGTTTCGGACTGGCTGCTTAGCATATAAAATAGTACTATAGATAGTTTTTTTTTCACCAGCATTTCATTAAAAACTTTTATCGGGATTGAGGCACATGTAACAATCGCTTATATATTTCTTTTACTCATTCTCTAACCTCTCTCTTTAACTTTCCTCTTTCTTTTTAGTTGGCCACGTGCCAAAGATTGCGCGCCTTGGGGGCACACCCACTTTTGGCTGCATTCATATATAGCCAGTCTTTCAGTTGAAAAGGTAAACAAACATACATACATAGGTCTAATGCCTCTCTCACATCCCGTCAACTCAAAATTTTTGTTGTTTTGGTCAACAGTCGACGGCAAAATGTAAAGACAAAAAGCAAACGACATGGACTAAGATGTTGCAAGGCGATGTGGCAGCAATGTGAAGAAAAAAGAGAGAGGTAGAACTTCCTATCATCAAACAGACTTGAGTGTGTAGAAAGCATATTGAATGAAGACAAGCTAATAACACAGGCCAAAGGTTTAGTGAAAAACAACAAGTTTTATTTGTGAATAAACAATTGTGTCTAAATGCAGCAAATTAATTATTACAAGATCTATTTACTCGAATTGCACATTAAAGTTCACTTGAAAGAATAAGTTAAGTAGTTAAATTTATCATCCACATAGTTCGTTTTGTTATTAACTTCGAATATATTGGGTAATTTTGTTAGTTAGATAATTCAAAAAACCAAAATCAGCTAGAAAGGACTAAAAAGAACAAATTAACAATATAATGGATATTTAGTTAATTGAATTAAGTTCTATTTGTTCCAAGCAATTCGATACAGTAGCTTATTTTATTTAGCTCGTTCCCTTTATTAGAACTCCTTTTCTTAAAATGCAGGAGCTTATGAAAATTCATTTGAAAGACTGCAGAAATACAAATTTGTTTGTTGATTCACGAAATTCTACTTCCAGGAACTAACAAAGATTGATTTATATTAAAAATTGGAATTTAAATTTTATAAAGATCCTTTTATAATTTAAATTTGTAAATAATTTATTTTATAACTATTTATCTTATAAATAACTTAGGAATACCTTAAAAATTATTTTCACATTAAACACAATCAATTTCAATTAATTATAGTTTTCTTTTGTACGCAATCAATTAATTAATTAGCTGGTAGCTTCATTACGACAGTTGTATACAAAGAACGTATGAATACTCTAAACAACAAATATTTTATCCACTTAGCACGAGTGGAAAGTGAAAATTTTGCTTGGGAATTGCCTCGCAATCATTATTATTGTAGAGCAAAGTAAAATTTAGCTAAGCGAAAAAATTCAATAAGTAAGAGATGCTCTTTGTGCGTCATTTCAATAATTTATTAGTTATTTTAAAGGCGAGCAGCTATGAGGAAATGGAATATTGAATTCAAAACGGCACAGCAGGTGATTTGCATTATTCCACCCGCTGGGTATTGCAAAAAGCATTGTAAATAACTGTATTTAATAACGGTTGAGCAATTTATGGGTAAAGGCCAAAAGGCGAATGGCAAACTAAACAAATGGAAATCAAATAAACAGCAAAAGAAATACACCAAAATACTTTAGCAAATTTCCAACATGAAAGCGTGCGAAAAAAAAAAGTTTGAAAGCGATTTTTTGTTTTGTTTTCATTTCTATTGTGGAGGCGTGTGAAATTTTTGTTGGTTTTTGTTATTTTTGCACTGTGTCTATATTTATGTAGCTGAATTCTGTCTTCAAAGATTAAACAAAAATTTTTAGCTTGTTGTATTGTATTAAGCGAATTTGTTTGCCTTAAAATTTCAATTTTTTGTGTATGTATTTTACTTTTTTTGCGGATATCTAAATTTACTTATTCTTTTCTTGCTAAGTGTTTTATTGGCTTAAATAATTATTCATTTATTTAACGAGATTCCAAAACTTGAAAGAAAAATCAATTAACTTATTAGTAAGTATGTATTGTGTTAATAATTAATTAATTTTTCCCATTTACTTTACGCACACACAAAAATATTGCTGGCTATTTTCGGCTTTTGGTCAGCGGAATGTGTTTCATATGCTTAGTATAATTGAACATGATTGATGTACACACACACACACACACACACACAGGCAAGGCAGTGTGGAAATACCCCGGGGACTAACAAGACCTCAGACCTTCATTTGCGGTTGGTTGACTCAACGCACGTCAATGTACTCAATGCAAAATAATATATAAAAAAAAGATGAATTATTCTGCTTGGTTTTCATTTATGTTGCGCATTTTCTTTGCGTGTTTCTTTTTCAGCCAACGCATTTGTGTGGATCAACAGAACAAAAATCATTGACCATCTGCATTATAAATATGTGTACCAATACATAACAAGATATTTTCCACATTGCCAGGCAACTGAATTAAACTTTTGTTAACGTTGCCCAAGTCATGTTCAATATTATTTTTAATGAAGAGGTTGGAGACTGTTTATCCTCATTCCATTGACATTTCTAAGATTCCTGGCAAGTCGCATTCTGTTAAAAGAATGTTAAGTTTTTGATGTCTGGTAGTTTTTTTTCATAAGGGACAACATTCTTTAGATTCTTTCATTTCAGCATTTTATCTAAGATCAATTTTGAATTTTCCCAAATTATCTGGTTTTAATCAACTCGTACTTAAGATATATTTCATTTTGATATCTTGGGTGACTTTTATTCAACAATCAGAAATATTCACAAAGTGACGTCAAGTAAAATGCCCAAAACAAACCAAAGTACACAAAACACAAAACAAAATAAAAAAAACAATTAAAAAGGGAATTTTTTATGATTTCATCTCAAATTGTTTGAAGAAAAGATTGAGAAAAAAAATACATTCGAAATATAATTTACGATTTGTTGCCCAGATTCAGCCAATCATCCAAATGCTTTAAAATATCCATTAACAAAGTTAAACAGCCTTGGCAGCAATTTTCAAAAACAAGTATCAACAACAAAACAGAAAACATGAAAATTATGAAGAACGAACAGAAAGAAGAATAAAATGCACAAACAAAATAAGAAAATTAACCTTTAATAAGCGGACAAAGAGAGACAAAGACAAAAGTCAAAAATCAGATTAATAATTGCTGAAAGTAAATACTGCATTATAAAGACTAAAACAAACATAAAGAAAAACCAACAAAAATCCCAACAACGCGCACGCACAGAGGCGCAGAAAAGAAATCTAAAAGTAAACTGTGTATGGACAGCAACAACTACCTGTGCAGCAACAACAATAATAATATCAACAACATTGAGCGTAGAAGAGCGCGTATTTTGCCTGAACGTAGGTGAGAGCAGTAAGAAGAAGCGATGCAGTGGGAGAGAGAGCAAAACCGGTATCACAAACAAACAAATAAAAAGCAAAAGAAGACAACAACACAAGTACGCAGGCACATGCATACACATTTATGTGTGTGTGCGTATACGAAAATGATGTAGCTCCGCGTAATAAAACTACAAGAACAACAGCAACGACAAAAATGCAACAATGAGAAGATACAAAACGCAAAAGCAAAGGAAAATGTGCATGCTGACAGGTTCAGCAAAGCAAAACAGGCGACGAAAATGAAATGAAAACGGGAGCTGAATTGCCGACGCCGTCGGGTATCGGCGTCACCGTTGCATGCAACAAGCTGCAGCAACGTATTTTTACCCATTAGCGCAAATATTTGAATCATTTTTTGTCTTTTTCTGACGACCGCATTTTGAGTTATTTAGCAAAACAAAAACAAACGCGCGCGCTCTTTTACACCCACACGCACACACATGAGAACAGACACGCACAGAAACGGTACTTTCATCACTTGTGATTTCTGAACATATTTAATTTTGTATTACTCACCTTTTAACTGTAAATGGTAGCGCCTTTTTAGTAAATTGCACTATACAATATCTATATATATTTTCATGTGTTTTTATGCAGAAATATTTATTTTTATATATGTATGTTTATGTAAATGTGTGTATATATTTTAGATTACGGAATGGGGAAGTAACAACAACATGAAATCACAAACACATGTACACAGCCTCGCACATATACTAATACATTGGCACGCCTACACAATTGCGGTAATAACAGCACTTGTGTGCACTTTGCGCTTTTTTAACTTTCGGTTGGCGCTTAGATTTCAATTTTGGTTGTTATTGTGTTGATGTTGCTGTTGTTGTTTATGAAGTTGATATTGCACCGTTGCTTTAGCACGAAAATAAACGAAATAAATTGTTTTTGTTATTAAAAGCGACACTCAACAATATATTGCTTTATAATTTCAATACGTATGTAATTGAACACATAGGGTATAACGGTTAATTGCTCTGGCGGCTTATAATCATGTTATTTGATTATATTCAAATTATATGACACATTATTATTATTTACGAACACAGACACAACGTAGCGAAACACCATCGGCGAACGGAGCGGCACAGTGGCGCAACGACACGCACGGACAAGAGAAATATTACTGAGAGCAAACTCTGTTAAAATTTCTTTTAAGAGCGCCATTAACAGCTTAGAGATGGACAAGTGTGCTAACAGCAATAACAATGTATAAACGATGTAGCAGAGTCCTTACGATATTTCTTCATCAGGTTTTAAAAAATAATTTAATTTAAATTACACTATGTTGAAAGGATAATGCAGTCATGTGAAGCATGTATCATTTAAATTATTAAAAGTAGCCGAATAAATCTTTTAAGTAGTCTTTATCAACAAGAATACACTTAGTGAATTCTTGTTGTCTTTATTAAGTTAACAGAGTAGTTCCAGCTCAAAGAACATGTATATGTTCATTGCAGCAAGAATAATTACAACAGAGGGAAAACCGCTGAAATAACCGTTTATTTTAATTACAGTTTTATTTTATTTAATGTCATCAGCATTTGTGTCTGTCCGAATCTGCATTTCCATCCTTTTTTTTTCTTCAGGCAAAGCAAACGAATGTTTTACTGCCTCCAATGTTAGATCGACGCACTGACGCCGTGTCATGCCAAAGGTTTCCGTTGCCAAAAGGAATTCTTTAGATAATTCGGTATCGAACACACCACTATCATCCGTACAAAGCACCCCGGGAACACCATCCGCCAAAAGCTGCTTGAAATGATGCTGATCAAAACTTGAAACAGTTCCCGACTTAACATTGCTCGTAAGGCAATATTCAATCGGTATACGCTGCTTCTTCAAATACTCGTTGTCTGCTGGAGTGAGGAAGGTGCCATGTCCACAGCGGGACATACCAAATTTAAGCATCTCTTGAACCTCAGCTTTATTATCGACTTCCCCACAATGTACTGCTAGTTTTAAGCCGTTGTTTCTAGCCAGACTTAAGACGGGCATAAAATCGCTAAATTTGCCAGCATTTGGATTGCCGCTAAAATCAACGCCAACAATTATATCTGGATAAATTCTAGCAAATTCCACAGCCAAGTTGACAGTTTCCTCAGCAGCCTCCAACGGCTCGCTGCGATTTATGGATGGCAACAATTTAACCATTATCTGATATTCATCAGCAGCACTTTTTATTGCTTCGATTGCCGTTTCCAGATAAGCGCGTCGAGACATATTATCGTTTGATTTTGGTGTGGTGCGTAGCTCCACATATATAACATTATCCTCGCGAAAATCGCGTATAACCATTTTGGTCGCAAGATGCAGTCCTTTCTTGGTAGACGTCAGCTCGTGCACAAAGCTAAACTTCTCAAAAGAAGCGTCCATATTGGCGCCCTTCTCAAATTTAATAAAGCGTTTGCACAACGCGTCAAATTCATCAGGTTGTTCACCATAAAGCTCCTCAGCTAGTTCCTTGAGACTTTGGATATTTAAACTACCATTCAAATGCGCATGCAGCTCAACTTTTGGCATTTTGCGTAGAAACTTTATCATTTTGTTAAACGTTGTTTATTATTTCTATATTGTGCAATTGATATTTGACGACTGATTCATTGCGTAGCCCTGGTATTATCAGCTGTTTTGCTGCAGCAAATTTTAACAGAGCATGCCAGCTGACAGGACTTCGATATTTTATGCTATCGATATAGATACATTTTATCGTTTGAGCAACCATAAGAAGAGAGAAAAATCTATAAACATATTTATTGATAGATAGATAGATTTGCGGTGATATTTACGGTTTGCCATGTCGGACGCCCATATGGAGGCACCACCTTCGGTGCGTCTAACCAACGATGACTTTCGCAAGCTGCTGGCCACACCGCGAGCCACGCCATCTGGCTCGTCGACAAGCAATTCGGCGTCGGGCGGAGGCTCTGCAGGCAGCGGTTATTTGGCAACCGCCCAGTTTGCCACGCCTGCTACTCCGGGCGAAAAGAAGAAGAGCTCGAGCAGCAGCGAGCGCAACGATCTGCGACGCAAAAAAAAGAATTTCTATGCAGCCCTCAAGAAGCAGGAGGATGTCAAGCTGCAGGAGCTGTCCGAAAAGTACAGAGATCGTGCTCGAGAGCGAAGGGACAATGCTAATCCCGACTACCAGAATCCCAGCAGCACACCTGGTCACGGCAGCAATACGAACGCTTATCGTGCTGTTGCACCAGATGTGAAATCCGGAGCTGATGCAGCAGAGCGACGTCGTCGTATTATCCAGGAGTCAAAGTTCTTGGGTGGTGACATGAAGCATACGCATTTGGTGAAGGGTTTGGATTATGCCCTTCTGCAAAAGGTGCGCTCCGAGCTGCACTCTAAGGAGGCGGAGGAGGAGGAAATTGCTGCCGCCTTGGCGCGCGAGAAGTTAGCTGAAGCTGCTGCTGCGGCAGAGCAATTGGAAGCGGAGCGTCGCGAAGCGGAAGATATAAATGCAATCAATGGTGCTTTGGCCAGAAACATCTATAACCTTATACAGGCACGCCGTTCTAAAGAGGTGCCACGCAATGAGTTATTTGCTCCTGGCCGCATGGCTTATGTCATTGATATGGAGGATGACATGGATATGGATATACCGACGACACTTAAGCGCTCCAAGTATGAGGTGCCTGTGGCACGCGAGGATATTGCCACACTGACCACAAATGACATTGTGATTAATAAACTTTCGCAAATCTTGAGCTATTTGCGTGCTGGTGGTCGCAATAAGAAGAATAAGAAACGTGACAAGGACAAGCCATTGTTCTATGACAAGGAAGTGGAGCATGTGCGCAACCAGCCACACAACAATGGAAATAGTAGCGCAGGAGCAACAGCCGTAGGTGTAGGAGGATCTTCGAATGGCACAAACAAACCGGTTAAAGCTGTAGGCGACAGCATCTATGATAATGTGGGTGATTATCAACCCACAACGACACGCAATCAGGCAAAATCCAATGCTGGCTCTGGCGCCGCCGGTGCATCTCAATCGTACTTTGGTGATGCACCTGCCGAGGTAGAGCCAGTGATTACAAGTATACCACCACCACCAAAAATATCCAAAGCCATGGCATCGCGTTTCGCCAATGAACCGGAAGGCTATGCCGAGTGTTATCCCGGGCTGGAGGAGATGAACGATGCCATTGATGACTCGGATGATGAGGTGGACTACACCAAAATGGATTTGGGCAATAAGAAGGGACCCATTGGCCGCTGGGACTTTGACACGCAGGAGGAATACTCCGACTATATGAGCACCAAGGAGGCGCTGCCCAAAGCCGCCTTCCAATACGGCGTCAAAATGCAGGATGGCCGCAAGACGCGCAAAAATAAAACGGAAAAGAATGAAAAAGCCGAACTTGATCGTGAATGGCAAAAGATTCAGGTGAATATTACTTTATCTCAGTTTAATCGAATGCGTATTAATTTCTCCTTCTCCTTTGTTTTACAGACCATCATACAGAAGCGTAAGTTGCCCAAGGATGGTGGTGGTGGCGGTGGCAGCGGCGGTGGAGGTGGCGGAGGCGATGAGCCTGATTATAAATCTGCCAAATATTAGTGAACCACTTCCTTTTCAAATTCGCAAATATTTGATTTTAATGCATAATTCTAACAATTTAAACTAATTGTTAATTAAATATATACTACGATTTTTTCTAATAAGAATTTTGGTAGTCTTTTAAAATTTTAAATATATTACCTGAGCCTTTTCTTTTTTACTTTCAAAATAAAGTTCATCCATGGTTCTTAAAAGTATAGTCGAACCTCTATACAACGAATTTCAAGGAGACAAAAAAAAAACTTTGTTGTATAGAAAATTTGTTGCATAGGAATGTTTGGAAAAAATTCATAAGATGGAAGGCCGACATCTAAAAAATAAATAACCAAGCTCAAACTCAATTTTCATTTTTAATATAAACATATATATGTATTTTTTAAACATTATACACTAGTTATTATAATCTTTTTTTATTGTAAAACATATATAAGTATGTATTTAGGTGTACATTTATAATATTCTTAATTGCTTTAACAAATACATATAATTATGTATAGATTTAATATCCTATATTCTACATATTTTAGCCACATTATCACTATGCTTATATATATATTTTTTTTTTAAATTTCTTTATTTGTGCCATATTTTTTTGAGCTTCTACTGGGAAGGTAGCGCGGGTGGATGTTGAGGAATTGTTGTACGGAGTCGGGGCAAACTATCAGCTATTATTATCGTATATGGTATATAAGAGATGATTGTAAAATGTTTTTCCGTAATACATAAATACATACATGCACAAATTAACTGCAGATTTTAACGATATGAGAGTGCACTAAGCTAACTTTTATTTCCAGCTGCATGTTTATTTTTTAGTGAGTGTGTGTGTGCTTTTTCTTCCTCTCTCTCTCTCTCTCTCTCTTTCTTTTTTTTTTAACATTATCATCCTTATTATTATTAGAGGCTACAATGTATGTATGTATGACACACTGATAAACGTATAACAGTTGAATAATCAATTTAAATTCACACACACAAACACAATTGTATTCTTCCTTACTGGGGAATGCTTATGTGTATGTATGTAACTGGACTTTTTATATTTGTTTATGCTTACCTCATCTATTACTAAATATTGCAAGAAAAAATAACATATGCTCAAGAAATATGACAAGTGACCAAAAATACACATCTATTTTTAAATCCTGGTTTTAAATATTCGATAAGACCGAAAACTATAAGCTCTACGCATTGCGGTTTAAAAATTCGTTATTGGTTCAAAATGGTGGTCAAATCTGAGTAAAAATTAACAAATTAATTAACAAACAACAAAAAAACCTAATTAAGGACACTCAAACTATTTCGACGTTACATTAAAATTTAAACATATTAAAAACTGACAAAAACCCAAAATTTCAAATTAAGTCAAAAACGACAATAAGTTAATATTATGAACACAATGCGAAGGACTTTATAATTTAACATTGTTGTTATTAAAAAAGGAAATTCTTTGGTGATTTTCATATATATACATATATAGGAAAGGCTACTTCTGCGTTTGTTGTTTGAATTTGTTTAGTATTTAAAATATATATATATATATATATATTTTTCATACGTCCTGCGACTTAAAAACCTAAAATGAGAGACAAAAAAAGCTGTGTATTTGTTTGTAGAAAGATAGAGAGAGAGCGAGTTGCCCAGATTCTACAAATACCCTTACAAAAAATAAAAGAGTTTATGCAATTTTTGCTCCCACTGTCGTCATCCACATCGACATCTTCATCTTCATCGTTCTTATTCATGTGTTTAGTCATGCCAGCTATTGGTTTGGGATAGACGACGTCGTTCCACCAATTTGATATCCTTGACGCACAGATCGTGCTTGGCATTGCTGGCAAAACGTATGACAGACTGTGTGCTGACCTGCGGCACATGCCGCAGATCCAACCAAATGAGACTTTCACATTTCGATAGATGCTCCAGCGAGTTCTCTGACACTAGACGACAAGCGCTTAAATTGAGTTCGGCCAGGCGTAGAATGGCAGTTGCCGAGGTGCCAATTTGGGCGACGCCAGCATCTGTTATCCGCTGACAGGATGAGAGATCTAAGTGTTTGAGGTGCGGCAACGATTGCATTATGTAACGCACAGCCACGTCCGATATATCTGTGCCAGCCAGCTTGAAGGTCTTGAGATCACGCAGTCGCGTCTTGGAATCACTGAGGCCCGGCCTTGAATCCTTTGGCGGCGACAATATATCCCTTATGGCCGCATCATTCAATCCACGCACAAAACTCAAATCGAGTATTTGAAGGGGAGGACAGAGACATGTGTGCAGCGCCAGAACCGATTGAATGGGACAATTCTGTAGCGAGAGATTCTTGAGGGCGGGCAGACGTGCCACCAACCAAGCTAGCTGCCGCTTGGCCAACTGCGTCCAGTCGAGAATTAGATGCTCCGGCTGACGGCGCACAATGGCCGTCAGCAGTGAGGCGGATATTTTAAGCTCGGAACAATTCATGCGCTTCCAGAGATCAGGATCGACAGAAACATTTGACCATACCTTGCACACCGAGCAGCAAGTGACGAGCGTCTCAGGTGGCAAATACCGAAAGATAATCTTGAGTACTGTTGGGTCAAGTGCTAGATTCTGTGAGGAGCTGCTGCTGCTTCCAGCAACTCCGCTGTTGCTTCCATGATGCGAATGATGATGGTGGTGGTGGTGGTGATGATGATGATGATTATTGTGATGGTTGTGTCCATTGGCGCCATAACCAGCGCTATTGTTTTGGCCACAACTTGCTGCTGAACCGGCTGCTGCATTTGTTGCACTTGTTCCTGCGCCATTATTGAGACCATTGGTGGTGCAATTGTTACCACCACTATTGGAGCTAGAACTGTTGAGATTTGTTGGCGCCGGACGCACCACATACTGTGGCTTCTTTAGCACACGTGTCGATGAGTTCAGCATCTGTTGTGCCAACTGTGAACGTATAGAGTTCTTTTTGCGTGAACCACCACCACCTCCTCCTCCACCACCTCCTCCACCACCGCCACCACCAACAGAGTGTCCCGTTGAGTTTACAACTGTACCAACACACGTTGCCTGCGTATCCATTGAACTAGAGCAGGGTGCATCATTGCTTTCCTGCATGCTGCTACAAACGCTGGTGCCATCATCACTTTTGCGACGCTTCACCTTCTCGCTCAGCGTTAACAGATGTTGATGTTGGGTCGGATTTGGCGAGATGCCCGGCGAGGGTGTGTCACATGTGCTGCTGCTGTTGCGCTCCGTCTTGATCTCTAGCTGATGGTGTCGCTTCATGCCATGCTTCCAATGTGTCTGATGCATTTGGCTATTGTTGCTCGATTCCATTTCTGACTCGCTAGTAAACACAAAATCATTATATTGGCCAACAGGTGGTGCCAACGAATTGGTCGCGCTAGGAGCACCACCTCCTGTTGCTGCTGCTGTTGTCGATCCATTGCCTCCTCCAACGGATTCGTGACCTTCGGCTACATTGTTGCCATGCGAAACTGAAACGCGTCGCACCTCCGATGACTTTTGACGTGCGCGAAAATGTCGCGGCTGCAATTAAACAGAGACAAGTTATTTATTGTAAATAAACATTTTACAAGTTTCCCGCAGTTTACATTCGCAATTTATGTTAAACAAAAGACATACTATGTTAATATTTTCTGTTCAACACTTTGTGTGCCGAAACGAAAATGTCATTAACATTTGTATGTTGAGCAATGAACTAGTTCTGATACGAACGTGTTCTTATGGAAAACGTTAAATTTAAAAAATTATATGAAGTGAAATTAGTTGACAACTCACTTTGTAATCGTAATTTTTGCCCGATCGACAACAGCTTGGACATTCCCAACTATTGGGCAAATCCTCGTTGACAATGCCTTTGGCATCGGCAGCATCCACAGTCCCATCAAGCTGTGAGAGTGCACAATCTGGATGGGCAATTTCATAGCACACAGAGCACTCCATCAGCGCCGAGGGACCCTCAACGGAGGCAAGCTGTTTGGTTTGTGGCGACACTGGTGTCTGTCGCCAGCCATCCAAGTGACAATAGACGCACTGCGCCGTCACTGGCAGCATCGGTGACAAGCACTGACGCATCATACATGTCTGTTTGGCACGCCCCGGTCCGCCAAACTTCACCATGTCCATGCAGAAGGGACAGGTGCCACAATCCGAACGCTGACAAGCAGCACAATTCTTGCAACGTGTGCGTCGTCTTCTTGGTTGTCCGGTGCCCGTTAAATTTGGTGACAGCTTTGCACCCATCTCGCCCGGCGAGGGACAGTTGTCTAATGGTGGAGCCATGCCACCAGCAGTTCCATCTACATAGCTGGAGCAGGTGGTAATAACGCTGACTGCATTTGTGTTGTTGTTGATAATATTAATGGGACTATTGCTGGTGGTGTTGCTATTGTTAATGTTATTGCTGTTATTGCTGGTGGTGGTGTTGGTGGTATTGTTGCTACTACTAGCAGCAGCTGCCACAGCATTGGCCAAGAGCATCTTCTTGGGCGGACGATATTTAAGTGTGTCCGTGGGTAAAACAAAGGTGGCTTCTACAATAGAGAAGATGAAGTTTAAAGGGTTAAAAGTCAGCATTAAAATGGAAAAGTTTTGTGGTTGGTTCGTCGACTTTGTACAGTGAATATTAAAATTAGTTATTATTGGTAAAAAGCAAATTGTATTTAAATATAATTCTTATCCTAATGATTATCATAACCCACCTGGTTGTGTTCCATGCCCGATGGATGTGCCATTCTCAACCTGTTCCTTCTTTAGTACTCCATTGCTGTATTCAATGCCCTGGCTGCTAAAGCTATTGTTATTATTGTGAATATTGCCACTGAGAGAGTTATTGCATCCAATATTGTTGTTGGCATTATTATGATTGCCCTGGGCTTCAGTTTCAGCTCCTCGGGCTGCCTCCAGTTCCTGTTGCTCCCGAATGACTTCAGCATTTTTCCGTACAATCTCTTGTTTGATCTCCTGCTTGACACGCGTCCGATCATATAATTGATAGGCTATTGGTTGATCTATAGCGGGTCGAAGTACCGACATGCCTGTCACTGCCATATCCTGTTGATCCTTGCAGTGACGTTCGACAAGTGTGCGCACATCCTTGATAAGAGCAACTGGATCCAGCACCAGGCTGGGCACGTTCTTCTTCTGAGGCGGCAGATCATACAGATACATGACGATCTCCTTTAAGCCAAACAGTTCATAGTGGGTAAGATGTGTGTGTGGACGAGCAGCCATCTCAGCCTCACTTGCCGACGGCTCGCCCTGAAGATGTGAGTGTCCGAGCAATGTGTAGACATAACGTGCCAGGACATACCAGAGCATCTCAGTGAAGAAGGGATAACGAAACTTTTGTGGCACTTTTGTGTTATCCTCAACGCTGGCAGTCTTAAGCTGCTTGACAATGCCGAAGGAATGCAGAAAATTGCCACCAAAGACAAGAGATTGGGTAGGCGTATAAACGGCATGTATCCAACCGGTGGGTATGAAGAACGTATTGCCAGCTGTTAGATAGACCCGTGCACACTTTTCCACCGTATCGCCAAAGAATATGTCCGCCTGTTTGCCAGACAAAACCCACTTTTCGTACAAATGAAGATTGCGATCGGTTGGCGGAATTAGCCAAAAGACTTTGCTGCCCTTCAGTATGTGATACCAGACGGATGTGCCGCCGAAATCAATATGAAAATCTGTATAGCAATTCTTAACGGACATAAGACAATACTTTTGCACCTTGGGATACATCATGCCACCGAGCAGATTGGTGCCCTCCTTTTGTGCATCCTTTAGCTGCTTTGGCCACACAACATCCACCCAATCAATCTGACGCACTATCTCCGGACTCTGCACAAAGTGATCGAGACGCGTGTGTGAGAATTCTAATGAAATGACATTCAACAGTTGATCCTTTTGTGGACTGTCGTAGTACTGTTGCCATTCCTTCATGGTCATCTGAACATTCTTTTGGGTGTTCACATCCATTACGTCCAGGAGACGGCGCGATCCAACACACAAACGCACATCGTTCACTGTGAACTCTTGGGCGTCTGGCATACGCAATCCCAAGCCAGCTTTATCTCTAAACAGCAAGGGTATATTGAAGCCATGTTGCTGCAAAAATCTGCAATGTTTTGGAAACATAGACAAAATTCAGTTATCGGGAAGTAAAGAATGTGTTATGGTTAATTAATGAATTTCAGTGACAAAAAATTTAGCATAGAAGCTTTATTATTACTTACGCGACTGTAAGATCGCTGCCGCGCATCTCGCGCACCATTCCCGCCTGAGCAAACTTAGAGGACTCGAGCTTTTCAGCAACGCTGAAACCGCGCGCACCTTCCGCATCATCATCGCCCAATGACCATTCGTCAAGGTAAAGTTTGCGCTGCTTACGCTCCCGCTGTTATTGGATGAGAATGAATGGAACACATTAATCAATGGCTAGACGGGAGTCAGAGCGCCGGATAAATGCCTAAAAATATGACAGAGAGCGGTGTCAACACTGATGTTTTATCCGCAGCTGACAATGCCGTCGCTGTCGCAGTCACTGTCGCTGCTACAACCAATGATGCGATGCTGCATACAGGATGTCTCAGAGAGCGCTCTTGTTCGATACCATCGCAGTGCTGTCGTCGTAGACGTAGCAAACAAAACACTAATCACCGCACTCAAACATCCACAGGCAAGAGTAAATCAGAGCACGTGTGTCTCTTCGCACTTCACTTCATAATGGTACGGCTCACGTAGACACCCGTTATGTTCATGCCACCTGCTGCTGATGCCTCAATGATCAGTCTCTTTCACCAAACAGCAGACGTTTCTCTATTCACCACAGCGTTCTGGCTCTCGACCTTGCCGACAGGTTCGCCCATTCGTTTAAAGTTCGCCATATTTGTCATTTCGTTTTCATTCGCCTGCTCGCCTCTGTTGACGACGCATGAGGAAGTTTGTGTGCTGCTGCTGCGTTCGAATTCATGGTCGTATTTTTCTGGCAGTTTCGGCGGCAAAAGCTAAGCTAAAGCAACCACCCGGCTGCAAGTTATGAGGGCCCCTTTAGTGCAGAAGCAGATTTTGCATGCACTTTTGTAAAATGGCAATGGATATCGTGCTGTTGGCAGCGGCCGTCTCAGCTCCTGTTGCTGTCTTCTTTCTGTGCGCATGCACCGGCCTTGCACTTTGAATAATTTTGCATGAGTGTGCAAATAGGATGTATGTATGTATGTCGACTGTGTGTTTATGGAATATGTTGCAGCGCCGGCTGGCGGGTGGTAGCCAAAACGACTGTTGCGTTTTGTACCCGCTCCAAAAACAATATGTACATATATACAGGCGTGTGTATGTGTAAGTAATGGCTGCGGCTTCAAGCTATTTTTGCATTTCTAGCAACACTGTAAATCTCAGCTGTGGTGGACTTGTATCAAAAAATCTATAATCGTTCTGCATGCGTGTGTGTGAGTGTCTTTACTTTTGTTTTGTGTGGCTGTCCTCATTTGGCTGCGTGTGGTTGAGTATTTTTGTATATCCTTTTTTAGAGATCGCCATGCTCCACAGAATGCAGAAACTTGTTTGGCGTGTTCTAAAAGATTTTTCATTTCTTGTTGTTGTTTTTGTTTTGTCAGGCAGAAAAAAAGCTTGTTTTGGCAGCAAAACTTCTGGCAACGCCATGGAACAATCGACAGGTAGAAAACAAAATATAACAACAACAAAATAAATATAAAAATCGACAACGCAGCATAAAAGTGCGTATGTGCATGTGTTTGTGTGTGTGTTTCTGAAAGCATAAGACGCTAGTCAAGTGGTTTGGTTGTACTTGTTGTTGTCGCTGTGGTGAGTGTGGCGTCACCGTGTTACGCTAAACGGCTGAGAGATTGGCGTTTGGGCAAGCCTTATGTATTCTATTAAGGTGCTAATTGTGTACGGACGGTTTTATCACATGCGGGGGCTTGGAACGTAATTGCTGTTGACTATTGCGATAAATGTGTGCTAGCAGCAAACAGCAGCATGTGCTCGCTGGGATTGAGTTAGTCACTTTTGCTATTAATTTTTCATAAGCCACAAAAAGTTGAAACTAAAGCTCGTTTAGAGATGGTAACAATTGTCGTGCCATTTGTGCTCATTTTGGTTAGGTTTGTAAATTTAAGACACTGTAAGTTTTACATCTTATTTTAAGGTAATAATTTCTGTTTATTTTTTTTTTAACGTTTTCAAAGTAATTCTTTTTATTTTATATTTTTTTTAAATTTTTTTTGTAAATTATGTAGTACTTAGGACACAACTATTGCTTGCGTTGGTCCATCTCTCAAGTCTTAAAACATATCAACAAACAAATTGCGCTTTCTGCCACAAAAGAGCCACGCAACAACGCAGCAAAGATACAATATAAAACATCCACATTGTTGTTATGTATGCGCAGACTGAAATATTCATGAATTAAAATGACACTGCCAGAGGCAGCAGACGGAAGGGAATGTAGAAGGTTATGTACGTACATTTTGTTGGTTTTTGTTGTTGCTGTTAGCCTGACCAACGAGCAGCAGCAACAGCTGCTGTCCCAATTTGGAGCTAATCAAATGCATAAGCAAACAAAGAGAGAGAGAAACAGAGAGAGAGGGAGTGAATGTGAGCTCAAAGCACACAAAGCAGTGCTCAAATAATCACTAGAAATGTAGTGTGACCGTTTTTATAAACGTACAAACGAATATGTAAATATGCTACGGCTGTTATCTACCGACGATACCAACAGACAAATGCACACAAGCTAACATACAAAAAAAAAATAATCCAAATCGAAAACGAAATGCGAACAGCAGCGACAATAAACAAAATGGCAAGGAAACTGCTTTTGGTCATGCGGCGGCATCAGTTGAGCTTCAGTGCTCAACGGGCGCAGTGCCGCTGCACGGCTGGCTCTCAATCTATATCTCTGTGGTGTATTTTTCATTTGAGTGTTATGGGAGCGACAGAACTTGGGCTTGAGAGAGCGTGTGTGTTTTTGAGTTAGTGAGAGAGCGTGCATTTATTTATATAGATTGCTAATGATGATTTACGCTTTGCCAATCACAGTCACAATGACAATGACAAGAGTCGACAGCTTACGGCGACCCCAGCCCAATTCCCCCCTAACACCTTTTCTTTAGAGCTTATCAGTATAACATGAAGTTCATATTATTATTATTATTATTGATGGGTTTGTTGTTCAACTAGATGCTAGTTCAATTACTCACCAATTGTCGTCGCTGCACGCCTTTCGCACTCGCATTGCCGCAAGCAGCGACGCTGTTGCTGCTGCTGTTGTTGCTTTTGCCAGGCGACGACCCCGTTTCGGCGGTGGACATCGCCACAAAGTTTTTTAGATATATTTGCACTTGTGCTTTTTATTTACTCTTTTAACACTTTTTGTACGCCTCGTTCTCTAATCAGTACTGCTTGCGGTTTGATGACGTTGTTGTTTTTCGTTTTGTTGTTCTTGCTGTTGTTGTGGATGCTCTTCTTCACTTTGCCACTTTTCACTTTTAATTACTTGCTGTAATCATAGAGAGAGAGAAAAAGAAGGAGAGTAAGATAGAGCGGAAGAAAAACTAATTTAAAGATGCATGAAAAACTTGCAGTCGGTGCACTTGTTTGTTTTGGTTTTTTATGAAGCTTTTGATTATTTTGTTTAGAGCTCTCTAAAATACTAATTACACACAGCGATTATTACTTCATACAAATTGAACAGGGCAGCGAAAATATACACATACAAACACACACACACACACGCACGCAAAGTTACGGGCGCTACGGCGCAATGCGATTGCACGCTTTCTGTTGTTTACTCCCCCACACGACGAAGACGACTGAAACAGCGAACAACAGGCAAACCATAAGCAGAGCAAGCCGAGTGCAAACTCAACATAGTGGGCTTTTGTTATTATGTGTAAAATTCACCACGCTTCTGACTGACTGTGCTCGCCTGTCTGCCTACTTCTCTGCTACGTCAGGGGCTCGGCTTTAATTTCGTTGGGGGTTTCTGCCAGCACCCACGTGTGTGTGCAGCTACGCCACTGCTGCTACTGCCGCTGCTATTATTTCACAGGTCAACGTAAAGAAAAAAAACTGTGGTGTGTTCATTAGTCGCAGCGCAGCGTTGGGATTGGGTACCTGCCTGCGTGTCGCTTGCATCAAATTATGTTTTGTGCTGCATGTGAGCTGCATCATTTAACGGACATTTTTCGTCAATCGACAGTAGCAGAAGCAGCAGCAATACAAAAGCTCACTTATCACAGTGCCCTTCCGGGCACAAACCGCAATCACATACACACACACATGCACATATACTACCACTCTTTGCGTATTTTGTCATTACGCATTGCTTTCCCATGAACTTGTTATAAATATTCTAAATTTGTACTTGAGCATTTGCCTTCTGATAGCTAGTTTTTGTCAAATTTATTTCATCGCTTTTCTGCTAGATGCAGCTTTGTATTTTTGAGCGATTTGTTGATGTTATTATTAGTGGTGACTCTGACATTTGGTAATTTTTTTTTTTTATTCGTTCGTGGAAGCGTCACCACGCGACTCAGAAAATAGCTAACGCTGAAGCCGACACTGTCATTTTGGTTAGGCCGTTTATTTATTTATTTTGTTGTGTGCGTGTGTGGTCGCCTTTTCTAATTACACATATTTAGCGAACGAGTCGAAATGAATTTTTATAATAATTAATATGCATTTATATTGGGCAGGTATATACATTAATTCCTATATAAGTATATACATTTACATAAATATATACAGAACGACCCGGCCATACATATATGTGCATACATACAGACACCTAATATACATATGCATGTGAGTATGTATTCACATATGTGGCTTATAATTAATAAACTATATGAAAAGCGCCGACACAATGAGTGCAAACATAACTCATCTAAAGTTCGAAAGTAAGTTTGTACACTTGGCAAAATTCGATGGAGACGAAAGATTATATTTTTACCCATTTTTAGCACTTATCGAAGTTTTTTTTATACGTCGTCGCAACACGTCCGCAAAACACACCCGTATTTCTTGAAAAACGAACTGCGACTATTTAGTGTGACCGTAGATGTGTACTTAACAAATGCCAAAAGTGATATTTACGTAAATTCGTTAACGGCTGCTGTTAAGTTTATAAGCTGAATCTGTTAGCCAACAGCATTGCTCCACACGTAAGTTACACAATTTTAAATTAACAAACAGTCCAAAATACGGTTAACATATTCAATTAAATTGTTATTTAAATCGGAAAAAGAACACTTATACATTCCTTTTAGAATTATTCAAAATAAAAACACAAATGCTTCGAACTCTAATACTAAACATTCTTCTATAGCTACAGGTCCTCATCCATTTGTTCATCAGACTTATTTAAATTCACGTTGCATGTGTTGTTATTCTCAAAGAACTGCAGCTCATCATCATAGTCGTCGAGGTCCACCGTAGCAGCAGCAACTGTACGCTGTTCACGAGCTCGCGGCTGCTCCTCCTTGACCAGTGGCGGCAGCAACGGTGACGGCTGCCAAGGAACCAAAGCGGTGCAGGGACGCGGAATAGATTTGATAAGCCACTCGGGCGGTATGGCACCCACTCCCGACACTGGACTCACGACGCCCTGCTTAAGCTCATCACAGATCACAATGCGATTTGCATTGCGTAGCTTCTGCTCCAGTTCCATGGCAGCCATTTGATATGCTGGATTTGGATGATGTGTTTTTCCAGTACTAGTCGAGGGTATATCATCGGTGGCCAGGCCACCATTCACAGTCGTCCCACTGTTATTATTTTGAACATTTATACCAGCTCGAACGCCATTACCATCGCCAGAGATTTGTAGTCCACTGAAATGTGCTGTTATACGCTCCTCGGTGATCAGTTGTTTTGTCGGGCTGCGTTGAATAAAATGTTAGTTTTTAGATAATAGAATATATATATAGTGATATATGTATATATAAATATTTACAATAATCACTCGCAATAATGTTTATACAAATTTGGAAACAAAACATTCCACTTTTGCGAGTCACTAGTGTTAAAATACATACATACAGACAACTCTCTGTTTACAACTTACAGCGGAGAGGCAATTTGTTCGAGAGATTTTCGTTTCTGCTGCCATTTGCTGCATTGTGCCTCAGTCTCAATGTTGCTGTAATTGTCATTTGAGCCGAATTGCATGACGCCACCCGGCTGTGGTGCATTGGTTGTAGCTAGCATCCAGGGCATCCCATCAAGCAGCCAAGGATGTGTGGCTGGGTGTGCGAAAACCGCGCGTTGATCCGATTTGTGACAATGATTCTGGTCGGTGCCGCCGTAAGACCTGAAAGTGTGCGGTTTGTTATTTGCTTGACATATTTCTTTATTATGGCAGCTCACTTACTGCATTTTACACAAATCCACGTTTGGAGCTAAGCTTTCCAAATTTTGTAACCCACTTGCTAAACTTCGCAGTATTTTGTATTTCTATACTTTTTTTTTAGTTGTGCTGGTGCTGCCACTTGTGTGCTTACTGATGTATCGATACTTTGCTGCCAATCAACTCGAGGTATCGTGGTCGAAGAATGTGCTAGAAAATACCAGAACTGGCATTATAAAAAGCGCGCTGTTGGTAAGAATTTTAAATATTTGAAAGCTTAAGAGCAAGTGAACAAGTGCAATCTTTAAATTGTTCAAGTACAAACAACTAAAGAACCAATTATAAATACAAAAAGTGATTTACGTGTGTAATAAAATTAAAATAAATAATTCAATATGCGTTATACTAGGTAAGTTTCACAATTCTGTTATTTATTTAGAGCATAATTTGTCGCGATTTGAGATGCTAAACAAAACTGGCTAAGGCTCTAAATATGTTAAGTGTAATTTTTAAAAACTAAATTTATTCATATCTTTCTACATTGTGTAAAAACAAAACTTAAATGTATTTCTTTTAACCGTTTATAAATGGTGTAATTATTTATTTCTATATGAAGTAAAATCTTATATATGTCTTTCTTTAAGCGTAAACTTAAAATCATCTGATTTTTTTACAAAAATGTTCAAAGAAACAACATATTGGTTGATAGGAAAAAATTGCGTAAATATGCCATTGCAATCATGTAATTTTTATAAGGATTCGCGCTCTTTATTTTTTATGCGCCAACAATTGACATTGTTTCAATACATATATGTACTTGTATATTTTCCACTCACACTTTCCTTTTCTTATCAGGCGATATATATTTCGCAAATAACATGTTTTTCATCTCTAGAAACAACATCAGCACCAGTAGCAACAATTTAAATGACGCTGCCGTATGATGCTGTTATTACTTAATCTGAACTCATCTTAATCAGTTACTATGCGTTGTTAGCTTGGGGTTGGGGTGCATCTCAAGGGCTTATCAGCTCAAGACAACCGTTTTATTGATTGATCGATCCCCCTGGCAATTTGTTGACGTCACAACTAGAGTGCCTTGCATTGCAATTAGTAATCACACTTTCCGATTTCGTCATTCAATGCATGAAAAACAAACAAGTTGGAAAAATAGCCATGCACACTTCTGATCTGTACATAAAAATTCTGCTTGTAAGCTAACTGTTTGCGGCGAGTGTAGAAGAGCTTTATCTACAAATTATTAAGTCGCGCTCTCTCACTTTGTCTGGCATCTGTCTTGCTCGGTTTGGATAAAAGCTTTCGTGCAACTCGGCGTCCAACAAAACACAACACGTGTTGTGCTAAATGATCTTCGCAAAAGCAGTTGATTCAAAACAAAGAAACTGTTCAGTTCACAATTTTCTTGAGTGGGAAATCAGTGCAGAAGTTGACGTCACAAAACAGGTGAAGTGAATAAAAACTGTTGTTAAAAAATATTTTGCACGTAGCCAAAACAAGTCAGGACCCACATGCATATGTATGCTAGACAGCGGTTTCCATGACTTATTTTGCAAATGCCACGTTTCGCTAAATTAAATTTTAAGTAAACAAACAAGCTTAAACTGATAACGCCAGCTGTTTCACCCTCGCACTGCTACACTGACAGGGATGGCGTCAGTTAAATATAGAAAAAGGGTTCAATGGGCCAAACACACGTGCAATGGATTGAAACAACATGAATTTCAATAATAATCAGACACGACAATTTTCTTGTTACCGCCCAAAGTTAACAGAGTCAGCAAGTTTAAGCCAAGTCATCTCAAGCTTGTATGTGTGCGTGTGTATGCGTACCAGAATTTTGTTTTCCTTTTGTTGTGTGGAAGCTTGTGTACATGTATGTATGTGAAACAAGAACGTTGCAAATTCAGTATTTGTTATGTAGTATGTACAAGTGAACGTTGAAATTTTCTCGGTTTATTATATTTTGGCAATTTTTATTGATGTTGCCTTGCAAAATGTGGAAACGACTATTTGGTGCATTTGTAGTGCTGCCCATGCGATATCGAAACTCAAATAGTATTCGTCAACTGAAGCAGGTTAACACAATTGCCATGGATATTAATATCGATTTAAAAGCGTAAGTTCAATTTGAACATTAGATAAATTAACATAATACACACACAAATAAAATCATATTATACTTGATATATGTACATAAGTTTTACTTTAACCGATCTGTTGCTATGCACATACATAATTTTATATACACAAATATGTTTATGTATGCAAAGTTGCCTTCTTATTTTTATTCTGTGTAATAAACATTTTAAAGCATTTGCACGTGCCTGAGCATCAAACAGCTGTTACCTATAAGGCGTTGCCACTTTAAGTAATAACCATAAAAAGTGGCAGCGCGAACTTTTGTTGAATTTGGATATTTCATATCAGGCTCTTCATTGTTTATCGTGGTGAAATACACGTGCGCTCATAGTAAGTACGTTACATTCCATGTATTACTTGTGCGGCTATTAAAGCTTTAAGCAGAGAGCTCAAACCTGTTATCAGTTAAGTGGCTTCGTTAAAGGTGATATTACTTGTTTTCGTTTGCTCATTTCTATACGCGCAGTGGAGAGTAAATGTTATGGCTAGCGAGAAGCGCAACTCTTACAAATGAACAAGTGTGTAAAACCTACATGTGTGTGCGTTCTTATATGTTAATATATCAATTCTCGCTTTTGTGTTGTTGTGTAAACATTGGGAATTCGACGAACAACGCAGTCGAACGCTGCTGCTGCAAATCACAAATAAAAAAAGTCACTGCGCGATCAAAATAACCCATGAGTCACTCTGACGTTCCTGATAAATACGTATGTGTGTATTACTTCCAGTCGGGCCACATCGGGGAAGTACCTAAACCGAACCGTAATAGCTGAAGTCGACACGAAGTGTGATACGTTCGGCTCATTGTTGTTTTGAATGAGCAGCGAATCGGTTGGAAGTCTCGCGTAAATCAGAGTCGCAAAAGCCAAACACAAACAATATAAACGTTTAAAAACCACAAGCAAACAACAGAGTGCACAAGCGAAGTGGAGGAGGAGCACGCTCACGTGGATAATTGCTAAGTAGCAGCAACAGCAACAATGCAGCAACAGTACTTTGACTTGGATCAGCGTAAAAATGTTTCGTATGCCAATGATTGTTCGAGTACGAGTGGTTATAGCAGCGCCAATTCGCCCACGTCGATGACACTATCACCTGCTCATTCGCCAGAGACAGTTAACTTGCAAAATGAGTTTGCAAATCTAAATTTGCCCGCTTTATCGAATTCACCTTCACCACATCTTCAGCAATTACGGGGGTCACCGTACCATCAAAATTCGCTGCTTGTAAGTGGCAACCTTGGTATGGAGATTAATAGCAGCGGCAATATTGGCAATTTGTTAAGTGGCAATACAACCTTTGCCAACATCAACAACATGCACATGCCTGTGGATCACTTTTACGCGACGCCACCACCACAAGCATTTGGATTCCACCATGCGGATACGAGTATCAAAACTGAATATTGCGCTCAGCTGCATATTGCCGAGCAGCCGGTGGAAAAATTTCGTTTTCGGTACAAGAGCGAAATGCATGGAACACATGGCTCACTAAACGGCATCAATTCAAAGCGTACGCCGAAAACGTTTCCAGAGGTAATATTGCGCAACTACAATGGACCGGCTGTTATCCGCTGTAGCCTCTTTCAAACGAATCTGGACAGTCCGCACTCACATCAGTTGGTGGTGCGCAAAGATGAGCGCGATGTGTGCGATCCACATGATTTGCACGTGTCGCAAGAGCGTGGCTATGTGGCACAATTTATAAATATGGGCATTATACACACGGCAAAGAAATACATTTTCGATGAGCTTTTCAAAAAGAAACAGGATCGTTTGGTCTTTCGAATGAACCGACGAGAGCTGTCCACCAAGCAGCTTCAGGAGCTCCACCAGGAAACCGAGCGTGAAGCCAAGGATATGAATTTGAACCAGGTAAGGAGGTTTTATATATATATATATATATATGTCATTTTTGTACTTTTAATTAATCGCTGACGCCATGTGCCTTTCAGGTACGCCTGTGTTTTGAAGCCTTTAAAATTGAGGAGAATCAAAAGTGGACACCAATAGCGGAACCGGTGTTTAGCAATCCCATTAACAATCGAAAATCTGCACAAACTGGTGAATTGCGCATAACAAGATTAAGCAAACCAACTGGCAGCGTTATGGGCAACGATGAGCTAATTTTGCTCGTAGAAAAGGTCAGCAAAAAGAACATCAAAGTGCGTTTCTTTGAAGAGGACGATGATGGTGAGACCGTATGGGAGGCATATGCCAAGTTTCGTGAATCCGATGTGCATCATCAGTATGCAATTGTCTGCCAGACGCCCGCCTACAAAGACAAGGATGTGGAGCGCGAGGTTTCCATTTCCATTGAGCTTATTCGACCCTCTGACGATGAACGCTCATATCCTCCGCTGCCCTTTCGCTATAAGCCACGCGATGCAATTGTCTCACGCAAACGTCGACGCACTTGCTCCACACTTACGAGTAGCAACAGCAGCAGTGGCAGCCTGAACAACTTAATGGAGATGCCCAAGACGGTGACGCAACAGGGTGTGGCAAATGTTTCGCTGCACGATCAAACAATCAGTCAGGAATTTGGACGTGAATTCTTTGTGGATCAGCTGCTAAATTCTGAATCATTTCGCAAAATGCTCGAACCAGATTCCTCAGAGCTGGAGAAGTATTGCGTGCCCGATGTGGGAGCATTAGAGCACGATGGCCACGGTGGCAAAGCAGAGTCATCAAGCAGCTTTGGTGGTCTTGGACAGGGACGAACGCTAACCAGCACCCATCTCATGGAGATCTTTAAAATATACGATACAATGCGACGTGCCGGCAAAAATCCAAAACTCTTTGCTGCCTCCTGTCTAAAAGTGGAAAACTTATTTACAGGTCATGCGCTCAAAAATGAGAACAATGACACGCTGCTGCACGAGGTAATTAGCCAGCGCAAGGATAACGTTAAGCTGGCCATTAAAACGTTTGAGGTCATCAAATACTTTAAACTGCAGGATCTGGCGCATAGTGTTCTAAATTCGGATGGTGATAGTGGTTTGCATGTGGCCTGCCAACAGGATCGGCCGCATTATATACGTCCACTGTTGGATCTAGGCTGCAATCCAAATCAACAGAATCATTTAGGCAATACCGCTCTACACTTAGCCATTAAGGAGGATCACACCAATTGCATTGACTTCTTTTTCAATGGACCCGGCGGTGTCAAGTTGGATTTGTCACTGAAAAACGATGATGGATTGACACCTCTGCATATGGCCATCAGGCAGAATCGTTATGATGTGGCCAAAAAGCTAATCAATTATGATCGGAGCTCTATTAACGTCTCGAATACAACGGATGGCAATAATGCCCTGCATATGGCCGTCCTAGAACAAAATGTGGAGCTGCTTGTTCTCATTTTGGACGCTCCAAATCTAACTGATATTTTATTAGCTAAGAATTCTGCTGGTTATACGCCATTGGAATTGGCGCGTGCCAAGGCTAATGAAAGCTGTGTACTCCTGTTGGAGAAGGTGTATTCCGATAAGGATGAAGCTGCAATGACTTGGATACCAGGAAATGTCAAGGAGGAAATGGACTCATCCTCAGCCGAAGACGATGAAGATAGCAATCCGGAAGTGACATCCCCAGCTATTAAAACCGAAGAAATTGACATTGATTTCAAAACAGAACAAGACGACGATTCTATGCGAGATGCAACAGATGCCAAAATACAACTGGAACAATTGTTAAATAACAAGAGCCATTTTGGTAAACTGGTTACTTTACTCAATGAGCCAACCAGTCACAATCCAGGATTGAAAAAATGGAAAGAACTTGCAGAAAAATCATCGCTGGGGCAACTTGTATTCCTCTGGACCAGCTCTGAGGGTATGCTGAACTACATTCATCATAAATCAAGTGATCAGGAGTGCAAATTATTCGCTAATGCCCTTCAAGAAATGGGCTTGCTAAATGTCTAAAACTATTTATACATAAACATATTTACATTTATAAATTTTAAGTAAAATCAGAATTATACATATAGCTAAACAATTATAATGCGTAAAATTCTTTTTGTATAACTTACTGAGTATTAAGCTAAATAAATTTTACTTTTATCTCTTTAACTAAGGGAATCACCCGATATTTGTCTACATTCTAAAATGGTATGTGTGTATGTGTGAATCACCGCACATTCTATGGGGAATTACCGAGACTATCGCTGTGGGTACTTCCCCCAATTGCAAAGCACTTTACGATTCAGGGTTATCAACTTTCATAAAAGATTAACAATTATAGAGTGACCGAACAAGAGCTACCTCTTAACTATGAACTATATTACTAAGTAGTCAAAAAAAATCCATTTAAACATTTTAAAACTTTTATTTGAATAAGTATTCGATTCTTATTAAACTAAACTCAGTGAGCCTGAACTTTTGCTGTTAATTGGATTGCTGTTTAAGTCGTAGAAAATGGAATCCAAGAAACCACAATACATTTGCATAGCGCTGTTTCTAATAAAAATCATCAATTAACATGCATTATTTGTGTAAAATAACAGAACCCATTCACATTTTGTTTTAACCCATTCTCCACACACATTTTTTTCTTGCAGCAACATGGCTCAAATCATTGATGGCAAGCAGATGGCAGAAGATATACATATCGATCTACGAGAGGAACTGAAGGAATTTGTGGCTGCGGGAAATCGTATTCCCCATCTGACGGCCATTATTGTTGGCGAGGATCCCGCCAGCCAGAAATATGTGCAGAAAAAAGTGATTGCTTGCAAGGATGTAGGTCTCAGTAGCGAGACAATTGTTTTGCCCGCATCCATAACACAAGAAGAGCTATTACAGCTGATTGAGAAGAAGAACCGGGATGATAATGTAACCGGTGTGCTTGTGCAGTTGCCTTTGCCGGAGCACATCGATGAACGTACCATATGCAATGCCGTCAGTGTCGATAAGGATGTCGATGGCTTCAATGAGTTGAATATGGGCCGTGTAGCCCTTGACATGGATGGTATTGTGCCAGCCACCCCGCTCGGCATAAAAACAATGCTGGAACGCAGTAACATACCCACCTTTGGACGCAATGCTGTTGTCGTTGGCCGCTCCAAGAACGTCAGTCTGCCCCTGGCCATTCTATTGAGTTCGGATGGTAAGAATGCGACTAAAGCGCTTGACGCAACCGTCACTATCTGTCATCGCTATACGCCGCCCAAGGAGTTGGCCAAGTATTGCCGACTGGCTGATATTATTGTTGTTGCCGTTGGCAAGCCTGGTCTGATAACTAAGGATATGGTCAAACCAGGCGCCTGCATCATTGATGTGGGCATCTCACGAGTCAAGGATGAAGCGGGCCATTTCAAACTTGTCGGTGACGTTGACTTTGATGGTACGTACTTATTATTAACCATCTGCAAGAGAACTAACTACATTTCTTAAACCAACGTCTTTCGATCTATATAAATAATACAATTGATCTGTTTTCTTTTTGCAGAAGTACGTCAAGTGGCTGGACACATCACGCCGGTGCCTGGTGGCGTTGGTCCCATGACCGTTGCCATGCTAATGCATAACACTATCGTTGCTGCCAAGAAGCAGATTGCTTCCAAACATAATGCCTGAAATAATAGCCAGTTCGAATTTCTATTTGATTTCTGCTGCGTAGGCAGCAGGCCATAGTATTTTGTTATTTAATCCATTTATCATTAGTAAAAATTAATTAATTAATTTTAATCCGTTAACATAAAGACAATGTAAACTTATTAACAATTAAATAAACTACATTCAAACGTAATCAAAACTAAAGGAAATCAAGCAATCTTTGACATGAAAACTTTTTTAAGAACTTCAAGAGCGTTGCCATATAACGAATGCACACCGTTAGCCAGATGCGCAAATGTGTAATGGTAAACAAAAGTCACGGTGTGCATCGATATTTGTAATCAAATCGCCAAACATTACTTTTTTATAAATTTTGTTGCTTTGTTGACTTTTGCCAATTGGAAATAAAAATATACCACGCATACTGCATGCGTGTTTACTGTGTACTTTTGAATGTAATTCAATTTAATTAATAAAACGAATTGTAGAATAGCACAAAATATGTTACTGTTTTATTGATAGAAATTGTATTTTGTAGTTTTTATTATGCTTATCACATTAAACTTAACAAGCAAAAATTTACAAAAATCTATGGTATTTAAGTAATGAAAGATTAAATAAAATTATATAAAATACAAGTGTTTAATTATACCTTACATTGCTACCTACGGAAATCTGCCTGGCTACGCTGCTGAGAATATAGGAAAAGTTGGCAACTCTGTTGGTTGGTCGTTATGGTGTTTTCATATAACACTAATTTAGTGCTCAAAATTAATGCAATATTATTTGTGCTCGCGCTATCTTCACAAATTACTGCAGACAACCCATCTACCTTTAAAATGGCAACCATTTATTCATGCAGCTTTGAGGTCTTTGGTCGAGTACAAGGTATATTTAAGCGATCGAAACCCACGTTTTTAGACGATTTTAAAAATGTTGCAAATTTTTACTTTTCAGGTGTGTTCTTTCGCAAGGTAAGTCCAGTTGTTGTTATTCCCGCGGGAGCTGTAAGTTGTCTAACACTCTTCATTTTGCTTACTGCAGTACACAGAGAAGCAGGCCAATATTCTGGGAGTGCGTGGCTGGTGCATGAACACCAAGGACGACACCGTTAAGGGTGAATTGGAGGCCCCTCTAGCACCACTGAACGAAATGTAATGAACAATTGGGCTAAAAATTATTTAAAATGTAACCTGACTATCAAAAACTGACTGCTTGCAGGAAACTTTGGTTGCAGACTCAAGGCAGTCCCAGCTCTGAGATTGCTAAGGCCATATTTTCGGAAGTCAAAGAGATTAGCAACTACACCTTCAAAGGTTTCTCCATCAGACAATGACTTTTCCAAAGTTACAAATGTTTACTACGGAACAATCACTAATTTGTGATCACCAAACAAAAAACACGAGTGTAAAAATGTATTTTCACTTCTAATAGCAGTATCGTAGAAGCTTAATTATATTTAAGCTATCAATAATAAGAGCCTATAATCATTTTCGGCATAAGTGATAGGTTCTATTCGGGACTTCTTTATAAATGTTTGCCCACAAGTTGCCACGCTTAAAAGCGTAGTATATAAATAAACTTATCATCCAAATTCAGTAATGTTGCTACACATTATACTTCACACATATTTGCACTTGAACTTATTTTATTGTTTTTACCATATTTATTAATATTTTATTGCAGAAGCATTCAATAGACTTCATACATATATAGTATTCAAACAAGAACAATAACAAAAATAATGCTATTTGAATCACAGAGTTGCATTTTATGTAGTAACGTTTATAAACGTTTGGGTGTTGCCACTTGCGACCGAGTAACGATTTAAAGTAACCATTTGTAACGACATCTCACTTACACGCATTGCAACACTGATACGAAATTGCCCCTTTAGCGGCATGTGTGCGAGCGAGACAAGCGTATAACCAGCATGCGTACTTTGGTCTGGCAGCACAGAAACGAGTACAGCTCCGAATACACGTCGTTTTGCCAAAAGCGTAGCAGGCAGCAAATGAAAAAAAATACATAAATGAAAAAATTTCGTGAAACAAGAACGAAAAATACTACAAGAGCGAGCCACGCCGCACTAGAAAAAAATCGACAGATTTAATAATTGTGTGCGTTGTGCAAGCGTCTGAAATTGTGCGTATAAAAAAGTAATAATTTTTAGGCAATTACAAATTCTTGCGTGCTTCTTGCTTCTGTATGTCGGTGTGTATATTTGTGTAGTTCACAGTTTGGTTACTTTCGCGCTGAAAACGTTTTCTACTACTTTTTCGTTGAAACGGAAAAAGACATAAATACATATATGTGTGTGTGTGTGTGTGTGTGCATATAGTGTTTTGCGATAAAAGCAAAACCATTAAGCATATTTAATAATTTTAAGGCGTTTCGTTATGTGCCTATAATATGGTGTGAGCCAAGCAATAATGAAAATTTTGTGTAAAAAACTGAAAAAAGTGCTAGACAGTTTGTATGTATTTTGTATGTACATATGTAACACACATTTATACAATCAGTAACCTCATGCATGGGTCTGTACCCATATGCAAGAGTGTGTGTCCCTCTCTTTGTGTGAGTGTTTTATTTGTTTGTGTGTGCGCACATATATTAAAGGCGCGAGGTACTTAATTGCTAACGATAAAAAAATTAATAAACGAAATTACATAAAATACATGGACATCAAGAAACCACGCACTGCTATTTTGCACATACTACAATACGATCGTTATTATGCAGCTATGCAGCATATAGTCTTCATAAAATAATTTTTCATTTTCGAGCGCGCACACAGAGATTTCGTCAGTAGATTTTCATTTGCATTTTGTCCGCACCAGCGGCAGTGTTCTATACAGTTTTTTTTTTATTGCGCATCATTGTGAATGAGAAACAGCAATAGCGTGCGCACTCTGCTCTGCTCTCACTTTCGGCACGCATAGGCGTTCGCGTGTTTTTGCGTGTGTATGTGTGTGTCACACAAACGCAAGCGGCGCCGAAAAAGATTTCCTATAGGCGTCGATGTAGGAGAAGTAGGAAGAAGAGGCAACCAAAATAACAGAAGCATCTTGTCATCGTTGTTAATTTGTAAAACGATAATTATCGATATAATCTAATATTGACATGCATGGCAACTTCAGACAAAGTATCATCCTCCAAAAAGGGAAATAAAACGAAATTAATAGAACCAAAGCAATAAGATTTACCTGACGTAATTATTGTTTTTGGTAAGCTATAAAACGCAAAGAATCCTTAAAAAAAAAAAATAAAATATCAAATAGTAGGCCGAACAAAATTCCAGATTTTCATGCATGTGTGTGTGTGTTCGTGTTTGAATTTATTTCCGTGCAATCACAAAGTGTGTTTCAGTTCGGTGTCAAATCTCAAAATAAATTATTTAATCAAAATAAATTATCTTGAAAAATTTGATTTTTTCATTTCTATTGAAGCGATTACCAAATCATCCACTTCCGCAGAACGCGATAAAGTTAAGCAAAATAAACCAATTGCTAAGGACGCGACGCGCAGTATACCAGTGGCCAAGTTATTCTTAGTCCGAGCCTGTAATGCAGCTGGCCTGGCAGTAGAGCCGCACAAGAATGGCACCAGCTCTGACAGCGGAGCCACTGAATCCTAAGGAGAAGCTATCAAGCACTGCTACGCCAGCCACCGGGACGCGACAGTCTGTCCGTAAACAGGACGCAACTAGTGGAGCCGGTATCGGCAGCAGCGACACGGCCAAGACGCCAATAGTTGTACCAGCGCCCGCAACAACACAAGCAACGACACGTGTAACGCGTTCTAAGGAGGCCGCAAAGCGCACGGATTCGCCAATTGTGCTGCAGGTCAATAACAACAACAACAAGCGTAAATCAAATAACAATAACCACAGCGAAATCGTTACTCCTGAGGTTCAAATGGGCCTCAGCGCTGCACCAACACACGCAAGCAGCGACGGCAACGCAGCACCAACAGCAGCAGAAGCAGTTGCTACCTCCATTAGCGGCAGCGAAGCAGCAGCGCCAGCAGCCATATCCGCTACAGTCACTGCTTCTGAGCACAACAACAACTGCAAGGATACTGCAACGGCCGAGCTGCTGGCGAATTTGAGCGACTTTGGTGAGGCAATCACAGCAGAGATTTGCCTGCGTAAAACGCTGCCCGAGGTGAGCATCAGCAAGGAGCAACCAAGTGCAACAGTTACAGCAACCGTTGACGCTACTCCAGCGACCGCTTCAGCTGAATCCGTACAGCGGTTAGAGCTCGAGTCAATGGCAGAAGCGGCAGCTCAGTCCCAGTCGACGAGTGCCGTATCCCAAACAGCGGCAACAACAGCAATAGCAACAACTACACCAGGTCCAGTCCCAGTGCCAGAGTCCCTACAACAATTGGTAGGACAGGATACACTTCCACAAATCCTCAGCAGTGCGGAACTTGCGGTTACTGCCGCTGAAATCACAGATAATCTCGAAGGTAAGTGCTTTCGAGACATTGAACATTAAGGTTTCATTATTTTTGAAAATTCTTGGAGATCCGAAATGTCCAAACAATACCGATGCTTTTACCTCCACTTTATCCAAAGAGAAATGTAGCCGGATCTTCTGTTTTTTTGCTTGTTTTTTTTTTTTTTTTAAGCTAGCGTTAATGTCAGTTTACATATGGCTTGTTGAATGATAAGCTTCCTAAGCTTATTTACATTATGAATGAATGATAAAAAATTTTACTTGTTCAATTCACAGAACGCCTAAGTCAACTCGATGGCAGCCCCAATGTTGTGTTGCCGCCTATTGTTGAAATAGGCGCTGCGTCATTGGAAGCCGGTGTAGCGCTGCCAACACCCAACAAGCAGCTGCAACAACAACAACAGCAACAACAACAGGAGATACTCACCTCACCGCAGCATTCAACAATTCCGCGTCAGTCGAGCGCATTGTTAACGCCACAGAGCACAGGCAACACCTCGGTTAACTTTCTTAAGGATGGTGCTGCCGGCGCTGTACTGGAAGATCCCGATATTGAGGAGGTACTCAAAGCACTTAAAACGTTCGACACTAACCAAGTGAATCCGGATATCTGTGATTTTAATTTCTTCAACGATTTCGCCTACAACGAGGAGGACACAGCTGCTGTTTCAGCAGCAAACAGCGTCGGGGGCGTTGGCGGCACAACCACAACAACAGCAGCAACAGGAGCAACAGCCACACGCCTTGATGTTGAGGAAAAGGCCAGCTGTAGCGGTAGCATCAGCAAACCACCACGACCCTTGTCAGAGTGTCATGCTGAACTGGAATTGGAGCAGAATTTGCTGGACCGCAGACTTGACTTTATGCTGCGGCGTATTCGCAAAATGCAGGCGCGTCATATGTGCCGTCATACCAGTGACGAAGTTGCCGGCATATTGGAATG
The DNA here is from genome assembly GCA_030179655.1 of Scaptomyza flava. Lineage (NCBI taxonomy): Eukaryota > Metazoa > Arthropoda > Insecta > Diptera > Drosophilidae > Scaptomyza > Scaptomyza flava. The sequence goes on from JARNME010000012.1 coordinate 28,348,511, forward strand.
GTCGGCACGCACCTCAAATAAGGTCGTGAATGCGACGCCGGTGCGAAGCGCCAAGCTTACTTCACAGGAGGACACAGTGCTTTCGGTGATTTCGGGTAGGCCGGGCAGCAATTTTTGGGAGGAGCAGACCAAGCATCCACTGCCCGCCAGTCAAATGAGCAATGTGCTGCGACACATTGAAACGGCAGCGCGCAAACAACAAATCTGTCACACAACTGGCGGTGGATCCGCATCGCTGGCATCCTCCTCATCTTGGTACAGCAATGCCGCACAGCCGGGCAAACGTCCACGCCGATCGCAACCTATGGACGGCATTCCGAGCACCAGCACTGGCACAGCAATAGATCCCATGTCATCATCGACATCGCGTGCCGAAGAAGTTGTGCCCAATTTTGACGCATATGTTACCAGCGAGTTGACACACGTGTCGGGCATGCTGCATACAGAACTGCGTGAGGTACAAAATGCCATTGACTCGGATGCCACAGAGTCGAGCTCTGGCGGCGAATCAGCCGACGAGATGGTCAACTACAACAATTCCCAGCAGTTGTCCTTGCCAATGTAAGTTAAAATGTTATGGATACCGATCCAAAATGAATATTCTCTGATTAATCGTGTCTTGGCAAAAGAATGGCTTATTTATTAGAATGATTGACCAAATGTTCGTATTGTTTTCTATTAATGGAAATAAATTTTAATTTTTGCTAGTGACAGCCTTAAACGTATTCGACAAATAGGGACAGGAGTTGTTTATACAACAAAACCCTTATTTTTTTTTTTAGAATAATGATTATTATTATTTACAATAAAGTGTTGAATAAAGTGTTCTCATAACCAAATGATATTTGCACTTTATGTGAATTACAACTAGTTACACAATTCAACAGCCGAAATAAAACTCATTTTATACTTACTATTTAAAAGAAGGAATGAAGCTTGCATAAATTTGTGTCGATTAAGATCTCTTTGAAAGTATTAAAATACATAATTTCTAGTCTTTGTCTAACAATAGTCTTATTAGAATAAAGACGGTGAAAATAAGAGCTTTTAAAACCTGGTACTATGAGATATGAGATACGCCATTAATATTAATAGCATATATCAAAGAAACGAGATTCTAAATCAAGTCACCACTCTGACTAAATGAATATCAAATTTAATAATATTTCTATATTCTTTTTAGAGCGAAACGAGCCGTTTGGCGCTACTCTCGAGATCGTGCAAACATAGCGCTACGTTGGTCCTGGCTATGTGCCCAGGTGGCCGATCTAGACATTAAGATACGCCAGCACAATGATGTGTACAACGATATGTGTCGATCCGAGGGACAAGTGGTACTCGAAGCAACGCCATCGCCAAAGAATGGCTACAAAGAGCAACAACAACAACAAGTGGCACAGACGTCATCAGCGGCACAGCAACAAATGGATGCCGAACAAGCATCTGCCGATCATCTATGCAGTCGTGCACGTCCCTTGGTCTTGTCAGAGTTTCGTAAACGCAAACTTTTTCAAACAACAAACATGCATACAATATCCAAGAAGGCGGCCAGGCCAAGTAATATCAAATGCGGTTGCCAATGGCCTCAGGTGCCATGCACGCTATGCACTGGGCGGCCGGATCCAACGGCACCGCGTGACTTGCCCGAAACGCTAATGCCACAGAATCGTGTCGCCTTGCTCGATCCCGGCTTTCATCCCGTGCTGAGCTTCACCGATGGTGAGTGTTGTGAAGTTTTCTAGTTAGTTGATCAACTGCTAAGATCTATGATGCTTTTTATTTTAGCAGATGTTGCCCAGTCTGTTCATTTAGAGGCTATTGCCCGTCAGCCAGACTGGCAATATCGAGTAATGCGCGGCCAGGCTAAGGCGATCGTTAGGAACGTCTTTAAGGCAGAGCGCGAAGCCATCGCAACGAATAGTGGCGCTGGCGGCCGTCGGCTTGGCGAACCCGTCAAACGTCGTGCGTACGTGCGACGCAAGGAGCGCAATAATAACAACAATAAGAACAACAACAATCGCAGCAACAGCAAAGAAACAACATTACAAATCAATAATAACAACAACAATAGTAACAAAGCTGGAGTTGGCGGTGGCAACGTTGGACTGGTGGATAGCGGAAACGGTATTGTTACTGCTTCTACTTCTTCTACGCCTACTACAACGCCCTTTGGGGCCAACAGTAAATTATTGTAAACATGATAAATTCGAAAATTGATTATTAACATGAAACAACAACAATTTGCATCTTCTTTTTTTTTTCTTTTCTTTTTTCCTTTTTCTACGCATTTCTTTTATGTTCCACTGGCACATCACACACACACACTTACACTCTCTCACGCACACAAACACACACACATACTCCAACACCAACAAACACATCAAATGTGCAACAAACAAACGAACATTTGTTTTATTTTTGCGAACTTGTTTTCGTTTCTCTTCCTGTCTTGACTTTTGTGTGGACGCCGACATCGCCGCCGCACAGGGAACAAAAGGCAGCAACAATCGGCCACAGCGTTGCTGTTGTCGGATTCAAGTCAGCAACAACAACAGCTTAATAATAGCACTTCAATGATCTCCAGCAATGGCAATGTCAATGACGGACCCAGCGGCAATAAAAAAGCACGCAAATCCACAACCTCAAACACTCAACAACAACCACATAGCATTAACAACAACAATCACAACAAAAACAGTCGACAGGCAAGCGTTGGAGGCAACAGAAGTAACAATCGTTCTAACGTTGATCCCAAGTTCGGAAAGCAGAAACAAAATAGTCGCCGCAGTTCCGAATCGCAAGGACAACGGTAAGTAAGGGATCAACGTAGTCATAAGCTAAATTTTTTGCTTTTATAAAATGCTTGTCTTCAAGGTTCTATTAAGCGCGAGATTTAATTTTGGAATTTATGTATATTATTATTTCATAATTCACAAAGCTTTCAGATAGGCAAATTAACTCCTTTTAAAGACGTATAATTTACTTATTAGCAAAATGTTTTTATACTGTTTTTTATTTATTTTATTTTTTTCACGTACCCAAAGTATTAAATAAAAAAAAAAACGTCTTAACGGGCTTATTACTCCATATTTATAAGTAAGTTAAAGTCCGAAGACAACTGATTTTAACAAACAGCTAAATCTAATATATTAAAACTTTTCTATTTTTGCATACACTACTAACAACCTAATCCCCATTCTACAGCACAAAAGAGCGTCGCAATCGACTTGTCTACGACATTGACAACATCGTGATACCCTATAGCATGGCCGCACAGAATCGCATAGAACTATTGCCATACAAGGAAATACCAACACCAAAGTAAGTAGTTATTCAATTCAATTAATAAATTCCCCACATAATAATCTGATGCGTGTGTTCATTTACCCGTCAATAGGTGGCGCATTGTAGACAGTGATAATGATAAAAAGCTGCAATCGGATAGTGCGCCGCCAAAGAGTAGCACTCACCAGCTAAACAATTCCTGTGTAAAAGGGCAAGCGACGCTATCATTGCAAGACTCCGCTAAAAAAACCAAATCACAAACACCTGCATCAACAACAACAAAAACAACAACCGCAACTTCAAAAACAGAAAAAGATGTCAATCTTAATAACGACAAGCAAGTTAAGGTTGGAAGCAAGCCTTCTGCTAAGATCAATGGCATCAAGCTGTCGAGTAAAGAAAAACAGCAGAAGCAAAAGGACATCACAAAGCCTGTCAAGCAATCGGAAAAAAGTGAGCAGCCGCTCAGCAATGGGCTACCCAATGGCAAAGCAGAGCAAAAGGAGCCAGCGAAAGAAAAGATCATTGAGCCAGCGAAGGATCAGGCAACGGATGCCAAAGAGCCAGTGACAGAGCAACAGCAGAAGCAGCCAGCAAAGCCGACAAAGGAGCGAGTGCAAACAAAGCAAACAACTCCTATTAATGGCAAAAACCAAAAACACAAAATTAATAATAACACGGTGAATAATATAAAAAAGGCAAATGCTATAACAACTGCGCCTGTTTCTGCTACAACCGCTGCATCTGCTCCAGCTCCTGTTGCCGCTCCCGCTCCTGCTCTCACTCCAACTCCAGCTGCAGCCGTGGCTCCTGCCAACAAGGATACAATGAAAGTAGTTATTACAAAGAAAGTGGCTGTTAAACCATTAGTTGAACCCCAGGAACCACCTCGCAAACGACCCAAACTGCAGCTGGGACCCACTGAACCCCTGAAACCACTTAAGCTGCCGCCACCTCCAAGTGATGATGATGTCTGTGAGGACATATCGGATGAGGCGTACATAGTGCGACATCAGCGTGCGCTTCTTGAGGAGCGGCATCGGTTTGAGACACTCTTAAAGTTTCCCTACAGCAAACGCGTGCGCTCCAATCGACGTGTTGACAGTCGAGCCGAATCGAGTGGCACTAACACACCAGATCCTGCCTCGCCGGCAACTCCGCGCTTAGCGGGACCGGTCGGTGACAATGAGAGCATTCCATCAAAGCTAGCGCATCCACTGGATGCAATTGCATCTGACAACGTGCTGACGGCAACGAAGCGCCAGGAGCGCCGGCGAACTACATCCAACAAGTTAAAGGATCATGATCGCCGCAGCGCCACGCCAGATGTCAGAGATGTGAGTAAAAAAAGTGGGAAAATTGTCTAATCCCAGATAATAATTTTTTTCGCTTTTTTGATTAGCCACATCTGCCGCTAGAGCCGCCACCGTTTAAGCCGCTAAAGTTCCCACTATCGGATGAGGCCCATCAGCAATTGCTCACCCAGATGTATGCCCCGCCTCCGCAGCCAACTACAGCAGCAGTATTCGCACCCTCCAAACGCAGCAAAAGCAAATCAGTATCCTCCTCCAATGGTGTCAATGGAAGCTCAAAAAAAACACGCAGTCGACGCAGCAGCAAAGCTAAAGTCACAAATGTCAGCAAATTGGCTCAATCAACAACAGCGACAAAGACAAAGTCGCAGTTAATACCCAAGTTAAATGGTAGCAAGAATTCACAACAACATCCAGTGCCACACATTAATGGCGACAATGCCGTTAGCAATGTTGGCAACGGACGTGACCGTGAGCAAGAAGAGGATGATGACGAGGAGGAGGGGGAGGAAGATGTAGAACTGTTGCTGGAGGATGACGATGATCATCATCATCTGGCACCGCCAGACAATGATAATCTTGATGTAAGCGTAGCTGACGATGCGAATATGTACGATGCCACAATTAATGCTTATATAAGCGAGACTGGCGGCTGGCTCGAAGAAGAAGAGCTGGCAGATGATCCATTTATGGACGATGATCCCAATGATCCCGAATGGAAACGCAGCATTGGTGTGCGAATGCGCAAGAGAATGTAGAACAGCGAGTATATAGAAGTAACGAGTAATAGAATGCAAGTAGCGGACAACAAGCAGCGATTAACAAGTATCCAGTAACGAGTAACTGTCAGTTGGAAATATGTGCTGTCAGCTAAACTAATACAAAGCCATCAAAACTTTCTAAACAAAATTAATTTTTTAATTTTTTTAAATTGCGACAAATTTTTTAAAGCTATTGCTTCAAAGCACACACACATATACATATATATATATATATTTTTTAACTTGTTTTCAATGAATTTTTTTTTATTATTCTTTTAAATTGTTAAAACGCAGCGAGTTTCCACATACGGATGAAATTTCAGTAAATCAAAATAAAGACTCGTTAACTCAACTTAAATAGCTTTTCTGGTTATTTCTGAGCAATTTTGTAGTTATTTAGTTTTAAAACAAAATAAAATACAAATACACAATATAAATACACAATACACAATACAAATACACAACACGCCACACACACAAAAAAACAAAATAAACATAAAAAAAAAACTTGAAAAATGTAATGTAAATAGAACGCTAAGAGAATAGGAGATATGTGTATGTATAAAACTAATGGATAACACTAACGATAATAATATAAATATTAAACTAGTTTAACACACACACTCGTATAAATTTAAATTTTGGGCAACAGAAAAACAAGTTGAATAAAAAACTCTCTTGGGGCTAAAAGCCATAAGTGTGCCACATTTAAAAATAAACTTATAATTATATTCGCAAGAAAGGAAAGAAAGAAATAAATAAACATGTTAAATGTCGATTTTGAAATGTATTCGCGCACTACAACCAAAAAAAAAAAAAAAAAAACCGCTGTATATCAATGACGATTTAAAGGTTAATTCGCCTGACTCAAATATTTTCCAACAATTTATTAACTTTGCCTTTCCAGGCGATCTTATAAACATAATATATAAATATGTATCTATAAGTACGTTAAAAATACGCCACGAAAAATAAATTCTTGTTTTTGGTTACAAGGGCGCTTTAATTTCTAAAACTACTTTTAAACAAAACCAATAAAATAGTTGCTTAATGTAGACATTTAAATTTAACTCTTAACTTTGGTAGCACGTAAACACAAACACAAATACACATACAAATACACACATGCTTGCTTGATATATTGAACGAAATATTTATACATATGCTTTACTTGTTTTCATTTTCCTTAAGATCTTTAATGTAATATACTACTGCTATTGAGTTTTAACCACCCCCAAAGTTAATGTGAGAGCCGTTAATTATTTGAAAAAGTGAAATGTGTATATTCAAAATAACTAAGGACATTATAAAAGCAACAAATAAAAAACTATATTCGTAAAAATAATTTAAAACGAAAAAAAAAACAAAAAACATAAATCACCAAGCTGTTTTTATTTGCAACACATGTTGCGGATGAACAATCAACATTCTTTGTCCACACATGTGCTTTAGTTTAACCGAAGACTTTGAAGTAGAAGCAACAAAATGCTGGTAATGCATAAACTGATCTTGAAATTGAAAGCTTCTATATCCAGTGAACGCTCTCCGTTTTCTTACTAGATATCAACGGGTTTTCTACTTGCATTAATTGCAACTCTGTACAGTGATGCACAACTGCAGCAAATGCCATACGAAAAAGGAGCAGAAAATTCAAAGAGCTTAATGTACATATGGGATAGGATGGAGCAAAAACTAACGCTGATCAATCGAGAGCTGGAAGAGCAACAGCGCAAGCTTGTAAACACGGAGTTCAAACTCAATCAAGTGCTTAGCAAGCTAATCTCTCTCACCCATGCAAAGACAAACGTAGTTGAGAAGCACTTTAAAGTGCAGCTTGGTGCCGGCTGGAATACGACCCTGGAACGCTTTGAGCACAATACTAATAGAATCTTCAATAGAATGGAAAGCAATGTAAACAAGTGGCGCATCAACAAACTGGATGAAATGCATTCAATGCTGGCGCTACTGGTTACAAGGAGCCAAAGCGCTCCACAAAGTATTGAGCACAAGAAATGCAATGAAACTAAAGAAAGCATTAAAACGGAGCAAATAAATAAAAACAACTCAATAAAACAAGTGCAAGTGGGTAAGTATTTAGGAAAATAAGTAATTCAAGTCAAACACTCACCTGCCATTTGGGTATGGGTTCAAGATTACTTCCAGCCAGCTAAGGCGGATTGCTCTCAACTGGATGAGCAGCAGCGTGTGGATGGTGCTTACAAGTTCATGGAGCCCGAATGGAATGAAGTGAAACGTGACTTTTACGAACGGAGTTGCACTTTTGCCACATCTGGCCCGGCCTGGACTATAATACAAAGGCGCAGCACAGAAACAAATTTCCAGCTGAAAAGCTTTAATCGCAGCTGGAACGAATATCGCACTGGATTTGGTGACTTAACTGAAGATTTTTGGTTTGGCAACGAATTCATACACCGGATAGTTGATCGCGATGATTTCGTGCTGCGCATTGAGCTAGAAGATCAAAATGCAACTCAAGTGTGGGCTGAATATGGAATTTTTCGACTGGATAGCGAAAGTTATAACTATCAGTTGGTGATTGGCAAATTTAATGAAAATAGCACCGCGCACGATGCATTTATGTATCACAATCGCATGGATTTTAGGACTTATGATCGTAATGATGATTGCAATGGTTGGTGGTTTGATCATTGCCAAGAAGCACAATCCAATTTAAATGGGGACAGTATTATTTGGGGCAACTGGCACAATGAATATACGGTAAGGGCATCGCGTATGCTTATACGACCACGACAATTAAAAGCGTTCGACACCGACGATATTTTTGACGAGGATTCGACGTATTAAATTATAATTTCAAATGATTAATGGTAAGACGTGCTCGTAGTCCTCGAACGGATTGGAATACTGCTACAAATAAACGTTACCGCCGAATCGCTGCTGAACGCATCCACAACAGCAAAGTATCGATGCTTTTAGTAGATTTTCAAAAGCGGTCACACTGCAAGTCCATTTGTAATTGTTAATGTAGGCTACTATGATATAAATCTTAAGAATTTTGAAAATCATTAAAAATTGACCTCTAATTTAAACATAAAAAAAATTTTAAATACATTTGATTTGTGCATTATTAAGTGATCTAGGAACTTCTGGTATTTAAATTTTATATAATTTATTAGTTATAAATAAGCTTATATTTTCAAAATTAAAGGAGGAAAGCTTAGTTTGCATCAAAATAATATTTAAATGCTGGAAGAGCAATATACAAAGTCATCCAACATTAATAAATTGTACATTTTAGCTTGTTATCAGGAATGGTATTTAAGGTAGTAAGTCGAACATTTTCGCACTTGTCGCCTACGGTCACACAGTCACTTGTTCGTGTACGTGTGAGTGCGATAGCAGTACGGCCGAGTGCAGCGCGACTTGCAGTAAAGCAGAAAAATAAAAAGAAGTTGAATATTAAAAGCAAAGCTTCTGCTTCGAAAAAATCATACAAATAAAAGATAACATTTGTGTACAAATAAAAAAAAAATGGCACAAAGGAATGGTTAAAAACAAAAATCATAATATCTGCGGCACAAGCAAAGTTAAACAACAAAACACAACAATAAAGGAAAGAACAAGACGCTGTGACGGCCACTCCTTTTGTGCCCGTTGTCTCGTTCCAGAAAAATAATGTGTGCGTGTATGTGTTCGTGTAAAAGTGTTTCGTGTGTGTTGTAATTGAAAGAAAAGAAATAGTTATGATTACTGCATTAAATTAAAAAGTAGTAGTACAATAATTGCATTAATTAAGCAAGTGAGTAGGCAATAAAAAGTGAAAATTCTACTACGCTGCGCGCACAAAAATGGCAAAGTGGGTCTTTTCTAGCTGCTCCGTTGTCTGCAAAAAGCTTAAGCAAACTTAACTAAACAGATAAGCGAACGTACGTTAGAACATAGAAACTCATACACACATGCATAACCATATACACGTTTAAACGTGCGTGTGTGTTTATGACTCACGGCTGGCCCTGTGAGTGAGTTGCTACCGACTCTGTGTAAGAGTAAGAGAGAGGGGGCTGCTGTCGAGCGCTACCTACGGTAACAAAACAACGACGACGACAACAACAACAACAATCAGCGCTTCAAAAGAATTTCCCTAGTTGAGCGCAACTAATCGCATTTGAGAACAAAATTCCAACGTTTGACGTTGCTTGCAACAAACAAACAAAGAAGTAGAAGATTAGTTGAGAGAAAAGCGAACGCGAGTGGGTGAAACGTGATAAAAATGAGTTTCGCCAAGTGGTTCAAGAAAAAGGAGCAAATCTCCGAGATCGGTGCACCCACAAATTTCCAACGACATTTTCATGTCTCTCGCAACCAAGAGACGGGTGATCTGGAAGGACTACCGACGCCATGGGTGCGTCTAATGAACACACAAATCACACGCGATGAACAGGACAAGAATCCAGATGCAGCGTATCATGCGGTCAAGTATTACAATTACTCCATTAAAAAGAAGGAGCAGGAGGTGTTTAAGCCCTTTATCACCGAGGATGTCATACACGAGGAGTCAAAAGAGATTGACAACTATGTCAACTACAAGAACAAACATAAATCCCAGGATGTGGATAAATCGGATGACGATGGCAGCGGCAGCTCAACGGCCACAGAGAGCAGCAGCGGTTGTGGCAGCTCCACAGCGCACAGCAATAGCAGCAGTTTAAATGATAGTAGTCAACAGTCTGTCATACCACTGGACGCTTTGAACGAGGTGATCAAGGAGCTGGAATCCAATTTGGGTCGTGAAACACTGAGGCCAATAAAGGCTGATGGCATGGTGCCGCCGCCGGTTCCGCCCAAAAAATCACCACATCAACTGCCGCCCAAGCCACAGCTCAAGCCAAAGCCATCGAGCGTTATACAGAACAAGTTCTCACGTGATCTCCGCTCTCTGGATGATGGTCATAAGATCAACACAGATACGATCATCATTAAGCCAGCGCCAGCAGGCAGTCCCACCCACGATGGTGATGCCGATGCGCCGGAAGAAACGATACTGCGTCGTTCCAAGGAGAAGCGGTCACAAAAGACGGATGCCGAGATCTACGAAGAACTGCGCGCCATTTGCAATCCCGAAGATCCTCGGGAAAGGTACAAGACGACCCAGGAAGTGGGTAAAGGTGCCTCTGGCATTGTCTTTATTGCTGGAGATAATCAATCGGAATCCCAGGTTGCTGTCAAAACGATCGAGATGAAAAATCAATCGTCCAAGGATCTCATTCTCACCGAAATACGTGTGCTCAAGGATTTCAATCACAAGAACCTAGTAAACTTCCTAGACGCCTATCTACTCGAGCCCGAGGATCAGCTCTGGGTCATCATGGAGTATATGGATGGCGGCCCATTAACCGATGTCGTCACCGAAACCGTTATGAAGGAACGCCAAATTGCATGCGTCTGCCGGGAGGTTCTGTACGCGATAAGTTTCCTGCATGCCAAGGGAATTATTCATCGCGACATCAAGTCGGACAATGTGCTCCTTGGCATGGATGGATGCGTCAAGGTGACAGACTTTGGCTTCTGCGCAAACATCGAGGGGGATGAGAAGCGCCAGACAATGGTCGGAACACCCTATTGGATGGCACCAGAAGTCGTCACGCGCAAAAAGTACGGCAAAAAGGTAGATATCTGGTCAATAGGCATTATGGCCATCGAAATGATTGATGGACAGCCCCCTTATCTATATGAGACGCCTCTGCGTGCACTCTACCTAATTGCGGCGAATGGACGACCTGATATCAAGAGCTGGGATAAGTTGAGTCCCAGTTTGCAAGACTTTCTCGATCGATGTCTGCAGGTCGAGGTCGATCGTCGGGCCACCGCCGATGAGCTGCTTAAACACCCATTCCTCGACGATTGCAGCGAGGTCAAGGCCCTGGTGCCCAACATTAAGGCGGCCAAGAAAGTGCTGCGACGCAATGTATAGTTAATGTGCAATCAACATCATCGGGCGGCCAAGGTGCTCTATGCGTGATGTGATGACGGATTGAAACTACGAAAATATCCTCCTCCTTTTTTGTCTTCATCTTCTTCTTTTCCATCTTCAACTACAATTCGCATGCCTTCCATTCTTCCGTGTGCATATTGGAGCGTTTTTATAATTGTGTATAAATTTCGAAACTGGAACAAAATGCTGATTAGTCTTTCATTAGAGTGTATTCGGAACTGAAAACAACAAGAAAATCAATAACAAATCGTGGAATTGAACTTACAATCTTCATTTGTTTGTCGTCTGCTTAGCTGGATTATATATATTAGCCGGTTAATTGGTAAGTTTACAATAACTTTTTAATCATAAAAACGGGGAAAAAAAACTTGGATAAGAAAAGCAAGTTTTACCATTGTTTGTTTCCAGATGTTAGATAATCCTAAAGAGATAGTGACTCTGAATACTTATAATTGATTTTCCATTTTAAATACAGTCGAACTTCCATATAACGAAGCTCAAGGGAAAAAACTTCATTATAAATTTCGTTATAAAGAATGGGTTTTTGATTGAATCAAATTGTAGGGTTCTGATTTTTGACTTTGTTGTATAGAAAATTCGTTACACGGAAGTTCGTTAAATGGATGTTCGACTGTATTACCAAACACTTAAAAACATATTAAGAAATTAAAACAAAGTTACTCAAACCAAAGAAGTAATTAATCAAATTTCGCTCACTTTAATGTCTGAAAATAAAATGTTAAATGCCTGGTGCACTCTCGTCTAAACAGATCATCTATAAGTCCATCAAAAAATATAAACTGGTTTTCAATTCAAGTGACGATACCATCTTTTGCATCAGCTTAAAAACAAGTGTTAAAACTTTAAAGTGCTGGGTGAGGGGGAAGGGTTGGCGACAGGTTGTACAAAAAATTAATTAGTATTGCCCTAATCCGTAGCTATTGATAACTGTAAAACAGATTTAACTCATTCAAGGTAGCATTCAAGTTTATAAGCAATACTAAGATACATATTTGTCTTACATATGTACATATAACATACAAATATGACAAAACAGACAGGGCTTTGAATCATCAGCTTTTAACAGTGTGGCAGTACTATTATCAAAGCAACTTAAAGTAGTATAAAAAGTGTAACGTTATTTTAATAATGTTTAACTTATGTATGTAATATTGAAATTGGGCAATTGTCGTTAGCAAGAGCATTAATGCGTCGACTTGAGCTTTTTTTCTAAATCTAGCTTTTTTGCTCTTTGCTGGAATGGCAAGATCCACATACACACATGCAAATGTGTAACAACAACAATAATGACAGTATGAAGAGAACCAACGCCATTAAATACGCTCGTTCGCATTTCCTGTTGGACAGCAAAGAAAAGACTCTGAAATATCGCTTTGTCTGCCAAAAAAAAAAAAAAAAAAAAAAAAAAAATAAAAACTCATACATAATAATAAAGAAAAAAACTTTAATTCACGCACTGCGCAAAAACGCAGATAGCAACACCTACACAATTGCTCCGCTTTTTTTCTAGTCTTATCAACCAGCACAAAAACAACCACACACTTCACAATATACACACATGTACATATATCTGAGCTATCTTTAAATTCCCGCTGCTTTTATCAAATTCCTAGAACTTTTTTGTGGCATTTAGAGTTGATTTTGATAAGCGCAAAAAAAATGTTAAGCAGCGATCTTTGTCTAGCCGTAGGCATATTTATGTATATACATATTGTCAGTTCCAGTGTTGCTGTGCAGCTAATTGTTATAGTCGTTGTAGTAATGTCTCGGCTATTGTCTTTCCTTCTTCTTTCCGTTTGTCTGCATTTTTTTTTTCTTCACTCACCGCCATCCACTTATTGAATTTAATTGCTTGTGCAGTGGCGGCGGTGCTGGCTGCGACCGCTGGACGCACAGACAACATGCTGCGCTATTTTTACGCTCTCACTTACTGTAACTTTGCGACGCACTCGCTCGCTAGCTCGTTCACTCTCACTGTCACTCCCTTGTCCACTCCTACTACACTCGAAGAGTGCGTGTACTTTTCTACCGGATCTTTGGCTGTTTATTTGTTTATATTAGCGGCAAATACTTTTGCTTTCTGTTTGCGTTCGCTACTGACAAAAGGAAAGCAGCTGTGTGTACTCTGCGTGTATGTGTGTTTGTGCGTATGTATGTTCAGTGTCACTTTCTGATCGCCAAGTTTAAGCTTTGTTCTTGTTGTTTTTTTTTCATGCGGACACATTTCAAGCTTTTGTGTTTGCCAAAAATCTTTGTGACGATGGTAGCGGCAAACAGCGCCAGCAGCACAATGAATAATAATCCTATTGCAAATATTCAGCGTAGGAAATTAAGATGGGCTTTTAAATTACATGTGCAATACACATGTACACAAATACTATTTGCTTGTGTGCATCAGAGCTGCCAACTTTTGACGAGCAAAAAAAGCTAATTCATCAGAGAAAATGCGAGCAGCTGCAAAGGCGAGAAAAGGCTAAAGTTTTCCGCTATCTACAATCAAATTGTAAAAGAAAGCTAAATTCATCGTCAGAATATAAAAGAATTCCCAACACTTAAATGCATTTCCAGTTTTCTGACTGCGCCTCTGCTGCAGTGCTGCATTTTGTCTTTTTGTTGGCTGCTGATGTTGCTTTTGTTGCAGGGAGTGGTGTTGCTGGGGCCAAAGTACAACTTCAATTCCACGCGCATAAAAGGCCCTATAAATACAAATGTGCGTATGCATGCATGATTCCTTCTGCGCGCGACATTGAACGGCAGTCATTCAGATATTTGTGTGTATGTAAGTTTGTGTATATTCCTTGTGGTTGTTGTCTTTGACTAGACAAAACGCCCAAAAAAAGGAAGAAAAAAAAAAACAAAGCACAAACTAAAACCGAGTAATGACTAAGCCCAACTCGATTGTGTGTTCATTTTGTTTTACGTCAGGCACCCCTCAATGGTAATTTCACCTTGCGCGCAAAAGGTTTTGGTTTTTTTTTGCTCGTTTTGTTTTGGCTTTGTTTCGTTTATTGAACCATATGATAAGTCTCATGCCTTTGCCTGTAGCAGTTGTTCTTGTTGTTGCTTGTACGCGGAATTGCAGATGATTCATTCGCTATGAATATATTTTCGGGGGGAAACTTCGTGTCGCGAGCTCGTTTTTCATAACAAACATGACTACCGACCTTCCCACCCTCCGTCGATGCCGTTGTCACTGCCTAAGCAACCAGCATTTGTTTGACATAAACATATACATATACTACATACTCACATAAATACGTATCACACCAATTCCCAACAATACTACAATTACAAGTTTTTTGTTGGATTTTGAGCAACATTACGTATAAGAGATAACACAGCTCCTGATCAAGTTTCATAATATGCGAATTTTATTAATTGCATTGTTTTATAGTTTGACTTAACAACAACATGTTCCGCATACACTCCAAATGACAAAACAGCAATAACATGCATGAGTTTTTATAGCGATTTGAAAGTTTGCTATGATATTTCTTTTTAGTCACTCTTTCATTAAAAACTGGAACAGGGCGCTGTTTTTAAGACATATGTACATAAATCGACTTGTGCGGCCTTCTTTTCTCATTTGTATGAAAAACTATAGATAATGGCCGACATGCATATGGAACTGTGTTTCGCATACTGTGTGTCAAATAGTACATGTGTATAAGAGCAAGACATAAACTTTGTGTATTTGTCTTCTAATTTGTGGAATATAAGTTGCATTCAAAATTTAAAAATGGTATCGATAACTCGATAATCTCTAATGAAATGGGAAAGTCATAATAAATGCTCATTGTTAGGCGCCCACTTCCGCATGTTTATTTTTGTCAATGGAAAATTGTGCGGAAAATTTGTTTGTGAGTGTACGAGAAGAGCGCATCGCATCTTATCTGGACGCTACTATAAATATAACAAACAATGGGAGTCGGATGGAAAAAGACACAAATGTCGCTGGGGTTTTTCATTGAAATGTGAGCGTGACTTTAGCGCGGGCGCTTCACATGGCGATAAATGTATATGTATTTACATACATACACATACATATTTACAATTATTGCGCTGATAATTGGCTCTCTGCACTTGTGACGGGCTCCCATCGCTATAATAACAACAACAAGAATAACAATAAACAAGGCAACGATTTTGTTTTTGTTGTGTTTTGTGTGACGTGCCATACACTTGCTAATATAGCAAACCTGTTGCGCTTTGCGGCCAACCGAAAATAATAATAATATACAAAATACAAAGAAAGCAACAAATGTGTATGTAATTATGCAAAAAGCCGAACAGATAAGCGCAACAGTGCCATAAATTCCATATAGCAAGTGCCCTTATAACCAGATGCCAATAAAACTGCACAAAATTCAACTTCTTTCACCATTATTGCTATTTGCACTGTTCGAGTGCCTGTGAATTTGTGTGTTTGTATGTGTATGTGTCTGTGTCCAACCAAATTGATTTCTTTTCTTTGTAGTTTTGAAGCAGCCAACTTAATCAGCTGTCAATATCGTAATCATACCTATAAAAAGAAACACTATCGATAAGACAAGGCGAACTGATTAGAAATGTATAGAAGTTTCGTTTGTACTTTTAAGTAATTGTTTTACACATGTTTTTTTTTATTATTTGTTGGAATTATGCAACGGTTATCACAATTAATAAAGGTCAAAAGGTTAATTGATATTAAGTTCAAGATCACTTTTTACTTACTTACACATACATATGAATATAGAACACATTATTTACACGCTATGCTAAAGCGTATCTTACTTTATTGACTTTTATCCGTTCGATAGCCCAAGAGGAACAAATTGTGTTTGCGCAGACATCATTGCAAATACTACTTACCCTCAGCATAAAGTGTGGGCAAACTTTGACTGCGTAGAAATTTCTGGCCTGCAATTCATTTGGTGGCTATAAAGTTTGGAATTTAGTTTTAAATGTTTTCAAAGTAGTTGAAATGAGTTTTGGTTCTAGCTTTGGTTTCCAGATTAAGTGCAGCTGACTTTAAATATCACGTACACCTTTGATATTTAAATACTCATGTATTTGCACTGTTCACGTGTACCAGATAAATGGCAAAGTATTTTGCAAGAGTATGTCATTAAAATGCGTGCCTCGCGTTGATATTAATTTAACAAAGTACTTCGAAAAAGCAATTGTTCACTATTCTAACTTGCGTCACTTCAATTAAAAAGTATAAATAATTTGTTAAGTTACATACATACAAGCATACAAAAGCTTATTCAAACAGTAATGTGTATTTGTTGGTATAGTGTACAAGTTCGATTAGTTTCCAGTTTGAGTAATTTTGCTTAAATTGTTGTTAGATAACATTTTTGCCCCACCAAAATACTTTCCTAGTTTGTGATTTTTAAAGTATGAGTCATAATTTAATGCTATAGTAATTTGTGATTTAAACACACAAGTCTGAGTCACAGTCGATATATGCAATAATAAAATGGTTCATCTCTAATTGCAGCCCAAGGCCACAATACAACAAGAAGGAGCAGAGCTGATATTTGAGAGCAGTGACGTCACAACACAGCAGCCCAGCAGCAACAACAACGATAACGTGAAACAGACGCAAATGCAGAAACAGATTTGAGAAAGCAGCTTACAAAGTGTGTTTCGGTGTAGATTAGAGACGAGCGACAGTTTGCTCGACTGTTTTGCTTAACTTAATTTGTATTTTGCTTGAGACATACGATATACATACATACATACGTCTATTAATAACATAAATATATATTTAAGTATATATGACTGGCTGAGTGTGCCCCTGTGTATACCCCGCTTATGGGTATATGCAATACGATTACGATTACAATTACGATAACGATAACATACAATTTAGTTTAATTATGTTTCAACGAAAAAAGTACGCACACACACAAACATTTAAACATAATATGACATATATATATATATTGTATTTGTTAGGACGACATTAGATGGATAAATGTTTACATAGTATATACATATACATAAATGTGATTTAAGCGATTTTATCAAAGCTGCATTATGCAATTCAACATAAAATTCGTCGTAGTCTCTAAGTGCAAAAACTGAAATCCAACAACAAAACAAAAACAAACTAAGCATGCAATACTTGTTGTAAATAACTAAAAAAAAATGAAAGAAAAATAAAACAAACAATGTTAAATGTATCAAAAGGAAATTGGTGTATCAAGTGCCATTAGGACTAGCTAGCAGCAGTGAAAGTGACACTAAAACAACAACAAATAATTTAGAAAAAAGAAAAAAAACAGAAAAAGAAAACAAAAATTCCCTAGTTACATAGTTATTTAAAACAAATCTTAACAAATATCAGCATTACCTAAAAACAATAAAATACAACAACATTTTGTATTAGAGATCAACAAATATTTCCACACACAAATTCAAATGTTGACATGGTTCTATATTCCATTTAAATTAGTACAAACATAAGACTAAAGCTACAATACAGAATAATATCAAAACTAATCCATACAATTGTCGAAATTCAAACTATTTGCTATATTATGATATTGAATTGAATGCCATAAACTAAGCGCACAAATTTAAATACTAAATTGAACAATATACAAATGCGCTGTGCTGTATAACATAACGGTAAAATGTGTGTCAAAAACAAAAAAGAAACAACAACAATGATAATTCTTAATAGAGTATATTTATATTGTATACAAAAAAAAAGTTAGATACAAGCATGTAGACAAGGCACACAACTAATGTAGTTCCCATGGAAATATTCGTGCAGATGCCAAATACAAATATCAGAGAGAAAAATAGAAAGGGGTAGAGCGAGAGGTAGAGAAAAATATAAAGTGACCCGAGAAGTGAAAGGAATTAAGAGAGAAGAAAAATAAAAATGTTAATTTCCACATATTGTATGTATTGTATACCTTAGCGGAAATAATTTACGAGTTTACGTTTTGGCCTTTTTCAATTTAGTTGAAATATTTTGAATGCTCTTTCCAAAATTTTACAAACTAGTCTTGAGCTTTTTGTTTTTGGAAAGCTAACGCAATGTGGGATTACTACCCTAGCTTAAATATATATCTATAGAAACGTGTAAATGGCTTGAAAGAGCAGTTAAATCTTCGGTGCGCCGATGCTTAGCTTTCTTTATACTTGTTATATACATATAAAATATACAACTTTTTTAAATTACATACTTAGTAGCTTTGTAGTGACGGCAAAGATTTGAAAAATGCGATTAATTTTTTTGTTCGAAAGCCAACGACTTCTGCTGCAGAATGGTCATAGTTAAATTTTTTAAAACAAATATCCTGTTTTATTCCAATGCATATGGACAAACTGTAAATGTAGTGCAAAAGTAACGGAAAGGGTTTTAAATATTAACAAGTATTTTTTCGTTACTCTTGCATTGCATATGCAGCGTGTACTAAATTTTATCCAAGAAAAAACCAAAATACTTTCAGTAAATAAGTACGTAATGCGTTTTTGCATAATTTAGAGCTTAATTGATTTAATTAGATCGCTTATTGACAGTGTTTTATTATTAGGCAAGACAACGAAAGCAAAATATTTGGGATAAAAATTGAAGAGAATTCTGAGCCAGTTGGCAACTAACGAAGACATACCCGAAAATACATAATCGCAAGCGCATTTAATATAAATAGAATGAGATGAAGATAACAATGATAACAATTAAACGTAAATTAAACTTATGTCTTTAAATGGTAGCATAAATTTTTTATACGCAACTTTTTTATTGCAATTGTAAATGAACTATGAGTAAACTGTACGTCATCCAAATGTTTTTGATATATCCTTAATCCGTTGTATTCGTAAACTTATAAAAAAAAAACAGGCATACACATAATATACAATACAATCAACAATTGGCGCTATTTCAAGTAAATGTAGTTAAAAATACATATATTACGCATATTACGTACGCCGATGATACATATAATAATAATAATAATAGCGATAAGTAAATCCAAAATGCAATTCATGCGAAACGGAACTTAACGAAAAAACAAAAAAAAAGTGTTTTATCAAGCAGATTTTTGCTTTGTTTTTGTCTTTCGTTTTGCACAGTGTAATTCCATGCAGTAAGTTTTTTTTTGTAATTGTTTAATGCTTCTTTTGTTTGAACTTGATTGCATACCTAAGTCGTATATTACACATTAATTATAATGATTATCAGAACTTTTTGCAATTTGTCATTTGTATAATCTTATATTTTTAAACAAATTTCAACTGATAGAATGAAAAAAAGATTATGCATATACTTAGTTTTAAACTTATAGACTCCACACACACACATCCCTACATATAGATCAACCATTTAAGATAACTTACCGTTCGTTTGAGCGTACGGTTATTTACAATTTTATACGCACAATTGTATGTATTATTTTAGTTTGCACCTGTAATTTTTATTTTGTGTTGTTAAATATATCGTTATTTACTTATTCGACCAAAAGCACTTTTTATCTTCGAACGCTGAAATATGTAGGAATTCTTTGAACTAAATAATAACATTAATTGGAATTCCCCAAGCGAAATTTTTAACAATGTTTTCTTTTATATTTTAATTGCACTAGCTTTTTATTGCTATATAAAAAAGATAGATTCTTTGAATTCATCATTTAACATGAGGTTTAGGGCAATGGATTAGGATTTTATAGCCAGACGTCCTCGCGATATTTGCCCTGTGCACGCAGTTCCTTGAGTCGCATCGTTGCCTCTATCTCATCCAGCTTGAGAGCAAGCTGCAAACATTGACGCACACCTTCTTCGATGGATTTGCTTATCTTGGCACCATCGGCACAAACATATAGAACCGTTGACGATTGCAGCAGCAACTCCACCAGCTGTTCCGCATCCTCTTCTAGCAGCTGTTGCACATATTTGGGCTCTGTGCTGACCTTGGAACTGCGTGAATAGCAAAGCCTTAAACGTTGTAGCACTGAAGATACTTGCCAGTCGACTAGCTGTTGGTGCTTTAGAATGGCTTGCGGCGTCTTTGCGCCTACGTAGAGCCAGGTTTGACCTTTGGCTTGTGAGCGGCTCAATTGCTTGTGCGAAAGGAAGCCCAAAAATGGTGCAAGTCCAGTGCCAACAGCTACTAGAATTTGATTGCCAGGCAGTTCCTGATCTGTAAAGCGGAATGCATTTTGTATGCGTGGATAAAGGAAGAGATAAGTTGGCTGCTGCTGCTTCGTTTTGGCATCGAGCATGCTGGTTGTGACGCCTGGTTTGTGTGTGCGAATTGAGTAAATGATGCGCAGCTGCTTGGAGCACTCTAACGCACTGTTGGCTATCGAATATGGACGTGGCAGTAGGCGAGGCAAATGCTCCACTAGCAAAGCCAACGTTGGCTGACAGCTGGCGCAAAGCTCCAGCAGATCCAACAAGCCTAGGCCACGTTCCAATATGAGTGCTTGGTAGTGGTTGGCGCCTTGCTTGGAGGACAGACTACCTAAAAACGCGCGCTCCTTTGGGTCACTAGTGCAGCGCGCTAATGCACTTAGGAACTGTTTTTGCAGCACTGATTGTAACGCCAGGCAATATGTAAAGATCTCTCGTAGAGTTGTTCCAGCTGTTGTGGGCAGATGAGCTGGCACTTTGGCGTTTTTCTTGGCGCTGTTTAAACGAAGTCCCACATGACAGGCACTCTCAGCCTCCTTATTTAAATCTAGACGCTGTAGAAATCGTGCTACAACATCTGGATCATTGCTCGGCAATACTCCCACAGTGTCACCGGGCTCATAGGTAAGCTCTCCCAGGTTTTCAATGTTAAGCGTGAGTTCGACAACACGTTTTGTCTCCGTATCAGAATCAGCGGCTACAAGTTCTATGGCGTCTTCTATGCACACCGTTGTCGGCGCATATCCAGCTCGTGCAAATGGGAATTTCAAGTTTTCGCCCCATTTGAGTTGGCCAAAAGATTCAGGTTGTTGCGTCTGATTCACCTGCTCTTCGGTAATGAAGACCACATCAATATTGCTTTCCAATGGCTTGGCAGGCACATATTCGGTCAATGTATATGCCGCAATATCCGTAATAAGCGTAGAGTCCAAATAATCTACACCGACCATGTTCTTGTTTACAAATTACTAAGAGTGACCAAAGTTTGCTAGTGCAAAAGCCACAAGATCACAGCTGATACTACAAAACATGTATCCTGTAATTTATCATAATATTCCCATCTCTAGTTGAGTGCTGCTGCATTAAAAAAAGCAAGAAAGCAACAATCATGTCGCCGCCAGTGTTTCCACACTGTCATAACTCCCAAAACACATTGTCAAGCGCACAATAGTACAAATTATTGCAAACGAAATTACGTGTAAATATTGTGATCAAAATCAAGGCAAAATACATTATGACTGAGAAAACTGGCAATGAGGACGATTTTCAGGACGCGCTAAGCGAACCAACTTCGCCCATACATAAAGTAACAACAAAAACGCCCGAACAAGATAAATTGATAGATGAAATTATAGAAAAGAATAGTAAATTACGTCTTGAGGATGCTAACGAGAATGATGATAAAGCTAGTGCTGCAGTTGGCGACGATGAGGAAGACGACGATAGCAAAACAGAAGCACTGCAGGCCGATGGGGAACTGAGCATGGAGGAGTTGTTGTTGCAGGAAAAAGATATGACCCCCGAACAACTGGCTGCAAACAAAGAAAAGGCAGACAAATTGAAACTAGAAGGCAATGAACTTTTTAAAAACAATGAAGCTGAACGTGCCGTGTCAATTTATACAGAAGCGCTGAACATTTGTCCCTCCACGAACAGTAAGGAACGCGCTGTACTATTTGGTAATCGTGCAGCGGCCAAAATGAAGCTGGATGCCAACAAATCGGCAATTGACGACTGCACCAAAGCCATTGATCTCTATCCGCAGTATGTGCGTGCTTTGTTGAGGTAAGTATTTTAAATATAAGCTAAGTCATATGACATACTAATTAAAAATCTTTGACAGGCGGGCCAAACTATATGAGCAGGATGAGAGACCAGACGAGGCTCTATCCGATTATAAGCGGGTTTATGAAATTGATCCAGGTCAACAGGAAGCACGCGAGGCTCAAGTTCGCCTGCCACCCATAATTAATGCGCGAAATGAGAAACTTAAGGCAGAAATGATGAGTGGTCTTAAAGGCTTGGGCGACATGATATTAAAGCCGTTTGGTTTGTCCACTGCCAATTTTCAAATGCAACAGGATCCAAATTCTGGCTCGTATTCCATTAATTTTAACCAGAATAATAGTTAATACCAAATACTTTGTCATGTTGGTTTAATTCAGAGAATAAAGTATAAAACATGTAAAGTGCATGTGGAATTTGTTGATGCCAGCTGTTTGGGGCCTTGGGCCAGTGTGTACATGAACCTTTGAACAGTGTGACCACGCTTTTCAGCAACAGCTGATTATGACACCTGCTGTCGTCGTTCTTAAATCGCAAGAAGCAGAACAGTTTACTGAAAATTGAAAATATTTGTTTTTTCTTGCCAAATTTACAAAATTTATTCCATTTCGATTGGAAAGCTAGCCAACTAACGTGCGCTCATCGGAAGTTTGCAGTGTTGCATTTGCAGATTCCAGCTCTCTAAAGTGCCAACGACATATTTAGAAAGTCTTGTGTTATGACGCTGTAAATAATTACATTTGGACTAATGCTATACTATAATTAGCATTAAGTACATTCAGTTGACATCGAGTTTGCTGTGTTTAATAATACTCGCACAATGTTTCGAAGTCGTAGCTGGTTTGGTGGTCCTTGGGGAGGACGACCCAAAAATCGGTTGTCGTTGGAGCACCTAAAGTACCTATGCAGCATTTTGGAAAAGAACACAACGGTGTCGGAGAGCAATCGTGGTCTTCTTGTAGAATCATTGCGCTGCATTGCCGAGATCCTTATCTGGGGCGATCAGCATGACTCCTTGGTCTTTGAGTGAGTGTTGTCTACTTGTTGTTTTAAACCTATTTTAATTGCTTTATTTATATTTTTAGTTTCTTTTTGGAAAAGAACATGCTATCGTACTTTTTACACATTATGCGACAGAAAAGCGGCGGCTCTAGCTATGTATGCGTTCAGTTGTTGCAGACACTCAATATTCTCTTCGAGAACATCAGAAATGAGACTTCGTTGTGTACGTAAAGATTTACTCAGTTTGTACTACGTCATATAAATAGTAATATTGTATTTATAATATTCTTTGTGTTTTGCAGATTATTTGCTGAGTAATAATCATGTGAACTCCATTATGGTGCACAAGTTCGACTTCTCCGACGAGGATGTCATGGGTTATTACATACTTTTTCTGAAAACGCTTAGCCTCAAGCTAAACCCACATACCATACACTTTTTCTACAACGAGGTGGGTTATTTTTATATACTTGTTTGCAATTATACAATATTAATCTTGGTGGTTTTTTTTATATTAGCACACAAATGACTTTCCACTCTATACGGAGGCCATTAAGTTCTTTAATCATCCAGAGTCTATGGTGCGTATTGCAGTGCGTACAATTTCCTTGAATGTCTACAAGGTGCAAAATGCGAGCATGTTGCGTTTTATAAGAGACAAGTAAGCAAGGTATCCAGACGAGCAAACAATGTACTTACAAATTCCTACTCCCACAGAACTGCAGCACCATATTTTAGTAACTTGGTCTGGTTTATTGGCAAGCATATATTGGAGCTAGACACTTGTGTGCGCACAGATATTGAGTAAGTACAAAAAAATTAATTGGAATTCGTATCTTTAAATGTTTATAAATTTGCTCTCCACAGTCACCAATCAAATCAAAAGCTTTCTAATCTTGTGGCCGAACATCTCGACCATTTGCATTACTTGAGCGACATTCTGCTGTTGGATATCAAGGACTTAAACGCCGTACTCACAGAACACTTGTTGCACAAGCTCTTTGTTCCCTTGTATATATTTTCATTGACACCAGCACCACCGCCACCATCATTGGCATTGGTCACTCAAAATCTGGCGGCTGTGCTAAATCGTAATGTGAACATAGACATACAAGAGATACATAATCCGCGCGTTAGTTCTATTGTGTCGCTGTTTCTGTTGTCGCTCGTCTTTCTGGTTGTGACACATGCGCCGCTCGTGCATGCCCTGGCCTGGGTTATTATGAATGGCGATCACAGCGTCTTCAAAGAAGGTGCTGCCGAGATACTCAATTCGTATGTGGAACATCGCGAGGTGGTGGTGCCGGGCTTTGGTGAGCCACACGAGAGCCTCGAGCAGGCGCTGGACACGGTAGTTGGACATGTGAACGTCGATGCGGTAAGCGAGGACAGCGGAGTCGAATCAACGCCAGCGACAGCTTTATCACCTACAAATAGACACATTGAAACAGTAGCAGAAGCTGCAGCCACCAGGCTGCGTAACATAACCGATGAAGAGAAACAGCTGCTTCAGCAATCGACCTCAACGCAGGCATTCGTTGAGTTGGCCAAGCCTTTTCTAGACACGGTGCTGCAGGCACTTGACTGCACAGAGAATGATTATCTGGCACTGTTGTCACTCTGCCTTATATACGCCATGTCTCATAATCGAGGTAAGTTTAAGCACAGTAAATCAGCTTCATAACTACAAATATGCCTCTTTCACGTGTCTCCCTCTGTTCTCTGCTCATTTCACTGCTTATTGTGTGTGGTGTTGAAAAAATAATAATATATACATACATGCTTAACAACAATGTGCATGCATTATGGCACCCTGTACCAGATGGTATGTAACTTGTTCATTTCCCATACTAATTTTTTAACGAGGCAAATATACAGCTTGAAACTAAACAACACGGTCATCGTTTTCTGTTCACAGGCATGAAAAACGAGTGGTTTGAACAGGTGCTCTCTAAATCCATGCGGGGCTCTTTCAGTTACAAGACGTCACTAATTGAGCATTTGCTTAGTATTATCACGCAATCCAGTCAACCATGTAAGTTTAATAAAATTCATTTATAAACTGAGTTTACTATATAATTCGAATCACTTTGATTATTGCAGCGTGTCGCATACGTTTGATTACAGTTGAGATTGCCTTGGAGCTGTTGCTAACCTTTACTAAACCCAATACAGATGAGGCACCGTGCATAACGTCCATGCAGCAGGGATTGCTCTTCAGTGCACGCAATCAGTCGATGGTTGTGCTCCGTAACTTTTACAAGTCCGAGGATATATTTCTTGACCTATTCGAGGATGAATACAATGAGATGCACAAGGCCCAGCTAAATGTGGAGTTTCTTTGCATGGACTCGAACATTTTGTTGCCACCCACAGGCACCCCATTGACGGGCATCAGTTTCACCCGTCGTCTACCCTGTGGCGAAGTGGAGAAGGCTCGTCGCGCCATCCGCGTATATTTTCTGTTGCGTCGCACATGCCAAAAGTTTTTAAACGAAAAGGAATCTCTGCTGCCGCTGACGCATGTAGTTAACCTGGTGCAGGTGGAGAATGTGCTTGATCTGAGTAAGTAGTTATGCAGACAATTAAAACTTTTTAATTATAAATGAATGTAACCTTTTAAGACAACAGCGATCTGATTGCCTGCACGGTGGTCTCCAAGGAGAATGTCAAACAGCGTCGTTTTCTGGTGATTGATGCTTTGCAGCTAATACTCGTAGAGCCCGATGCCAAGCTGTTGGGCTGGGGTGTGGCCAAATTTGTGGGCTTCCTGCAGGACGTTGAGGTACAGGGTGATAAGGATGATTCACGCTGCTTACACATCACCGTACATCGCGGTGGTGTTACCCACAATCGCACTCCGCTCCTATCCGCCAAATTTCTATTCGATGATCATATACGATGCATGGCGGCCAAGCAGCGACTGACAAAGGGACGCAGTAAAGCGCGACAAAAGAAAATGTATCAAATAGCACAGCTTATCGAGATTCCTGGCCAGATGGATTCACCACTGTATCCGGTGGGCGGCACCTCAACACATTGTGGAAATACTCGTTTGCTGCAAAAGGGCGGAAATCTTTCGGCAAATCGTGTGCCCGGCTTTGCAGCCGTACTCCGGAGCAGTAATACCGCTGGCGTTAGTCGCACCCAAATGGCGCAAAATCGATCTCTAGAAGGGTAAATGTCAATACAAACCTTGGCATACAAATCTAAAAAATCATTTTATTTAAGTATACGCAATGAAAGTGGAAGTCGTTCAAGACGACGCAGTCCCAATGCTAGCACAAGTTCACCATCCTCTCTACGTCCCGGCAGTACAGCGCTAGATCGTGATCGTTCGCCTAGTGTCAGCGTCGGCAGCCACAGCTCTTCACAGTCCAGAGAAAACTCACAGGCGCGCACACCCGGAAATCGTTCTCGTGAGAGTAGTCCTCGTCTGCCAAGACCACGGTAAGCATATTGGCACAATATTATATTTGTCACACAAATAACTTCTGCTATACTCCCTACGATAGTTCGGAGGAAATCCCATTAGAAGATTTTCAACACTCACGCAATAATAGTCCACATTCGCGCAGCGGTGTGGCCAATCCCTCACCATCCTCACGTTCGCATACACCCTCTCGGGCGGTGCATCACGATCAAATTTCGGTGCACAATAATTCGCCACGAGAACCGTGCTTAATGGGAACGAACGCTCTATTGAGCCAATTGAATAACGGTGGAGTTACAATTGCCAGAGAAGTACTGCCGGTTCAGAGCTCTGAGGAGACATCGTTTATAGGCAATATCGATGTAGATGGTGGCATGGAAAGCAGACGTAAAGGACGAGGCACTATTGAAACGGTTTAGCTAAACAATAAATAATAATTAAGTATTGCGACGACGCGGTAACCTCTTTTGTGCATAATGGAAGCGTTCAATTGTATTTGTACAATTTAGTTATTCCAACTAATGATACTTTTAGTTTTCATTTAGAAATAAACGTTGATTTGACGAATTTAAAATGTGAGCAGTTAAAAAACAAACCTCGCCAAACTTTCACACAGCTTTAAAGCACAGCTCAAACTAACTGTAATGCAAAAGACTATTTAATTGTATAACAAATTTAGAAGATACGTATGTGCTAAAAAGAGCAACAGTGTTCGGTATACACTTTATATGTATACAGTTTATATGATTAGAATCGTTGTGCGTTTATTCGTCATCAAGGTCGGATTTTGACGTCGAGTCATAGGCCTTTTCATTGGCGCTGGAGCGATTAGGCGCTTCGACGAACTCGTGCACTCGAATCTTTTCAGGCACAATTTTCGAAAGAAACTTCAGATTTTGCTCCCGTTAACCAATGCTTATATTTGAGTGTTTCGAGTGCAGCCGCTGTAGTGGCTGTATTTCTTTTTCGACATCGAACATTTTGATCTAGTGATCCAAATTGTTACAGTCTTTTGATTACAATTTTTAAAATTAGAAACGATAGTAAAAGATCTTAGAGCCTTTTGACATTCTAACTGCCATCGACCAACTTATGGCTTAAAAGCTGTTAACAGCAGAACACAAGAAACTATCGATCCGATTAATATTCGATTAATATGTGTTGCTGTTACCCACCCCTACACAGCTGTGTCTTGTTTTGTGTTTCGGCGGAATGACATAACCCCGATTTTTGTAAATACAATTAAAATAAAAGGACTTTAGCTGACTTAAAATGTCTTCGTTCAAGTACAGCGAGCTTATTAAGTTGGGCACACAGTATGCAACCCGCATGAATTATCTATCTAATCGAATATTTGGTGAAGTGGCGCGCACAACAAACGACAAGTCCATGAAGGTTTGATACATCAACCTTCTTTAAGTTTTAATTAAAATCAAATAATAATGAACATTTTTAAGGTTGTCCGCATGTTTGCAGAGGAGCCAATACAAAAGCGTGACTATGTCGTCAACTGGTATCCACGGCATGTGGAAACGCATCTGCTTATGAAAAATCTCCGTGAATATGGCCTCTTTCGCGATGAGCATCAGGATTTTAAAGAGGAAATGAAACGCTTGCGCAAGCTGCGTGGCAAGGCGCCGCCTAAAAAGGGTGAAGGCAAACGTGCCTCAAAGAAATAGACGTAATAAATATAATAAAACCGATATTTATGCGTTTATTAACATTAACTAAGCGGGCTCTTTGCGGGTCAACAATTTGGCATTGCCCGCAAAGACAACATCGTCATGCTGCCGACATTCATACTCCACTGTGGCTATTTTACGTGCCTTAAGCATACGAACTGTCACCACTGTGTCCGTTTCAATGCGACATGGTTTAAGAAACTTAAAGCTTTGCTCCAGCACTACAGTACCTGGTCCCGGTAATTTGGTACCTATAATGCCTGCGACAACTGCGTTTAATAATGCACCATGCACTCGACGATCTTCAATTGGTATGTCCTTGGTGTGTATGTAGTTGTAATCGCCGGTAAATTGCGCAAATGTCTCAAGATCTTGTTGTGTGAAGCGTTTTATCACTTGAACCTGCTGCAGTCTCGTCTGAGCTTGACTGCACAGCTGACGACGCAGCTGCAGAAGAAACATTGTTTATCTCTGTAACTTCTATGCGACAACCGTAATCTTCAAGAAACACTTGACACAGTTTGACAATGCGTCCGTCATTCGATTTCTGGCGCCAGTGATGCACACGCTTCAGTAATGCCGGCGTTACAAGCAGTTCCTTGCTGCTCAATCCAGAGTTCAGTAGTTGATAGTGAAGCGCCAGGCTATGCAGAATAATTTCGGGGTGTTCAGTGCACAGAAATACTCCCCTTATAATAGCTATATTTTCAATTATAAATTTAGCTGCGGTTTTATCTGCAATTTCATTGGATAAAGTCTAAACAAACTATAGTACTGTATGTACATTTTAAAAACATACCCAGGCAAAAATTACACAACGCAGCAATCGCATGCAATTGAAGATTCGGGTTCTGTGTGTCTAGCGAAGCTACAAACAAGTCTAACGCATCTGCTTCATGCAAATGGGGCCAATTAATGGGATCGTAAGCAAAATTAGCCAAATTAGCGGTAACTTGCTCCACAGCCTCTGTAAAAAGTACATAGATATGTATTTATGTATTTTATAATGCAGCCTTTGAGTTAAATGCCTACCGACGTTGGTGGAGGTGTAATATTCATCTACTAAGTGGCCAATATATTCTCGGCGGTCTATGCCCTCCGCCGGTGTCTTGCGTTTTAAATGCCGATGACTAGAAAACATGAAAATTAAGATCGCCTTGCTGCTCAAATGCAGCAGGCAAGTTTAAAACAAAATAATCAGTTGCCATTCGCTTGTGTACGTAGGCATTCTCACCCGGAACACTGTTTACTTTACTGCTCCACAATTAACACAGCTGCCACTCATAGTAACGTTCAACAAGCAAACTTCACTATTTAAATAATTAAACACATTTTGTTAAATTGCATTTAGAAAATTTTGTTTAAAGTCTGTGTACAAGTTCAAAATATTTGATTGCCAACTATAACTCTTTGTTTATATACACCATTATCAACCGTTTCTTAGGTACTTTCGTTGCCATCAATGTCTAAATTGGAATTCTTGGAAAAATAGCTTAAAGCTGCTGCCACTGACTTCGGTGGTATGTTAAACAGCGGATGGGTGGGCATAAGTTCATTGATATGGTCACCAAGCACTTGGGGCTGTTGCGCCGATTCCGAGTGCTGTGCAATCGAAACCCCACTGAGAGTGTAGCAGGTGTGATATAGATCTTGTGGCCTGTAAATAGCGTATATGTTAATGATTGTATGCTGTTTTTAGAATCAGTGGCATCACTTACTTGCCGGGCTTGTCAATTAACCCGCCATTTGCTTTCTGGCAACAGAGCAAAATATATTCCTGTAGCGCCTCAACATCAAACAAGGTTTGATCCATGTTCGGAACTGCACCGACCAAGGTGGCCTGCGTTATGGGAATTGTGGCGCCAACCCAAAACGAGTAACAACCATCAACCAGTTTATTGGTACGTCCTTGAAAGCCACCCTCGTAGCTCATCTGACGTCGCACTGTCCACTGGAGCAGTGCCTTCTGGTCGCATTTATTCGCCTCATTAAGCAACGCAAGGCTGGCGATGCCACAAAACGTGTAGCCACCATGCGCTTCCAAGTCGGGTGCACCACCAAAGCCACCCTCGTAGGTTTGACAGTTAGCAATCCATGACGCGGTGCCCGCAAACAATTGCTTTAGGATCGCTTCAGGCACATTAGTCAGTTTCGCGCAGGAGATGGCACAATAGGCTCCGCGCACATCCGTCTCTCCATCCACGTGGAGGCGATAGGAGCCATCAGCATCGCGCACACTGAACAAAAACTTTATAAGTGATTCTCGATCGATGGCACGGTATGCGCTCCTAGTGCCAATGATGCACAAACTGTTGACGGCTGCATAAGTTGGGGCCAGATGAGCATATTGACCGGGACCGCCACCAAAGCCACCTGTGGGTGAACGGCACCTGTTAGAAACATACAAAGAAACAAGGACAGTAGAGCATTATTCTTGATAAATGTGCATTGTTTTAAAGGTTTCTCACTTTGTGAGAAACTGAACGACTCCGTTGAGGGTTTCTTCGTCGAAGTTGAAGCTAAGTAGTTGAGCAGACTGCAGTATCCAGTAGATGCACCAAGGACGACTACTGTCAAGGCACTCGTAGTTAGATGGTAATTTGCCTAGCATCATGTCCAGATACTGTTGATGCTGTATGCGATTTAGTTGCGATGCGCGTGGATTTATAAATTGTGTCTGTTCGAAGCGATCGTAGCATTTTTCTATAGACTCTTCAGTTTTTTGCTGCAATTAAGTTTTGCTGGTTTTGTTATCTCGCCTTTGGGTTGCATGCTGATTACTCACCTGTTCTCGGGATGTGATTGTTGTTTGTTTCTCGTCATCGAATTTAAGGTGTTTTAGGTCCTCAAAATTGCGGAAGAGCAGCTCGTCCGGCGACCACATGATTTTTGGTATTAAAGTTTTAAAAACCAAAAGAATTTAAATCAAAAGTTGTAATTCTACCTAAACATTTGGAATATGTTCGCTTGAACGACCCAACTAAACTGAGCAAACGGAACTAAATCAATTTGTGGGAGCTCAACTGGTTCATTCGACAAAATAAACATCAACATATGTTTTTGGCATTGAAAAGTTAACATTTATATAAACTGTTAACGGTGTAAAATACATAGACGAATTATACATTATACATGTTAACTCGTCGCTGGTGAAATACCAAATAAAGCTTGAAAGTTTAATTTAAGATCCCAAGCAAAACTATGACACAAACTTATTATTATATATGTAAGTGCAACTTGTGGTTTTTAAACCATTCTTCGATTAAAAATATCATATAAACAAAATATAAATATAATGTGTACCAACATAAGAAAACAAACAAAGTAATACAAATTTCACAATTCATTTTAGTACTGACATTAAACTAGCTGAGGTTGTAAGTTCTTGACGAGTTTTTTTGTGTCGAGGCGTCAGTGTCTTACCTATGTGTAAGGTTGTCGTCTTGTAGGTTGACATCCCAACTATTATCTCCAAAAGTCCGAATAGGCAAACGCAGACCACTGCATAAATGAAAAACGTGATCATGATCTGAAAAATAATGACCAAAAATATCTGCAACAATTACTAATAATCACCTGCTGCATATTTAATATGTATACCTAATTTGATCGACATTAACTCACAAGGAGCAACGCTTCCATTGCCATTAGTAACCAGTCTTTTCCACTATATGAGGCTAATTGGTGCAGTAATCTACGTGATCCTGACGTCCCGTCAACAGTCTTTTCTTCCTCTTCTGTTTTGCTTTCGTTCAACTCTTCCCATGCGGGGCCACCATTTTGGTCATCTTTGTTATTAACATCGGACCCTAAGGCCATGTTGTTTTCTTTAGCCCAATTGTCTTTCTCGTGGGGTGCCACATTGTACCAAGCGTAATAAAATTTTGTCAATTCTGATGTTAATGACGTCTTTTTCTTTAGTTTCCTCCTCGCTGATGTCTCTATTTTTGCATCTTGGTGATGCTGAAAACAATTGTAAAAATCCTCAAGGGAAATTAATTTTGTAAAATTGCATTCCTTTACCAATTGACTGGGATTGCTTTGATCCATTTTACTCTTGCCCGAAGAAGGAAAAATTATTTCTTGATGTCGAGAATGCTGCAAAAATAAATAAAAATCTAAAATATTCTAAAAAACACAATTCACTTAAAGGCCCCGACGAGATTCGAACTCATGATCTCCTGTTTACTAGACAGGCGCTTTAACCAACTAAGCCACGGCGCCGTTATTACGAGGTGGAATAATTTTGTTTGTTAAACATAGCAACGCACAGCCAACACAGCATTGTAAGTAAAGAAAATGCGTGAAGTTGGCTGTGACAACAACTTATACAGCCAGATGGCGCTGTTCACCTAATTGTCATTGTGTATAGATGGCGAAATCTTTAATGCAAACTTACATTTCGTCTCAGTCCACCGTAAGGATGCAATTCCCAAATGTTAAAGCCAATCGTGCTCTGCTTTGGCCGCTTTGGCTGCTTTGGCTGCTTTGGCTGCTCTGGCTGCTCTGGCTGCTCTGGCTCATTTGGTTGCTTTGCTCTATCTTTCGTTTTGACAGTTTTTGTCTTAACTTCATTTCTGGAAGTTGTTGTTTCAAAAAAATTGGTGGCACGGGTTGCGTCTTCATTTCTGACAGTTGTTGTTTCGTAAAAGTTTGTTGAATATGTTGCATCTTCATTTATGACAGTTGTTGTTTCGGTACATTTAGTGGTACTGGTTTCATCGGGTTCTTCACAATGCTCCGTTTCATGATTGTAAAAGTTGAGCAGCCCAAAATACCGTTCCTCACAGTCGAGTGGCGAACAATTGTTTAAATAGTCCTTGTCCCAGTTTTTGCAGTCAATAAAATCTTGGCGTCTGCGCAACGATTGATTGTTCGGATCTAGTGCCTCAAACCGAGTGTCAAAGACCAATATTTTTTTCTGATTGTCCACCAATTCATTCTGCTGATTTAAGCTTCTTATGACAATGGGACAGCTGCCAACGCGATTGTAAACTGACTGCAAACACATAATTAGCAATTAGCACAATATAATGGTTTTAATTTGAGGTTAAGTGCACTTAAGAAACTCACCTCTGTGGGGAACACCAAAGATACTGTAGCACTCTGTCCCGCTGCAATGGTAGCATAATCACCACCAAAAAGCGTACCAGCTTGAACCTGTTTGCCATTCGTTAAATTCAAAGTGCAAATCCCATTCGAGTTTACTGTAAATTGCAGTATTTGCGATTGAAACGTGTTTTGATTAGAGACACTCAGATCTAAAGTAAAATTAAAAAAAATCAAAAATAAATTTATTAAATTAGTTAAGGGGAATTGCATATGAAAGTCTTTCCTGCTTACCGAAAATGAGTCCTATATCATGTTCAATTGGCTCGCGCATTATAATACGCTCCACGCGACAATTTGCACAGATGCTGTGTATACTGCTATATATTGCAATAATATATAGCAGCTGCTGTTGTAACATTTTCAGTAATAAGAAAACTTGACTAAATTTGCTTTGGCACCCATGTTACAAGTAAAACTTGTATAACGTAGTAGGGGAATAAAGTTTAACTGACATATAATGTGTATGTATGTATGTTTGCATTTGAGTTGCGTCTTTCAGTTTTAAATGAAAAACGCTAATGGCTTGCTATTTAATTAAGTGTAATTTTAGTGCGCGAAAAGCAACCCCTTAAGAAACCCCATACACCATACCATACATATATGTATGTATATGATATGAGGGTTCTTGCATCCATTGCAATTTATGTTTTAATCATCAAATTGCGAGCCAATTGATCAACGTTGTTGCCATTAATTTATGCGGCGGAACAATGTTTTGAAGTTACTAACTGAGCAGACGACCTGTCTCAGCAGCACCAACCAAAAAGACAGGTGACACTTTCCAAAGAGCTCGAAAGACTTGTGTTGCATATTCATTGGAACACAGACGAAAAAAATAAATAAGCTCGTAATTTATGCCAAAATATCAAAAGCTAATTTGACAGGAAATAATTAATTTGGGCGACTTTCATATAGAGACGACTATGTGAAAAGAAGAAGAAGACGAAGAAGAAAAAAGTGTTGCCACCGTTCGCCAATTAAAATTATTTCGCTTTCATTACCCAATGAACCAGGCGTAATAATAAAGTCCAAAACAAATAAGAAAACCAGCAAAAAATGCATATAAAAAGAAACCCAACAGTCAATACTGAGCCAAGTAACAACAGCAGCCCCCATGAGCTCCAAAACCAAACAACAACAAAAAGAAGTTTAAATAATGAAATCACTTCGCACCATCTCGAAATTGCTCATTAACATTTTGTGTTTGCGATATCAACTTGTGAAAATCGCAGACCAGGCCCAGTCCAAGCCAGCCTCCGGTCCAACTTTGCCAACATAGCTCGTACTCACAGTCATACCTCGTTTATGCGACACTTATTGCAATATTGCATTTTAAGTGTCGTTCATTATCATGAACTTTGTTAGACGTATGAATAAAACTCTAGTTTACTTATTCTCCTTTTTGAAAATTCATTTTTCATTTGTTTCTTTTTCTAGTATACCCAAAGCTTTGTACTTTACTAATTTGAATTTAATTATTTTGTTATAGAAGCTATCACAACTGCGATTTTTCAAGTTTTTTCTATAATTATTTATTCATTCATCAGATATGGCAAGTATAATGCATAGCCCTAGGCAATTTCAAATTTCTAGTTGAAGTTTTATGGTACTCTGATGCTATAAAATGGAATTGAAATTAGAGTGGTTTGTTTCTATGCCATACAAAGTCAATTTATTGCTCTATTGCACTTTGTTATCGTTATTAAGGCAAACGTATAAACGTATATTTTACAACAAAGACTTGGCCAGCTCAGTTCAGAGCCAGACTCTAAGGCAGCTACTTGGCTTTTATTTATTATGCCATGTGGTTGTTGTTGTTGCTGTTGTTATTGTCGTGGTCTCTTCACTGTTAGCTGCACTGTTGCATTGGCTTATTAGTTGGGTCAGCTTTTGGCTTTTGAGGTGTGAAAAACTTGTCCACCGCCCCCGCCACAAAACATGTCCACTGATGTTTTTGTACTATGCTCCTCTTGTGCCAATGACAGTTTGCCCTCTGAAATGTTTACTTTTTTTTTACGGGTCGTGATTTGTCTGCGAGCTTGGTGCATTTTGCCAGCAATGTTTGTAAAGGTCGTCTCTTCTCGCTTTACTCAATGAAAATCGGCAGAGGACTCGGTGTCCAAGGTGTCGCTCGCAGGCAGCAGCAGATAAGGCCAAAGACTGAAACGTGTATTTCAGTAGCCCATTCGATTTATGTTAAATAAGCTCAGGACGCAAGCGCTGTTTGTTGTAAAATACCAATTGCCGGACTCTCGCTCTCTCGTTGTGTGATTCACGTTTCTTAACTTAAGAAAAAGAAAAATGGAAAAAAAAAGGAAATACAAGAAATAAGAGAATCATTGGCACTGCATCAGATTTCTTAATTTAATTGGCTTTATGCAAGAAATTCTTTTGCCTTGCTTGGGGCTTGCTCTAAGGCTAACGCTGGCTTTTATAGACAAACTGTCTGGGCCAGGTGTTGAATGTTGAATTTTGTTTTTTTTGTTTTTTGCAACCTGGTTTTCGTCTTTTTCTGTGTGTGCTTTCAGATCGCTCAAAAGCAAGAGCAGCAAACAATTTTGATTGCATCTTTTTTGTATTTGGACTCAGAAACGTGGGAAATGCTTGTGCTTCTGCTGCTGCTGTAGTGCTATTTAACCCAATTCCCTAAAAAATAATCAATAAAAAAACGCCACAAATAAAAGTTATTTTTTGTTTATAAAAGGATAATAATCATTGGGTAAATGCAGCACGTAATTGCAAGTTGTGAATAACAATGCAGTAAATAAAAAAAATATTTTTGTTTTGTCAATTGAAAGTGCTCGACTAATAGATGCGCTGTAAAAAACATCTGTACAGCTTAGAATTTTATGAAAAGTATTATTTTAATCTAAGCATTAAGCTTTTGCGTTCAAAGAGGAATTGTTGTAAGATTCGTTGCATCTTTGAAAAAAGTTATGTTTTTGATTGCTCTGGAAAAATCTGATTAAATTGAAAACTTCACAATCTACTAGGTTTAACCATTCTTTCATCGAAGCTTTATAATAATAATACTCCCCATTCAGAGTGTAAAATGGTACGTTCAATTCTATAAAAAAAGAAATAAATTTGAAATTCGTTGAGGTTTTCCATCATCGCGTGCAGTTGCTGCATTTTAGGAACAATTGCAGCGCTTTTAAGCATAAATGCAGGCGAAAAGTTCAGACCCAAGTCGACAGTGAATAAGTGAATGGGTGTTTGAGTGTTTCGCACTGAGTGTTTGCAGTTGCACTCTATGTGAGAGTGAGAGAGAGGAGAGAGGAGAGAGAGTGTGAGTGTGCGACACTTAATCATCAGCGTGAAATGAGGCACAAGAAATGCGGCTGCTAACCGAAAAAACAAGAAGACTTTTACACTCTCATATATACATACATACATAGTACGAGTATATGTATATAATTAAGCCATAAATTCAGTTTTTATGATTTTCCACAAAGTTACGAATTTATGGCAAGAGCTTGCAACAACGTAAACTAGCAAGCACACACACACAAAGACGCCCCTTATACACACACTCACTCGAACACACATAAACAATAATTTGCAAAAGAAAAAAACACAGAAAAAAAAGAAGAAACGGAAGTGCATTTAAATGCGCGCGCATGCGAAATGGCAGCCACTTAATGGATAGAGAGGTTAGGGAGTGGGGGTGCAGTGTTAGTTGAAGGGAGTTACTTAAGCTATGTTGTTGTTGTTGTTGTTCTAAACACTGGCAACGACGCCATGTTTGACCATAAATGTCGAGAGTTCTTTTTGAGGTAAGCAGCGGCTGGCAGCATGTCGTAAATCTAACGCTTTCGGGGATGTACTTAAGTGGAACAGAGACGAAGGGTTTATAAAATTTAAATATTTATTATATGTACTCTATATTTTGACGAGCGCAATTGCGCAATATGCAAATTGCTGTGCACAGTTATTACCAAAAAAAAAACATATGCCAAAAATCCTTGCGCAATAAAAAAACACGAATTTGTTGCATTAATAGCCTTCGAATTAGGAACATGCTTTTGGGCTAAGAACTTTCATCTAGTAAAATTCACTTTAAGACTTCATATATATGATAAATAAATATCCAATGTCTTCGACTTAATATTGGCTTCTATAACATAAACCACATTTGTATTGTCTCTAAAATTCAAGGATGACATTTTTCTCTTACCTTTTTTTGTGAGGTGCTTTTGATGTACACAAACAGAAAGGTTCACTCAAAGAAATTGTAATTTAAGATGACAAACTGTTTGCGTTGCATCGTAAAGAATAAGGACAGCACATTGCCCTATCTTATCATCTATAAGGCCCAATCCCCCCTTTTTTCTTTTGCTCCACCCTTGTATAATACTATGTTTGTGCTGCCTGGTGCAATTAGCATAATCGCTCTTAAAATTGCAAGTTGAGCTGGAAACAGCCGCGCATATCAGACATTGTTAATCGCCGCTGTGTCAAAAAAAAAGAACAAGAACA
Source organism: Scaptomyza flava (assembly GCA_030179655.1). Taxonomy (NCBI): domain Eukaryota; kingdom Metazoa; phylum Arthropoda; class Insecta; order Diptera; family Drosophilidae; genus Scaptomyza; species Scaptomyza flava. The sequence goes on from JARNME010000012.1 coordinate 28,386,493, forward strand.
AGAAAAAGGGTTGAGGGTAGTAAATGAATATTTTACAACATTGGGAGGGGGGGGAGGGGGGACTGTATGTCTGGATCTAAAATTGAATACTATAATTACGGCAATTAGGTAAAATGCTCATGACTGCTCGTGTCATGGCTGCTTCCTAATGCGAAAATAACGTCATTAATATTTTGGACATCGACGTGGAAGATAAAGTCTTGCCAACTATTAATGGAAGCGTAGCAAAATGTGATCTAGTCCTTGTTGCACACACAGAGAGAGAGAGAGAGAGAGAGAGAGAGAGAGAGAGAGAGTGCCTTGAGGGACACTGGCTGCCACACGTCATAAAACTGCATGCTTCATGCAGCCAGCAAGAGTATCATTTTTTGTTGTTGTTGTCTTCTGTAAGGTGTCCCCCTGGCAGGACATGCGCTAAATGGAGCAGGTGCAATTCGCATTGCATTTAAAAATCTTTTGGGGTTGCTGCTGCAGCACAAGGACGAAGCGAAGTATTGGCTGCAATTAACATGCAGCTGGCTCCGCTACTTTCCGCAACTCTACCCACCGCCCGCTCCCCAACTACCTTATGCTATAATCCGCTATGTGGCTTAGCTCGGCAGCCCGTAGCAATTAAATGCGATTAAATCGCAAGCGCAAACTCTTCAACTTCACTTCAAATGAAATGCCAGAAAAGCACTGCTCGCAATTATATTTGAAAATGTGCAGGGAAACAGCAACGACAATAAAAAAAAATATAGTAACAACAACAGTAGTTGTAACAACTAAGTGCAATTTGCATAAATATTTGTTGCAAAAGAACTACATCAACAAAACAAAACACAGGCAAGCTAGACCGTTGAGAGCTTAAAGTCTTTTGACCACAAGCTACCCTATAGTATTTATTATCTGTTTGTGCTTCTTGTACATTTGAGGAAAGCATGATTCAACTGCAAAGAACTTGCACGATGCCAAAGGATAGGCAGAAGAGAACAACTTTTGAATCTAAGAAGAATCTTAAAGTCATATTTGTTTCTGAAAATATTAAACTTTTTTATATAAAGCCTGTTTGCAGTATTCAGATTGTCCATTATATAAACTTATGCTTAAAGACTCGTCGTATTTGCTTAAAATTAACTTTTTTACAGACATGTCTATACTAATAAATTAAGAAATAATCGATTATCGAACACCAATTTAGAGGTATACAAAATTCATTAGCAAATACACAAATATTTCCTTACAATACTAAAATACATTCCCTCAACACCAAACCATCTTAATATATATTATTTTATCTTAATGCGCTATTTACAATTATTCTTTTGGGATTCAATTCATCTCCGATTATAGTCACATATACTTTTCACTTTCTTATCAAGCACCTTGAGCATAAAGTTTTTTAATATTATGCGTACATATTAGACCCATTTATAATCGCTTAATTGCAACAGGGTATATAAGCCAGAGCCAACTAACTTAAGGCAGCAGCAATGGCGAGGCATAAATTACACTCATGGCAAGGCAACGAGGTTGCGCGGCTTATCTGAAAGGCGAAATTAGCTGATAATATGCAAAACATGGCGAGAAATTGCAGCCTGAGCCAAACTATCAAAATTATTACTTTGCACAACTGCACAACTGCACACAAACACAAACACACACTCATGCATACATATATACATATGTACATATATGTATACATAGCACATACATGTAAACATCATAAATCGTAAGTTTCGCTCTTCTATATACGATTTATAAAGTTTGAGAAATTCTCGGAATTTTCATTATTTTTATTTTCCATTCAAGTGATTTTGTGCTAATAATTTTGTATTTTATTCAAGCAATTTCCATTTTCTCATTAATATGCTATCAGAGCAGCACTATCTTTCTAATTAAAGATAGCCTGATTGATTTTTTTTACATTAACTAAACTAAATATGAATTTCAAGAACACGCACGATCTTCAAACAGAGGCATGTGCAGCCGTCAAGAATGTGGGCGCCGTGGCTTAGTTGGTTAAAGCGCCTGTCTAGTAAACAGGAGATCATGAGTTCGAATCTCGTCGGGGCCTATGCGAAATATGCCGAGGGGCATATTTGTGCATTACGTTTTTGAATTGTTTATTTATTTTTAAACAATTATTATGCATGAATTTTCTTTGTTTATTAAAATATACATATGTTTTTCAATTATTTATTGATTAAATGCATTGCATGTAGTCTTTTGAATGTTTAAAAATGATAGAAGATATTATAATAATAAAAATGTATATAAAGTTGATTAAAAACAATTTCAGCGAACTTTTTTTATGGCGTTGACGTTTTTATTGACGCTTTTGCAAAAGCTTTTTAAGTTATTTATATGTTTTTCATCATTACTTAATTTCTTATCATTCACGTTGTCTAGAACTTTGGTAACTAAGTGAAATAAAATACTGTATGTAGTAATAAAAACGTGAGTAAATTTATTATTTATGCATTTGAAAATTTATGTGGCTAACTAACTAATTTGCTTTATTATGTTAAAGGAAAAATATTGGGGGTAGTACGATAAACTTGAAAACGCTATTTCGCTTCGAACTTTTACGAGCGTTATAAAGTCTAGGCATTAATGTTTATAATGTTGAGCGGATGTAATTTTGAGCCCTTACCAATGGCTGTTTGAGCTAAATTCAACAAGATAAGCTCGCAGGCAAGCATGTTGAGTTTTCCAATTTCCGACATTGTTTTGAAACCTAACCGATTAAGAAATCACACGTTTCCAACATTACAGACTGTTCAACTACCGTTTATAGCTACATACATAGATACATATGGGTGTATAGTATTTTGTGAGTATGTCTGCAACAAATTGTCTCATTTAAACATGAAATTGCTTCTGATTTAACAATTGCCATTGTCAATAACAATTTGTTTAGCTGTCAGCTATGAAAATTGAGATTCTAATGAATGACTGACTGACTGGCTGTTGCACTACTATTTGATTAGTGCGAGGCCAGTAGCAAGTAATTCAACCATTTCAAAAAACAACAACAACAACAACTACAACATTACAACGTTTTCCAATGACTTCCAATGCGAAAGCAAAACAGCAGCGGCGGCAAACGTCCATCAAATGTCACGATCAAATGCTGCCTTGCAGATCAATCGATCGCAATCGTTCGGCTGGATATCGATAATTACATAAGACACGCAACCACCACAAAAAAGAAAAAAGAACCAAGCGAATGGTTCAAGAATGGGACCAGCACATGGACCACTTTAAGGCTCAGCTGCTAGGGTTGCTGTTACAGTTGCAGTTGATCTTACACTTGACCAAAAGTTATATATAGTCTTGAACTTTGTTCTCAGTTTGTTGTTAATATTTACTGCCGTGTTTTTTAAAACAAATCTCTAAAATGTTTCCTAATACTAAAGGTATAAACAAGTTTTTTGACTTTGATGCAAAAACCACTTAAATTTGCCAGTTTTCTTTTATTTCATAATTTGTAATAATGTTTTTATGAGTTTCGAAATTCTAGTTTTTGCAAATACTTTTTTCTGTAATTAAAAAATATTTATAACAAAATTCGTTAAGTTTATTATCTTTGTATATTGCCAATAAATGGGTTTTCATTTAATACTTTTCGGAATCGAAAGATTTTAATGAAAAGTAATTATACTTTCTAGAATACTGATTTATTAAAAATTAGTTTTAGTTCACAGCTCAATTAAATTCAATTGTATTCTTTATTTCGCAGTTACTTATTGTACTCTGGCACTTTCACTTGACCTTGCTTAAGCCTAAATGTGGTCTTAACATATTCTCAGGTGCAAGTAATGAGTGCAACTTCTATGTAGCACTACTAAAAAAGGCAGCTGTTAATGTTTTTTGTTTGCCTCCGCATCAATGTCAATGTCAATTGATGTCTGTGCAAAGGGCGTTGCCTCATCCGCTGCTTAGGCCGGGATTAACTTCCAACACATGCTGCAAGTGCATTTATGGCCACAAGGAACATGTGCAGCACACATTCTCAAAGCATCTCATCTCAACTCAACTCTCAACTCAAGTCTCAACTCAACAATGGGCACACAATTGACATGGGGATCGGAATGGGAATTATGTTGCCAGTGTTGCAGTTGTTGCCAGTGTTGCTGTTGTTATTGCTGTGGCAATTATTTATTATCCTGTTTGCGCCTGCAGCTATTCGCCATCTTCTTTGCTGTTGTCTGCGCCGTCTGCTGTGCGGCCTGTCGTCATAATTCTCCCTTATTGCCCCCCCTTCAGTCTTCTCTCTCCCCTAGCACATTCAGCTCAAATCACCGTCGTCGTCGCCATTTGCCTGGGCAACATTTCAAGCGATTTTTTTTTTCATCCACTTTTCTGTGTGTTTCATAAATTTTAATATGCCTGTTGTTGTTGTTGTTGTGGTTTTGTTGCTCTGGGCTACGCTTGTTGTTGTTGTTGTTGCTGTTAACTGCTGTTCTGGCTGCCCGCTGTTTCTGAGATTCATACGACTCGGAGTGTGTGTGAGTGCAAGTGCTTGTATTAGTATCTCCTCCCATATATTCCAGTGGCCAGTAGCAGCCGCCACTCGTGTTGCGCTCACTCCGTCGCCTTTGCTTTTGAGTTGAGTGCGTTTTGGAAGTGAGTGAAAGTTGAACTTGGGCTGTCGCTGTATCGCTACTGGCTGCAGTTCCACTTCCAGTTTGTTGCTGGACAGTGGCAGTCCAGTTGTCGTCATAGTCACTGTCAACTCAACTACGACTTCTGTGTGAAAGATTATTTGTATACCGTATTGAATATATTATATTTATATGTGTGGGTATTATAAGGATATTTTCCGAGCCGAGTTGGGTCACAACTTGATGCTGAAATTGCAAGTTAAACATTTTTAGTTTTAACTAATAGACGATATTGAACCCAAAGCTGTATGTTTGAGCTATCGAGTTATTAACAACTATTAATACTTAAGAGAAAATTATATTTCAATAGAATTAAAAATTAATCATTGGAAAAAGTAATGTTATTATTAATAATATATTTATTTAACATATGCATGCAGGATTTTCGAGTGTTGAATGGATTAAGTAATGTTTAAAGTTTATTTATGTATATTAGAGTTTAACATATTTTTATAAGTTCTAGCTTATTTTACATATTATGTAGGGTGTTCAACAGCTTCGTTTCATCGCTTCATGTTTTAAGCTTGAAACACTTAGCTCGAGAACGGCGTTTTGGGTGTCAATCCGTTTCATATTTGTGCAGTCAGCTGTTTGTTTGTTTACATTTCTTCCACTTAAATTTTTGTCACTGTTACTGTTTGCCATTTGAAAGAGTTAAACATATGCTATGCGACGCTTTAGCAAAGCAAGTTATTAGGGAAATAGAAGATACTGAAGGTGAGAAGAGCCCGTTGTTTCAATAAGGCTCGAAAAGCCAGCGTTTCGTTTGCAATTGGAGATTTGTGTGCTGTACTCTGCACAATACTTAACTGCAGTGTAATTAAACAGAAAATTTACAGGGAGAAGTGGATGAAAACTCTGTTGGACAAATTGATGCAGAGTATAGTGGAGTTAGCTGCGTGGCGGCAGATACGAAAAGGCAATTTTTGTATAATATGATGTTTTGCTTTTGTTTGCGGCGGCCATCAATCATATGTGTTCATAATTTTTGCACAAAAATACACCAAATATACTGAAAAGTCGCGAGCAACGTCGGTGAACCACCTTGTTCATCTATTTTCTTATCGGCTATACCGCAACTTTTATCGAAATAACTCAGAATTGAATTTTCCAGGTTTAACATCCAATTGATAATGATAATAAATAGTGATATATGATAATCGATTGAAAGAAACGTAAAAATTCAGCCTGCGTCTTAATTTAACTCCCACATGTGTTCATATAATACAGAACTATTATTTTTAGAAATACTCAGAATAATTTATGTGCTTAATGAGTTGTAGGTCCTTAAGGATTTAAAACAAATCACTGACTTCTAGGTGCCTTCAGTTATCATCTGAGATACCTTCTCTCTAGTACAGCTTTGCAACAATTTAAGTTGCCATCTTAACTGTTTTACATATGCTTTAAAATCACATTAACATGTGTTCTCGACCCACCATAATTTTCTTAATCAACAATTTTCTATGTGAAGGTTACATTGTTGTTGCCCTTTCTGCCTCCCCCCTTCCTCTAATTGCGCTTAACGTTTTATTACGTTGATTTTGAAAATGACAACAGACATACTGAATTTACTTTTCAAAACATTGTTGCGGCTGTAGTAATTCCCTTTTGCAACACTGAGAAAAATAAAGGTCGTACCATTGCAGCGCTTTAAAAGCTCAAAACCTGTTTCTCAACACTCTCAAAGTCTTTTATTTTCTTAATCTTATGCAATATTTGTTGCATTAATTGTGTTTATTTTTACTTCTTGGAAGTATTTTTTTTAGTGTCACTTTGTTTGCCAATTACGCGTGTTCTCACACACACACACACACACACACACATATATATGCATATTCATGTGCGTGCCGCCCCTTTGTGTATTCACTTCACTCTTCACCCCTCGTGACAGTCTTAGCATCTGCTTTGAATGCATTTTCAATGGCATTCTGATCGCAATTGGCTTGTAATTGCTATATTTAGCTTAATGGTAGCCAAGAACACACGGCATTAACTCTAACTATAACTGTCTAGCTACCTGTTCCAGCCACCCACTTAGATACTCATAGACACACACGCACATACTAGCTCTTGATTGACTTTCAGTTTCTGTGTCATTAAAGCGGCAAACTCTCAAATGGTTTAGTGGGTTACACATGCCCCATTCATATGCCCAATTGGTTCTTCTTCTTCTCCATTCGGATCAGCTGTTTCTTAAGCCATTGAACTTTTTTTTTTTTAGCCATTGGACAACCTTTCACATAAATCACAAACTCATCGACACATTTTTGCATTGGAAATGCATAAATTTAAAGCGCAAAACAAATTTTCACAGCATCACGATTGTCGCAGCGTTTTTTTTATATTTTCTTATTTCTTTTGCCGCATGTCAAAGTTCCCGCAGCGGCGTTGCAGTGCCAACAGCTCCTGGGCAACAACAACAACAATTGCTACACATGTCTGAGCTGCCTTAACCCAACTCCAAGTCCAACTTCAACATCAACTTCAACTCCAACTCCTTGGCTGGCTGGCAACAAGCGCCAGTTGTGTGTGGAGGTCGCCTCTTTGGTGCGGCATTTCGCGTTGTTTACGCTAAGATGGCGTATTGTATAACATCATTATGTGGACTCCGTTCATGTTCATGTCATAATTTTGCAAAAGCCCAACCAGTCGAAGCTGGAGTTGAAGTTAAAGTCGGTGTCGCAGCAGCTGCTTGTTGCCTGCTGCTGCTGCAGCATTCCTCTGTAGCGCCAGTCTCGCATCTCCAGCCGCGCTGCTTAGCTCTGATCGAAGCTTGCTTGAATTGGGACTCTATGTACACATTGTACATCACATATACCAATGTGAATATCAGCATCAGCATCAGCATCGGCATCGGCATCAGAATCAGAATGTTGTTGGCCGCTGTTTGTGCCATGTTTTGGGCTGCGTAATTAAAAATAAATTTTCGCGCGCTGAGCGAACAGGTGCGGAGTGCGGGTAACTGTCATATAGCTTTCAAGAGAGCTTTTTTAATTTCTTGAGCTCATAATTTTACGTATCTTTTCAGGAGAAATTCACAGCAAGTGTTCGATTAGTATGCTTTCATTCAGAGAAATAATTAGATCGCTTTGTATTACAGTTTGGGCTAAGCGTTGATAGCAGTCAATCAGGCAAAACAAACATTACACATATGTTGATTATTTGCTTTTGAAAATCCGTTTATCTAATGTCTTTATGTCTCTAAACTCATTTTAATCGTTAAAAGTCATTAAACAGTTCTGCATATCAATCAAAACGCTTTTTTCTAAGTTATACTTTTTACTTTTTAACCTTCCTTATTCCACCTGTTGCAATGCCAGGGCCCATTGATTGGAGTTGAGCCGCTCCTGACGTTGCACGAACTTGCAAATAAGTTTTTGTTACTTTGTTAATTTAATGAATATTCTGGGACAATTTATTAGCCAACATATTGATTTCAGCGTTTGCCGTGTATATGTTGTTGTTGTTGTTGTTTTGTTGTCTCTTTTGCATGCGTTTTGCAGTTGGTTGTAGTTGCTGTTGTTGTTGTTGTTTCTGTTGTTGCAAAGTTTATACGGTAGTTACCGACATAAATAGCAGCAATTTGGCCAGACACCAGCCAACAACACAGGGCCCCAAGCCAGGCCAACCCAAAGAACTGAACCAAACGAAAACCAAAAGCAAACCTAACCGAACCGAACCGATAGCTAAAGTCGATGCTTGCTGAACAAGCTTACAATTAATATGCCCAGCCCGCCGCCCGCACCACAGGCGGTCCCGTGTACGGTCAGAGAGAGGGTCGCTGTGGCATGGCTTCGAGTCACTGTTGAGTCCTGTGTGTTGTTGTAGTGGGGACCCTGTTGAGGAACTTTGGCTGACTGGGCCCAAAAAGTGCTGTGTGTGGCGATTTATGGCTCTTAACAAATTGTTAATAAATATTTTATTTATATTGATGAGACAACATGAAATTATTCACAATTTGCTATGGAGCCTTTACTCTTTGTTTTTGTCATATTTCTGTTCCTTTTTTTTTTGTGGTTTCACATAATTGTTTCACATTTTTGAGACTTATGAGTTGATGAAATAATTTCTGTGCTGAACAGCTGCGCATTTGTTTCAATTAGCCAACCAAGCTGACCGAGCTGACCAAATGGTAAATTAGTGTTATTATTATTATTATTCCCGTTATATGATTGATCTGTGTTCTCTGCTGTCTGTTGTCCATCTTTGCGTTGTGGCACTCTGTAATTACACTCGAAAGAGGGTATTATCAGTTTTTATTTTAACATGTAACAAAATAATCAACAACTTTTTTAAGGCTCAATGTGCCACAGAAACTCTAGTTACATTAAAAATAATAATAAATTATTGTTCAAATAAAATGTAAACATTTTATTCAAAGATGCAAATTTCTTCAATTGAAATTACTTTCACATAAATATATTTTTTTGTTATATTGCATATTGAGTATTTCCAAGAGAGTATTTAACATTCATTGCATCATTATTTAGCTTTTGAACGTACAAATTTTCATAAGTTGTACTGATGATGTTTTGGACAATTCAAAGTGGAATTTAAATGAGTTTAGTTGCGGGTAGTGCAAGCTACCGCCTCATAAGCTGGTTGCTGGCTCTGTTCTCTCTCGCTCTCTCTCTCTGTCTCTCGTGGACTCTTCACCTCTACCCCCTCCTAGCAGCTGTCAATCACAATAATTTATGTCGCCGCCAGAGTATTACTAAGAAAGAGATAGCCATACAGAGAAAGAAAGAGGAAGAGAGAGAGATATAGATGGCGATTTGCGCTGTGTGTTTTTTCGTATCTTTGTGCATTTGACTACATCAACGCGTCAATTTATCTTTCCGCAGTTGCAACAAAACTCATCAACGGCGGCTTCTTTCTTTCATAAAAGGAAAGCCTCCGATGCGCCCCTCTGTTCACTCCTTTGCTGCCCCGCATATACTGCGGCCTGGCGCTTATAGAGGGATTTTTTTTTTCTGCTTCCACAGAATTTTCATTTGAATTTCATTTCGTTTGGATTGCTTAATTGTCGCAAGCTTTTGATGAACTGTTTGTTTAGATTTGCCGCGATAGTTTTCATGGGCTTAACTATTTGATATGATCTAAGCTCTTGAGGTGTGGCCTGGCCTTGCAGTTGCCCTGCCTTGATGAGGTCTGGCATGCCTTCTCGTTACCTCAAATTGCGGCATCTGCTTCTGCCTTGTAGTTTGTTACCTAATTTTTGTTTTTTGTGTACTTTTCTTCGTGACACAGTCGCCATTTTGGGGCTACCTATTGAAGCCATTTACATTCCGCTGCCCAGACATCAGACAATTGCCCCTTTCAGTGTGTGTGTGTTGTTTTTGTGTGTAGATTGCCCCACCGCAGCTCGCAGAGCGCAATTTACCAATCAAATAACAAATGCGCCGCCAAAGCCGCTTATTAATGGCGGCGGCGGCGGGCCAACAACAACAAACAACAGCAGCAGCTTCCCCATCTCTATATAATTTTCCCGAACTTCTCTCCCATTGTCGATAATAATTGATTTGATTGATGCTTCGCCGATTGAGACTGTTGGTGTTTTGCTGCTGCGGCTTTTTTCCACTGTTGATTGGTTCGAATTTGATGCCTCCTGTTTCTTTCTCTTCTCTTTACTTATCTGCTTCTCTTTTTGTACGCTGTCTGCGTACCTTTGCGTTATAATATGCTCGTCCTGGTTTTTTGCTCAAATTTTAGTTGCTTTGCTTATCCCTTATGGAAAGTATTCTAAAAATAAGTGTAGTGTATTACCTATTAACTTTTAGATAACTTTAAAAAAAAAAAATCGTAGGCTTTAGATGTAAATATATTTGTTTTAATATTAAGCCATCTTTATCATTAGTTTTAGTATTATTTTTTGTAAAACTACCTTAAATCTGACTTTAAGTAATTTATTTTTGTGTTTAAGGCTACTATCTTTTGAGGTTCATCTTGCTAACTTACTTTTTTAAACATCATTGCTTAGTATCATTATAAGATTGTGTCAATAGCAAAACAAAAAAAGTATATAAATAAGCATTGTTCCTAACTTTTTGGAATAAATTTAATAATTAATTGTATTTTTCTTAAATATTTCTAACTTACTTTTTGTTTAAGGATTTCTTCTATTTGTTTTTAGCCTTTTACCTTCGTAAATCACGATAAAAATTCGCAATCTTTGAAGTCATTTGCAAAGGGGTCTCTGAAAACTTTAAATTGTATTTGATTTAAGCTGCATTAGGTACAATTGCCGGCAAAGAAAAATGGTCTCAACTTGGGGGAAAACCGCAAGTCTGACCTTTATAATAAACTTAAAGGCCTCACTTGTTAACAAATTAGGTAGATAAATTTGCATGCGACTGCGAGATAAAGATCTACCAAATTGGACAATGGACGCATCGCTGACCTCTGAAGCTCTGAAAGGCTTAAAGCTCATAGGGGGAATTAATACATATATAAAAAAAAAACAACAACAAAAGATAAACAAGTGTTTAGCCTGCTTAAGGCAAATTGTGTTCATGTTTAACTGCTGCGCCGCAACATCAGATCAGTTGTGGTTGTAGCCCCTCGTTGTCTCTCTCCCTCAGTGAGTCTTAGTTGATGTGAGGGTGATTCTTGATCTTTGTTGATTCTTATTTTAAAACCGTTGTCTTAGTTTTCACACAGCGCCCAAATTCCACTTAAATTCAGCGCTATGCTTTCAAAACCAAATTAATCTTCATTGGAAGCCATCGACAGGAGTACAAAAACAAAAACAACAACAACAATAAGCCTTCAAGAAATTAACCACCAGAAAAGTTAAGGCGCTGTCCAAGTAGAGTCTCAGCTGAGGGAAAAATTAGCGCAAATGATTGACAGCCTAAATGCGAATTTAATGGAGAACTGTATTTTTGTTTTTTCTCCTTTCAGTTTATATTTTTGTTGTGTGGAGCTCACAATGCGTCTTTTGTCCACCATCCATCCTCCGAGCCGCTCATCTTACCCAGTTTTTTTTTTTTTGTGAGTCTCTTCGCTATAATTTGCCATGCCGACAATTCGCATTTTGTATTCCTTTCTGTAAAAGTAACTGCAAATTGTTTCACCCAAAATAAGTTTAAATTGATACAAAATTGATGCTTGAACCAAACAATTTTCGATTGCACAGATTGAGTGAGGTTTGTTTTGTGCATGTCGCAGAAACCGTTAAATAAATCAGCTGTGCATAAAACGAGTATCTTTATATAAACGTATATATCATCGGATAAGAAAATAACAGCAATATTTATCATCTATTTGAATAGTCTAAAGAACTGATTTGAAGAAAAACAACAAATTAAAAACTAATTTAATTTTAAGGTATTTATTTAACCAAATACAACACCCGAAAATCGAAACTTCGGAAACAAATATTTTACTAACTTTGTTAAGCTCTGTTTGTATGCTTGTTTTGGATAAACTCAAAATCAACTGAGCTCATTTAAACTCTTCTTTTACCAGTAAAAAGTCAGTTTTATGTACTTATTTCTCTTTTCTTTCCTTTTAATTTTTCTGTAACTATTATTTTTGACAACTTAAATTAAGCCTAAAAATACATGTCCTATACAAATATATCGCTTATAAGCAACTTATATATTAATATATCTGTACAATTAATGCCTTTTGTATTGAATGCAAACAATAATTTTTTGGTAAAAATCTAAAAAATCTGTTTCAATTTTATATATGATTAAACGAACTGCCATATCACTCTCGCACCATCCAAATGCCAACTCTTACTTTACGCACATAAACATTTGAATGTGTTTTCGTTGTTGCTGGATGCACATTTATTTAAGTCATCGGGTATCTGTTTGTTGTTTGTGTTGTTGTTGCATTTGAAATGTTTTATTTGCATTCTGATGTGAATGCGACGAAAAGCTATGCTGCGTGCCGTTCCGTCCCGTTTCAAACCTTTTGACCGCGAGAGAAGACGTCTGAAGTGCATTTTTGCACGCGATCCTTTATAATTTTTTCGGGCTCCTGCAATCCTTTGACCATTGGACTGGCACTGGCACTCGCAATTGGCAACTGGCAACTGGCAACTGGCTGTGGCACTGACTGACGTCATTCTGGCAGCAGACAATTTATGCGCCCAGGACGCAGGGCCTGCCTGTTGTTTCCCCCCATCCCCCCAGACACCAACAAACAAAACTGTCTCCCGACCAACAACTGTGCAACTGTCCAACTGTTATCGATACGTTCGCTGGAGACGCTTGTAGACTTGTTTAGGTGCCTGTGTGTATACCATGTGCGTGTCATCAAGTTGGCCTAAAGTGACAGTCGCGATTTAATGGCACTGGCAACGGGTAAAAGTAACAAATTAATATGTTGCTTGCTGATTGTTGCTGTTGTTGCTCTTGTTGCTGTTGCAACTCAAGTTGCAAGTCTTTGCCCGTTGGGCAGCACTTGCAATGAATAATCAATCGATTTCAGTTCAATTAGCACCTTTTAGTGTGCAAAATAGCGCGCCCAATCCACGGCCCACATTGCGGCCAAAACCAGACTGCCTGTCTTACTGTCTGTCTACGATTTGGCCCTGTCAATTGGCCTGTCAGCGTTGCTCAAAACTTAAGTGCTTAGTGCTCGAAATCACAGCAACAACAAGTAGTTGCTGCGTGGGCCTTGCCCCAGGGCTTGTTTGTCCAGTTCATGTCGTTCCCAACAGAGACATATGTATATGGACTGTACTCTCTTATATCATATTAGCTAACAACCTTATAAGCGGCATTCAAGCTAGTGATGGGCGTGGGCTACATGTATGTGTATATGTGTGTTAGTATAGGTATATACAGCCCAATGCACAAATAATAATTGCACTGTCATGCATTTTGGCCCCCAACGTGTTGGCATTGTGTTGAAAGGACCCTTTCAAACGAAGTGAATATGTTATAAATATTTAAATTTATTGTGTTACAAACTATAATTTTTACCAATTTTTGTCTGTCATATTAATAAATTGTGTAAACTTATTTGATTAAAAAATAAGATTTTATGTACGTTCTGTGAAAAGTTATTTAAATAAAATATTAATTTAATTTTTATTTATTTATATAAAGGTTATAAATTATTGAAGTTGCAATTACGCTTATGGATTGATTCATAATATTTTTTGAGAATCTAATACATAAGGATAGTTTATAATGGATATTTGTAATCTTATTGCAATAAAAAGTTCAAAAGGATTTTTCTAAATTAAGTATTTATTCGATTTATGTATGCTAGATTTAAATATCGTACAGGACGTTAAGTTGTTATTAATATTGTTTAAGTAAAAAAGTAATTTTTAAATAAATAAGCTGTGATGCTAAGATTATTATATTATCAACCAGTTAACTTAGTTTAACAACTCTTCGTCTCAATAAAAAAAGCTTGATTATTTTTTAATATTTCTCAAACTTCTTGCCACCTCTTAAGTTGTCTATCCTTAGTAAATGAATCACGAACTGCATTTGCAAGTCACGATTGACGACCATCTCTAGTCGCAGCGACGTTATTCAATGTCAGTTGGTCGCACAATTTAAACGCATAACTGCAAATTATTTGCCATTGTAATATAAATTGACGCAGCTTTACTACGTTTTGCAATGTGTTTTTCTACAATTGCTGTGCTGGTGCACAACCTTCACATACAAAATCTCTCAACAAGAAAATTACACACACACAAACAATGCAACAGCAACAACAAACACAGCGACACAAAGGGGCGTTGGTTATCGAAGATGGGGCGTGTCCAACATTGACAATTCCTATGAGAGGGTCAAGGGATTATAACTGTGGCAAACCACACGAATAGAGGGCCAGCCAATTAAGCGTCAAAAAAAATTACGGTTATGATGGGTTCTTATTTTTTGGGTTCTTATTTTTGTAATTATAACTTCTTAGTGAAGGAAATTGAGGTACGCCAAAGAAAATATAAACTGTTAAAATTATTGCGGTTTCCTTTGTCTAAGGGGCCAGGCCAAACCCATGTCGAATGTCGCTGCATCCGTTCCCTTCGATCCATCATATGCGTCTATCAAAAATAATTCCAAACTCTCCCAACTTCTGGTTGCCAAGCTAATTAATAAACATTAGCAACTACATACATTTTGGCTGGCGTCTCTTGGCTGCTATTTAATTAATAATTATTTACATAACTAATTAAAATGATCGAATCCAACATGTTCATGCACTGTTTTCATTAGACCAACTGACAGACACAAATTATGCAATGCTGCTCTCGAGGTGCTGCAGACAAGTTTAATTAGTAAGTTGACTAAGCGTTGATTTAAGTGAAATCAGAAAACCAGAAAATCTATGCCAAAGTAATGAGAAAAATTGCAATGAATGAAGGATTAGGTATACTTTGAATACGCTGCAAATGAAGCTATTCTTTTTGATTAAGTAAATCTATTTTAATGTTTTGGGTAAGCACTTCTACTAGGGGAAAACATATAAAAGAGAAGGGGAACTTACACTGGAATCTAAAGGTGTGAACTAATCAAATCAGGATTTATTGCCAAGCTTATTTCTCGATAAGTTGCAATTAAGTTATAAGTTCCCATGCATTTTTTTTCCTGGAAATTTTAAAATTCGAATACTATACTTTTAGCAATCTTTTCACTCTACTATTAAAAAAAATCTAACTGTTAGTAATGAGGTGAAATAATTTAAAAGCTTATTTTATCTAATTTACATAAGCAAGTACGATATTGTTATATGTAAACAATAGTTGTAATCTACAAAGGAGCAAGGATTCTAAGAATTATAAGTACTTAAAGCTTTTCTGTACAATAATAATGTAAGTTTTGTGAAATTATAAAGCAAATTAAATTCAAAAATGTTTTCAAACCTATTTTCCCTGAATAATTGCAGTTAATACTGGCCTGTTTCTTAACAAACTTTTTCCTCAAAAATAGGGTGCATTTGTGGACATTGATGGCCAAAAGACTTTATAAATATGGCTTACAATGTTCGGCGCCGGCTAATTGCAATTATTAATTTAAGTAATCCATCATATTCGTAACGCTTGCACTTGAAGTGTTTGCGATGTGGGGTGAAAATGTATTCAGGATGGAAAAGGGGAAGGTGGGGGGGTAAGAAAACAAGACGGCAACTTCTGTAATGATGGTGGCAGCGGCTTTTTGGCAACAAAAAAGTATATACATATATATGTATATGAAAAACTTTGGTGTGCCGCACACGCGAATGTCGTATAAGTAATTTTTTTAACGTGTTTCTTGCTGTGCCTCAAACTATAATGCAAAATGCAAATTAGTGCACAAAAACGAGGGGAAAGCAATGAGAGAGAGGAAGAAGAAAAGAAATAAGAAAACACAAGTCATATGATATAAGGCTTACATCATGTCAGATAGCCCAAATTAAAGTGGCTTAGAGTATGAGAGCCATATTTTATGAATTACACTGACAATATTTTACATAACAAGCTTTTTCTAGCAGAGTTCCCACAACGCCTCCAAGAAACAACAAATAAAAGAAACCGAAAACTTTGTCAAACATTTGCGTGTTTTTAACTATTTAAGACATTACAATTGGAGCCAAACAATTTGTTAAAAGTACGTTTAAATTTTCAACAAAAAAAAAAAACTTCTTCGTCGAATGGGAGGGGAGAGAGAGCGATTACCATATGTTGTGACTTGTAAACTTAAAAGCTCAAACGCATTTAATACGTAAATAGTGAGCGACAATTGTCAAAACTTAATTATTTACTAATTGTTGTTGAATTATTACGAACTATGCCGCCTAATTACACATCAATTATAAATTCGCTTTTCTTTTTATTTCTTTTCATTTTTCGGTTAACTTTTATAGCAAAACAACAAGTTTCACTCAATTGCAACTTGAACAAAAAGCGGAACTTCAAGCTCCGCCCATCAAGACGTTGCTAATGCGTGTGTGTGTGTTAGTGAGTGAGCGCTCTGCTGTGTATGTGCGCGAATGTGTGAAACAACCACCGGAGCAGTAAGCTGGCTGAACAACATGGCGTAGTTTCATTGCCATTTCGTTCCGTTCAGCTCGCTGGAAATTGAGTGAAATTGCGCATACATATTTTCAACGCCTTCGAAGTGCAGACACGGACACCTCTTCAAAAGAAAAAAAGAAAAGAATTTCAAGTAATGGAAGGACACAGAGAGTAACAAAAGCAAGTGTATGCATATTAATAATATTTTTTTTTATGTGTAGATCTTCCGTCTGGCAACAGCAAAAAAAAAAAAATACCATTGCCATTTGAGTGCACAGCTTAGACGCACTTAAGATGGCCAATTGCTGATAAGGCTTACTTATTTCACTCTCCGTCTCACCCCGTTTTGTTGTTTAATACGTCGCAAATTGCTCGTGTTGCCCGACAAAGACAACTTGCATCTTACACCTTGCAACCGTGCAACAATCAGATGCGGCCATTAAATCTACATAAATGCTATATTATTCCTGAAGCTTAGTTTTCAGTTAGTGTTGGGCCGTTGGTTTTCTCGTTGTTGATATGGCGCTGTGGGCGCCAACATCGGTCAGATTATAGTATATATAAATATTTATGCATGTATGTGAATTATTTCTGACTCTGTCTAGCTGTGTCTGTAATTTGTAATTTTTTTAAGTTAGTTTATTTTATTGCCAGTAATTGCTACTGTCCAAACTGCAAGTGCCTCTAATTGCCAATATTCTTATGAAGAATATTAAATTTAAGGGTAGTTTGTTCAAAAGACAAAACCCAAGGGCAAAAAATAATAAATAAACGGCTTCCATTATATTTTGAGTCTTCTTGTATAGGAAATGCTAAAATACATAGTTAAGTAATAAAAAAAGAGTCAGAATATTTTACATACTGTTTGAAAGTCTAATGTCATAACAAAATTATCGAAACTATAGAGATTATTTTATTAGAGAATATTGTTTATAATCAAAATTTTTTTCATTATATTTTTCACTGGAACATATTTAAACGTATTATAATATTTTTAATTCTAAACTGCAGCTACCTAATAACCTTAACATTATACCTAAAAATATTTTTTACTTACATTTTAATTTATTGTTTCTTATAAAGCAAAATAAGTAACGAAATAAAGTGGCTGGAGTCGGGCTTAATAATTTAATTTAAGAAAGACATTATCAAAAGTTATTCCTTGATAAAAAGCATAAATAAATGTTAATATTATGTTATAAATTTTGAATACCATTTAAAGTTAAGCTAACTCAAATTGTCCTTAATTGATTATATTGATTTGCATTGTACTAAAGGGCGCATTTTTTTTTCAAACATTTGCTGACAAAACTTTTCCCTTTCTGTAGTAATTAAAGAGTTCAAACGACTTGCAATTAATATAACATCTCAATTCACATAATTTGTTTACGATTATTGGTAAACAAAGTAAAGTCATCGTTTTATTGTTATTGTTTTTGGGGTCGATTAGAGTTTCGCGTGATATTACTGACTCAAAGACTATTCTTAAAAGTAAAGGACTTTCAATTGCGTTTCGTCAGCTGAAGACTTCTTTGCCTTTAGTTTTTGTTGTTATTTCAAGTTGAGTGATTATCTTGATGGATCCATTTCATAGCTCTTGCCACATGCAAATGAGTTGTCGGGCCGTGTTCCCAGCTACTATTTCTTGCTCCCTGCATCTCCCCTCTCTCTCTGTCTTTCTGTTTGCCCCCGCTCGTTGCATTTGGCTCCGTTTTTGCGGTGAGCAAAGCGTTAAAAACGCATTTAGCATAATTTTATTTTGCACAAACATGACTTTTGCATTTGCATTTGTAATGAGTGTGCTCACCCCTTTACTCGCTCTCTTGATAACTTGCCCCTCTATTGCACAGTCGGCAGGCAACACAATTAAAAAGTCATAAAAAAATATACATAATAAAAGTACAACTTATAAAATGAAATAAAATGAAAAGAAAAGAAATGAACAGAGAGAAATATTACACAAGCGAACCTCGCTAAGCAAACTCGAACTTTGCCGCACCTTATCTCTCTCTCTCCCTGCCCGCTAGCCCCACTTTTCTGTTATCCCCCCTGTCCTAGCCCTTGCCTTGAAAGATACATAAATAATCAAATAATTTGTGTATAAAAATGCGCGCGCCAAGGAGGCGCATAAAATAAAGTCATAATTTCAAAATGATTTATGAAATGCACTCGGAAACGATGTTCTCTTCTCCTTAATATATTGTTAATACTCTTTAGCATTTCAGAGTGGATCCTATAACAGGTCAAACAGGGGTATATTAACTGTAACATTAACAAAGTTATTCAATAAAGTTGTTGTTTGTTTAGTTTACAAAAAGATGTTTATTTAAATCAATATTTGAAACCAATAAAATTGAGTAAATTATATATATTCCTTTAAAAAAAGTATTTTCGACAGAAGATATTCTGTAGAGAATCTTTAGATTTTAAAAACGCTTAAGTTTTATTGAATTTATTAACTAAAAGTTAACTAGCACTTTCTGCTAATTCAAGTTCAACAACTTTAGAGTTGCTTTATTGTTACACATTTAAGATAATATTGTTTAATGTTTTTGCTTAATGCAGCGCCTTTAAAAATAAATTTCTTGTGCTGCTCTTGAGTTTTTAGATTCATTTCTTTATTTTATAATGTATATATTTCGCATTTCATTGCTGGTCGAGGGGCAATGCATAAAAACATTAGCATAAGCAAACACGCATGGGGCGCTCCGCCAGCACCTCAGTAACTCCGAAACGGTGAAGTTAAGAGAGGTGGGTTTGAAACTTGGGTTTTGGTTCAGGACTTGTTCAATTTGACATGGCCTCTTATGATTAGCTGAATAATGCTCAATGCATTTGCATTGTGATAAGATCGGATTAAAGCAACGAGACTGGACTATAATCACACTTAAATATATATCATAAATACACTTTATATTATATCGTATGTTTAGGAAGTGGGACGATTGATATGCATGCAATTATAATTGCTTCATATAAAGCTGAATTCTTTCTTTCTTCTTTCTTTGTTTGAGTGTCTGACCAGTGTCACCTCCACCCCGCCTTCATCTCTAAAGCCACTCTTATCGTACAATAATTAAGAGAAAAAAAGTAACATTTTTCTTTGGCTTTCAACAGCGGCGTGCAACAAAAACAAAAACAAAAGGCAAGGCAAAAGTGGAGGTGCCACTGGAGTTGGGGAATGTTTTCATTTGCATTTTAAATTGTAAGCTTTAATACATATTATATATATTTCTTTCCCTGCCGCTCTTTCTTTCTTTATTATTTATTGCTGAAAGTGCAACAAGGCGTATGCTTAACTTTGTTGATAATTGGAGTGAGAATAAGCATTAATAATTTTAAATGCAGCTTTTTTTTCTTTGCTTTGTTGTTTACTAAAAAACATGGACGCTAATTAATATGATTTTAAGGCGTTGAATAATTTTAGTCAATTTTTTTTGTACTGTCTGTTGGAAATAATATTAAGTTTAAGTATACCCTTCAATCATAATCTTAAAAAAGGGGGAATAGTTGGTTTCAATTCTTTAGTTTACAATTTTAAGCAAGAGATTTTTATATTCTGCATAAAAAAGTTCTTTTGCATGGCGCCAAAAGGGCGTGACAAATGGCCAGGTCAGCACCGGTTGAACCCTTAACAATTGCAATGCACCCTCAATTGGGAAACCACACACACAAAACCTGCCCAGACCATCCCACCCACTTTTTGTATTTAGCTGTGGTTGAACATGCATTTACTTTTAAGTGCTGACAATTTTGCTATCATTTGCTGTTTGCATTAGTCAAATACACTGGTTTAGATATAAGGGGAATTGCGTGTGGAGAGGGGGGTGGTTGGAGAGAGAGAGAGATATTTTAGCTACCTCAGCTATTGTTGCAACGTGTGTGGGCGTCATATCGGTTACGAAACCATGTAGCAGCAACAGCAGCAGCAGCAGCAGCATGCCACAATACCGAAAAACATCTCGAAAAACACAAACCGCAAATCGAGAGTCAATTTCAAGAGGTGATTCTATCGCCCTCTTCATTTCTCGCACAGTTGTGGCACTTGGCTGACAGTGCTGCTAATCGGTTAAATTAGCCGTAAAAAGAATGCAAGAAGTCCTCCTCGGGTTACGTGAAGCGATCGAATGTGAAGCGACAACACCCTCGCAACGTGAGAACCTGTGGGGCAATCGACTCGATCGAGGGCTGATTTATGATAGACGTGTGCCACTTGAGTGTGTGTCTGCCACACAATCAACGTTGCGTCGACTTTAAATTCAGACTTAAGTCAAGTCGAGCTGTTCGCGTTGAGAGCCATATCAATATCATTGTCAACAGGTTTTGGCTTGTTATTTTTGCGTTCCAGGCAAACGGCTCTTCTCAGCGATCGAAGCTTGCCTTTCGATTATGCCCTGTATATATTTTAAAGTTGGTAAAAGGTGAAGCGTGAAGTTAAAGATTAATGTATATATTTTTGGTCTACATAGATGTACTGCCACTAGATCGGAGGGACTCTTAGAGCATTCTATCTGTAAAGAGATTATTCCTTATAAAATCAAATGTTTTTAATGCAACAGTTCATTGCAATAATATAAATCTCTAATGATAGCAAGTTTAAGTTGAAACTTGAGTTTATTTACAAAAACATTAATATAAATCAAATTCATCCTTTGGGCTAAGCATGAAATGTCCCTCTTGATCTGGCTTTTCTTTAAACTTAGGAAACGTTCTCTAAATTCTTTGTTCTTAAAATATTTCATTAAAAAAAAGAACTTAGACAATAAACAGTTATTGATTCTCTTGTTAAATTGTTGACAAATCCAAGAACAAATTTATCTCAGCCTAAACAATCAATTAAAAACTATTCACAGGGTATTTTCCTCCTCGAGCAGTCTGTTATACAGTTTGTATGGCAACAGTGCCGTGGGGCACATTCTGCTCTGTTCTGCTCCCTTTTTGGTGGCATCTTAATCATTGTTATTTGGTGCCATTAGTCGCGCTGCGCGTTTGCTGCTGGTGTTTCGCATTGCAATTATGTTGACAATTCGGCAGCTGGCTGGAGCTGGAGATGGGAGCAGCTATTGGGAAAAGAGATTATGAGAGCGCCTTTGGGGCTTATCATTAAGCGCAGTTTATTGAAAAATAAAATATCAACGTTTTTCGGCTGATTAATGGGCCCGTGGAGGCCGACAGGTGCGCTCTGGCATCTTAAATATGGGCAATTAGGCTAATGCCAGAGTTTCGAATACTCAAGATCGCCCGATATCACCAAAAGTATCCCTCGCACCAACGCTCTTCCTTACTCTAAGCCCAAGCGAACAGGAAGCGCAACATTTGTTCAATAAACGTCGCCTCAAAATGTTGCATATAAATTCTCAATTATCGCCCACGCCCACAACGGCCCCCTCGAGGAGTCTGCAATTTGCCACAGTTTAGAGGCGCATAAATATATATACAAATATGTCTTGAACTCGTTTCTATTTAGACGTCACAACACAGTTAGAATCCGTAAAAAAGTTTTTCAGTTTGATGTCATTTAAATATACCCTGCAATCAAAAGTTTGATACGCCAAGAGTGAAAAAAATGGCAGTTTAAAAAGAATTACAAAGGAAATAAAGTATAATATTTTTCGATTTGGTGATTTAATAATGCCACACATCATTCAATGTTGCAACGTTTGTTTTCTTTGGAATCAAAAGCAACCTTGAACAGTTAATATTAGTTCATGTACACGATACGTTCAATATTTTTACATACTTTTTATTACATCAAGCTTGTTAAAGATGATTTTGCAAAGAAAATGGTTTTAATCGTTCCAATCAACCGTTTAAATATTTTAGCTCTTCCAGCTTAACTCATAACAAACATAGCATAATCTCTTTGTAGTTTAAAGCCACATAGGGTATAGACATTTAGAGCCCTGGTTAGGTTAACAGATTGAATCGTTTAGAGTCAAAACCTCTTGCTAACTGCTGCCCCAATGTGGAGCGCGTCCTGTGTCCAACGTGGCTACAATATCATTACTATTTACCTTGTTGTTACATTTGGGGCCCGCGGTGCTGCAATTGATCAGCGGCAGCAGCAGATGGGGAAGGAGCGCAGGAAGAGCAAACAAGGCAGTAGGAGTCTCCAGCTAAAATGCGGAAACGTGCCGCACAGTCTGAGGCCGTTTTAATTCCTGGCTGCGATTCGCATCGGCGCTGGGAGAGTGAGACTGCAGCTTAAGTTGGTGCTGCTCGAATGGTGTCTGGAATTGAAAAGGTTGCGCACAAATCCATCAAGAGGCCAGCGCCATCTAAGGAGAAGATTTCCCCTCACCCATTCACCTCCTCAGTGTATTAGAATGTTATTCTCTTGAGCTTTGTTGCTGTTGCTTTTGTTGCTTGTGTAAACACCCACCAAAAGAGAAAAAACAAAAACAAAACAAAGCGTTTGGTTCATAAATCATCGCGATAACAAATTACCGCTGCCGTCCAGACTGCGAGCTCGAAACGGAGTCTTGGAGCTTTGGAGCTGGAGCTAATATTGTAGCTCGAACAAAAGAGTTGGAAGTTACAAAAGATCAATCTTATTTGCGCCCCCAAAAATAAAACAACAACAAAATTATGGTCAAAATAGCCAAAGAGGCGCTTGGCCATTGGCAATCATGTACCTGAACGGGAAAGAGATATCTAGACAAGGGGAGAGCGAGAAAATGACAGACAGACAAAGAGAGCGAGAGCGAGAGAGAGAGAGAGAGAGTGAAAGAGTCGATTAATTTGGGCGATCGCAATGCCAGACTTGAAAACTTCAACTCGGACTTAAGGATTTCTTTTTTGTGCATTATTATTATTTGTTGTATACCCTGTGAGTAATGAAAGTATACTGATTGATGGTGTTACTTCAAGTCCATTAAACTTTGTACAACTCATAGAAGTTAACAAGATTTTTAATTTGGTGTCGCTAGGTCTTTTAGTATCTAGTGTAGTGATTTAAAGTCCTTGGTTTGAAGTGCATATTGTATGATAATGTCTGGAATAAAGGCACATGTATATTTAAATAAAAAGTAATTTATGAATCATTCCAATTTTGTTTCTTCAATAAATATTATTTTATTAACATTTTTCTTATTACTGACTTGGTTAAAGTCGAGTAATTCTGTTTCTTTGTCTTTATTAACTGACTTTTTACAGTTGAAGTTTTTGTAATTATCACAAACTATGTTTAAATATTCATAGGACGGAGCAAATGCAGACTTTAATTTAGGATATGTTTAAGTAGTTTATTGCCGTTTTTGCATCATTGCTGTTTGTACTCGCATCTTTTTCGTGTAGGCTAAACAAACTTACAATTTAGATTGAATTTATTTGTGCGCCGCCAGCCGCTTGCCGCTTGCCCCCTTACACCATTACCACACTGCTGTCTTGTTGCCTTGCTGCTTGCTGCCTGCTGCCTAGACGAGGAGCAGCCCATTGAGATCTTCATTTGCTGATCTTTCTGGGAACATCTTTGCGGCGTTGACCCCAAAGGCACACACAACGAGCTAGCTGCAATTCCGATTTCTGCAACTGCGACTTTGAGTTGCGTATTGTCTGGCCTTACATTTTTTGTTAACTGACCAGTTTCCAGTTTCTTTCGTTGTTGTTTTAGCTGTTTTGCTTCTTTGAACTCTATTAAACTCGGCGAATTTATTAATTTTGCTGCTGATTAACTGTTTCCGATAGCCGCCTTGGCCATTGCCCGTTTCTGGTATCCGTTAGTTGAATCTCACAATAAATCATATTTTTGCAACAAATCTCTTTTATTTATTACCTCTCTCTCTCTCTCTCTCTCTCTTTGTATTCCTCTCCTGCTCTGTCTGACGAAGATTGACACTTTTAGAGTTCTGCCATAATAAACGGTGTCGGCTAGAGTGGGGCAAGGGGAGTTGCATACATCGATTGTTTGGCGTATGGAACGTATTAAGTATAATGACAGCGACAAATACAACTCACGACAACAATGAAAATATGACATGCAGCTATGCATATGTATATATATATGCTTGTACATACATACTATCTACCTGTTTTAACTAAAGCTATACTATGTATCTAATAGATACATTCATTGGCAGTTCGGGTATGTGTTTGTCCATCTGTCGGAAATGACAAAAGCGACACAATCAAATTGTGTTATTATGTATTTTGTAGCAAGTCGATGATTAAAATGCTCTTTCAATCCTGTTTATATACTTACTTGTTTGAAAACAAAAACACGTTAAATAGTAGAAGCTATTCAGGCTATTTACAGAGTAGCAAAAATATGAAAATAATGATATGGAGCAATATATTTTTATGGATATGTCAAACTATAGTTAATTATTTCATTCAAGCAGTCGGGAAAAAACTCTGCTTAGCCGTCTGACCATTGAATAAAATCGATCTATGTAGGTACAGAAGATAATTTAACTCTTAAATATAAGAAATATATATAAATATATATTATGATCGTACGTTAGTTTTGTTTTCAGTTAATTGTTGGCTTAATTTGATGTTTTTAGGTCCGTCAATTAATTTTTTCTTGAATAACATGTTATACATCGGAGTAATGAATTTAGTGACAGTTTAACGTTTAACGTAAGTTTAATAATTCTCCTGGATTAATAGAAAATCCTTTATAACTATCAACTACTTACTACTTAAGTTTGGGTTTGAAAAACTTAGTTTTTTTTATTTATTTGTTACTTGTTAGTCCAAAATAAAGTTCTTTTGAATCATGCAATATTATAATACCTCAAAAAACTTGAGCTTATTATAATGGCCAGTTTATATTTTATTTGATGCTTATCTGAGTTTTTGATATGCCACAAGCATTAGCATGCATATCAAGCCAAACCTTGACACATAGTCGTTATGCTCTCACTCACTCACTCCCTCACACACACACACACACACGCACACGATGAGTTAGTGCTGTGTTAAAAATCTGTGAAATGTCAGCAATGCAAAGGGCGTTTGACGTTCAGTTTGGTTCGCTGGTTGGTCGAGGTTGATGTGTTTTTGCTTTGGTCACCTGTGCTGTTGTTGCTGTTGTTGTTGTTGTTGTGCATTTGGTTTTGGCTTTGGTGGAGTGTTCACGTTGACGTCCACGTTTCACGTTTATCTCGCGCAATTGATCGCCTTTTTGTTGACTGTGTTTTTTGTTTGTTGTTGTTCTCGCGGCCATTGTTTGCATTCTTTGTGTGCTGTTGTTGTTGTTGCTGTTGTTGTTGCGTCTAAAATGACATTTGCTAGTACTACTGTTGTGTGTTTGTTTGTTTGTTTGTTTTGTCCACAAAGAACGCCATTTTGCCTTGCTCTGCCGACTTGTCACAAATGGCAATTAATAATTGTGGCTACTTAGCAGGCAGCTTATAGCTACAAGGGGGGTGGTGGGTGGAGAGGCGGACTATGTGTTTTATGTTGCATTTTCTATTTGAAAAAAAGAAACATTTGTTTTTATTATTGTCGTTGTCGTTGGCAGCCATTAAATGTGCACTTTGTGTATCCTTTATGGCTTTGCCTTGTTTTAAGTTGCATTTTGTTGTTGTTGCTGTTGTCGTTGCTGTTTTTCTAACAATTATATCTAATTGTTGTTTCTACTTTATCTTTAGGAACATTTTTTTTATTTATTTGTTGGCTAGGCGCCTCTTTAACTTTTTTTCGTCTGTTGCTTTTTTTGTTCAAAAGGTTTTTATTCCATATTTGTTGATGCTTGATATGGATCTGGCTGGCTTATTTAGTTTTTTATTAAAGGGGTGCACATGAGCCACTTAATTGGCAAATTATAGCGCTTGTCTAGATCTGCATCGCTTGCCCATCAACTTTGACATTGATACAAACCAGCAGCTGCCTGCAAAAACTAAAAAAAAACATCAAAATATTAAGAAAAAAAAAAACTCGCGCGTAATGAGAAACTTGTTATATGAAATTAGGCAAGGCAGTAGCTAAGAGAGAGGGCAACGGGGGCTGGGCGACTGACACTTTTGAGCTTATAAAGTGTGGCCCAGCGGCAAAATGTTATACAAACACATAATTCCTCAAGTCTTCGACTTGAAGTTCAACTTTTGCCGACTATTTTTGTTTTTCAAGGGGATGTCTTGAAATTGATATGCGAAGACTGCTTCGAGTTGGTAATTCCAAAAGGCACCTGCAACTGTTCGGAGTAAATTGATAAGCTGCAAGTGCTGAGACACAGAGAGCGAGAGAGTAAGAGGAAAATGTGAGTTGTTGCAACTCTGACCGGTTAGCTTATTAGTGACTGCGATTGACATTGCCTTCTGGTTTTTTTTTTGTTTGTAGTTTTGCTCATCTTTCTCCCCTCGCCTGCTCTGCGTCTGCTCAGCGGGAATTTGCGCATGTGCAGAGTAGCCCTGTTTTCTGTTTTCTGTTTCGCAATTGCCAATTCCCAAGACTCCCAAGACTAAGACTTAGACTCAGACTTCGAGTCTGACACTCTATTTAAGACTACACCCAGCCAACCAGACGAGATAAACATTTGGCTGCAACTGTTGGAATGCTTGCACGCAATGTAATTGCATTCAGTTCGATTCTGTTTGCAGACACCTTTTGTCTTTCCATGCGCTGACGTCACACTGCATGCATACACTGTGCGAAATATGATGTCTATGAATAGTTGTTGAGCACTTTTAAATGATACCTGCGAAGTTGAGTACTCAAGGCATGACATCATCTCAAAGGTAGTGAACAAAGTACGTACCAGAAACTATTTTTAAAAAAAATTAATTAAAACTAAAGTAAAATCAAATAAATAAATACATATTGTTATAAGTACTATTATTTTTATTTACTTAAACTTATAATGTTATGCGTTTAAGAAGTGATCTTATGATATTGTGTTGACTTTAGAAAAAGAGATCTAGACCTTTCTACCAATAGATAAACTTGGCCATAAGAATAATAGAGTAATTTAAATACACGTACTAACAGTATATGGCGACAGAAATTATATAAGAAAACTTAAGAGAACAACGCTGTCTTCTTAAGTTAGAAATGAGCCAACCTAATATTTTTAAATATTTTGGATAGTTCAATTTTATAAGCTGAGAAATTGTTTTGTTATATGTAAAACCTCTAAAATATATGCAATAATACATTTTCTATGCTTTCTCCAAATCTTAGAAGCAATATCAAAAGTTTAGAGTGCTACTATTTCCACACTCAATTGTGAAGTGAAGAACTTCTCAGTGTATTTTTTTTGAGAGACTGTCTAGTCTTCAAATATTGTAGCTTGGCTGGCAGTACTCAATAATGGCTGGACTAAATGTATTAAGAACCATCTGTGGCAAGTTTGCCTGCGGTTACATACTTGTACTTGACATATGGCGGCTTATTGTCAGTTATGCCTGCACCTCTCTGCCCCCTCCCGTTCCCGTAAGCCACTCTTCTAGCCTGAGTGCCTTGAGTGCAGCAGACATTTTGTTTGTGTTTCTTCTAGGAATTGGTGTCTATCTCGTAAAAAGTTAGCCGCTTGTAGTTGTCGCCTTAACAGTGGCACAAATAAATCATTGAGATAAGTGGCAACGCCAAAGTGTTGGTTATGTCTTCGTTATGTGTAGCTGGGGTTTGTTGTTGTTACTATACTTTTTAATTGCAGCGCTTTTAATGGACTTGACGGCAGTTAAATGCTGTTGGCTCATTGAAATTGTTAGTTTAATGGCTTTTTAGATGCATTTTCAAATGCAACTTCCGAATGCAGTTGATGCTAAATAGATGCAAAATGCTCGCTCGATAAGCGATTAGGCGATGCCTTCAAATGATAACCGAACAATAAAAAGCACAGCTTCATAAAAAATCTACTCTTAATTACAGCATTATGAATTAATACGCTCACACACACACATACAGCTGCTATCGTATGCGTTAGACAGTGTCAGCAATACACTGTGTCTGTGTGTGCTTGTAGTAGTGAGAACACGCCCCGTTAATTTTGAGCGCAAACTAAGCAAGCGGGCTTGTGCGAACTGAAATGCGCCAGAAAGAGATGCAGCAAACGCTTCCATAATTGGCAGTTACGACTCAGACTTTCCAGGCGCGCACACCAAACGAAACGATGGCAATGAAACGCCATTCGTTGCATTCGCTTTCTCACTCTCGCTCGCACACAGCTAGCAGCGCGCTCGACGATCGCGTTGCCAGGACGACTGGAAGGCATAATAAACAAACACAGCGTAACACAGCCAAGGCAGCAGAGCGGTGCAAAGCAGAGCGCGGCGCTTCGTGTGCCAATTGCCAAAGTGTTTCAACCAGGACTGGTTTTTTCCAATTTCGTTTTCAGTTCTTGTTGGATTCTCAAAGCGTCGACGTGGCCGCGCAGTCACCGAGCCAACGAGAGTCTCTCGCGCATAGCAAAAATAAAAAAACACAAATAATTGTTAATTCATTTTCGGCAATCGCGCAACGGTCAACGCCGTCGGCGCTTTACTGTTTGCCATTCGTTGTTGTTCCTGCAAAAAGCGCGCGACTAAGCTCACAAAATCGCGAGAAAGAGAGAGAGAGAGAGAGCAAAAGAGTAGGTTGGAGGAATGTGTGTGTTTCATTTCAAGCGTCGCGAACGCTGTTCAAGCTTTGACTTTGGCCCGCTGCCGCGCGTTCTTCATACAATATTCATTTGTTTATGCCGCTCGCGTTCAGTCGCTGCTAAATAACGGTGTTTGCCGTCGTCAACGCCAACGCCTGGCGCCTCGTTCGGTGCATTATCTCTAACATACACACACACACACACACACACACAGTGTTGAAAAGGTGCGTGCCTAAGTGCAAGTGGTAAAAAAAAGTGCAAAAATTAGATGTTCCTCAAATAAAATATAAACGTAAATGCAAAAATAAAATTAATTTTTTTCTAACTTCTCACGCAATACCCTATAAAAATGAAATATCAAGCAGCAGCCAGCTTTTGATATAGTTTTTAATACACACGCAAATAACAATAACAACAATATTCATTAAAGACAAGTGCAAATGCAGAGCTGCAAATTTGCCGGCGGCATCAACGGTCATTCACTTCTTTTTTCATCTCAATCAGCCACACACACACACACACTTGACACACACAAAATGTCAATTTGACAGTTTGAGCAGTTCGCCAAAGCGGCGCTGCTGACGTCGCTGACGCCTCTGCTGCTGGCGACGCCTCCACATTGGAGCTGGAAATTATTTGCGTGCCGTTCTTGCGTTTAGCCTGCTGATTTGTTGCATGCGTCGTTGGCGTCGTCATCGACCGTCAACGCCAACGCCAACACCGACACAAACATCAACAATAACATTAACACAAATCAAATGCGTGCAAGTGCAAAGCAAAAGTGTTACAATACAATAAAATCAAAACAAAACAAAAAAACAAAAAACATAGCAAATAAAACTCAAGAAACATTGAAAATTGAACTGTAAAATATGTGTTGTTGGTGTGAAACACTAAAAACGTTCATGCGTGTTAATAAATGTAAAATTTTGATTTTATTATCAATATCAGCATCAGTTTAAAGCTTGTGCAGCTTATAGACATTTTGTTCAGTGTAATTTTCGTTATTTCTCAACTATGTAAGGAATAATTTTTGCATGCCTTGAATTAATTAAGCTTTGCCAACGAATATTTCCTCCCCTAATCAACAGTTCTTTAAATTAATCAAATGAACAGAGCTGAAAAAAAAACATGTTTCAAACACTGTCTTTATAGGGTATAATAAGCACTATCAGTGTTATAAACTTTTATGATTAGATATTGCAGAAAAAGTGGAACACATTAAGATTGGCAAATAAATAATATTCGTTAATTAATCTTGAAATAATCAAAGAGTTTATAAACATTATAGTTCTACTTCCGATGAAGATAATAATCATAATTTAATAGTCTTGCATCTTTAAAAAGCAATGCACTCGAACTTCCATATAACGAACTTCCGTTTAACTATACAACGAAGTCAAAAATCAGAACCCTGCAATTTGATTCAGTCAAAAACCCATTCTATATAACGCAATTTCTCTGTAACGAAGTTTTTTCTTGTTCCCTTGAGCTTCGTTATATGGAAGTTCGACTGTATAAGTTGGCGATTTAAATATTCAAATAAAAGTACAAAAAGTTTGCATTTGAAAGTTCTAGAAATATATATGAAAATAGCGTTAATAATTACCAAGTAATTGCTTCTTCGAGCTGATAGCCTTCGCAGTTAGGGCTCTATAAAATCCACTGTAGGTTAAGAATTTATTGTAAATCTATAAAAAAAGAAAATATCTCTCGTACAACACTTGATGAGATTAACATTCTAAACAGTTTAAGTAGAGACTTTAAGAACAAAAATATCAAATTCTGTTAACAAAATGAACAAAAATATCCCTACAGACTTTTACTTGATAGTTAATTTTTCTACTTCACTCAGTTTTCATAACCCAAGTTCCCGACGTAATCAACAAAAATAAGTGCAATAAATAAAATAAAAAACAACCGAAAATAAACAAAATTTAAGTCGTGATGTTAAAACAACGAAAGAAGCAAAAAACGTGGCAAATCAAATAAAACCAAGAATTGCCTCAGCTGCTGAAATAAATCCTGCAGCCAGCAGCAGGACTTGAGCTAATAAAAATCCAATTATCAAGAGAACAAAATAAAACAAAATAAACAAAAGCATAAAAATCGAACTTGCAACAAGCGTTGCAAAGCCGCTCATCAGAGCAGAGAGAGGGAGAGAGAGGGAGTGGTTGTGTGTGTAAAAAGAAAAATCATTCACAACGGCGACCATTACGAACTCCGCCCTTGCAATGAGCCAACTGGGCACCGTCTACGCCACCAAGCGAAGGCGACGCAATGGCAAAAGGTGAGTTACAACAATGACCCCCCCCCCCCCCCCCCCCCCCCCCGCTCCATCCCTTCCAACACTGCCTACCTGCTGTGTGCGTCTATGATTACTGAAAAGATTTCAATCAATGAAAGCGTTTGGCTTTTTCATTTTCTTTGTTGCTGCTGTTGTCTTGACCATCAATCTGCGGCTTGTTGGGTTTCAGCTACTGACTGATAAATGATGCCACAAATCCAACAATTTTGCTACTGGTCTTTCTTCTTAATATGCCCTAGGCTAGTGGGTATTATAATTTTCCAAAAGGGCTGTGTGTAAAAGAATCTATCTTTGAAATCAGAAAGTCATCTTAACTTGATCGGAATAATGAATACTTAAATGTTAGCAACCATTCTTAGCTTTTCCCAAATATAGCAAAACACATTGCGCAGTTTGATCAACTATTAGCGTCCTTAAGTCCCTTAGAATATGCAAAGAATAATATTGCACATTGATATAAAGTTATCAGAAAGTAACTCAAAGCGAAAGTCGCTTAAATTCGCTAAGGTTACAGTTACAATTCATAATGCTATAAAAAAAACGAGTTTCCCTAATTTATTTAAAACTTGTGTATGAAAATTTCCAGCATTATTCAATCGACAAACATTTCTAATTTAAGTAATTTGCCAAACTCATCTTAAAAATATTATTTACGGACAATTGTAGAACGCTGGTAGACACACAATGTTCTATTATTTAATGAGGCTTATTTACTTGCCAACCGTTCGTTTTCCATGCCGAATACCAACTAAAAAATAACATGAATCGTTTAATGTTAAAGTACCTGGTAATGTTACAGCATCATGCAGTGTTGCACTTAACAGTTAAGATCGATTTTACAGAGTAATACAGTATTGCACTTAACAACTCGATCAAGGGTATTCCTTCTACTACACAATTTAACCAGTTAAAACTTTGTCTTGTCCAATAATCGAGTTTTAGAAATGTAATATAAAACATGTCCCACCCTGCGCATACGCAATGCATCTAATTTAATGCCCCAGGTTCAGCATCAGCTTCTGTTTGAGCTACGGCGTCAGGTTTTAAGCATTCAATATGGAAATTATGAATATTATGCATGTCGGCAGAGTTGCGTGAAATTACAGTACTTCCCTTTCCCTCTACCCTACCCCCGTCTCTTTCAATTGCACACGGGGTGGCCCTTTTTGCTTCTCCTTCCTCGGCTTGTATATTATATTGTTGTTTTTGTTGTTGCTTTCGCTCTATTGCCAAGCGAAGAAGTGTTATCGCTTTGTGCAGATCAAGAGTATTGCCGCTCCTGCTGCTGCCCAAAAGTGCATATAATTTCTGATAATTTTGTGTACTTAACTTGCCGCAAAATACTTGTAAAAACAACAGCAGCAACAACAACACATGCGACAACGTAAACATGCAGAAACAAAAAAAAAAAAACAAGAAACAAAATAATATTAAAATAAAGGAGGAAAAATTGCTGCAGTAGCTTGAAAATAAGACACGCCCCCAACAGCGCACTGTAATTGCGACCCAACTGATCAGCAGCGGGAGAGCAACAGAAACAGCAGCAACAACAGCAGCAACAACACAAGCAACAACAAGAACAACAAGAACAGCGACCAAGTCCAAAGATAGCGACAAAGTTATTAATTCTTTTTTTGCCGCCTGCCTTCCTTTTTTATATATATATCGTATACCCTAGATAAAAGGTATTGTGTTTAGGCATTTCATTTGATTATTCACTGTTGCTATGTGATATTCTTGCACAAGTATTGAATCAACAAAATTTATAAGGACTGGTCCAGAAATTAGTTCTTAAATTACTTGGTAAATGAATACACTTTTGATGTTTTTTGTTAAATTGAATTAAAATAATTTATTTTAAGTGTTTTGTTGCTTTCATTCTTGTTCTCTGAAAATAATCTATATCATATTTAAACGTTCTTTCACATCTATAAGGCAAATCTTTGTTAGCTCTTTTTTTCAAAGTTCAGAAACTTCAATCAAACGAGTTTATTTAGCTCTAACATATAAAGCGAACATATTTGTATATTATTAGCTCAAAATAATTGAAATTTTAGTTGGCTATCCACATTCTCAGTAAATATCCTTGATAGGGTATTTCAGCTTCGTTCTTAGAGCTCGTAACTTGTTTTCCTTGTTCACTTTTTGTACTCTTTATAATTTTATTATTGCTGTGCAGCCATCGACAGGCAGCTCGCATAATTTTGCAGAGCGGTTCGTGGCTTAAAAAACAATTACTTCTCGCCAAAATGCTACACCCCGTTCTTACACACCCCCTTGCCCCCTCGCCCCCTCCCATTCCTCTTAGTCATGGTGTTTTGTTACTCTGTTTTTAGCTGTTGTTTTATTTGTTGGCGCGTTGCTCGCTCGACTGACGCAAAATTGTCACCTTGCCATGCACACCTGCAATTAAGTGTCAGCCTGGCCTGGGCAAAGTGCTTGGCCCTCTCTCAACCCCCCCGTTGTACCCTTCCCCTCAACCATACTCAGCTCTGTTTTTTAATGAAACGATCAAAAATGTGTTTGTGACTGCCTAAACTAACTTGTGTGCTATTTTAATTGCGCTCCTTGCAGCTGTTTGGGCCAACCCCTTAAACGAAGTATTTTCGAGCAGTCTACAAATATTTCGCATACGCCGCATGGGCTGCAATTACCAAAGAGAAAGGGGGAGTTTAGCACAATTTTAAGTCCTGCGTACAAATGCGTTTAATTTTATTGTTGTTATTGTATTATTGCTCAATAGCTGCAAGCCTAACTAACAACTAATTACAACAATAACAATTGCTATAAATAAGTTAAATGTAGATTTGCATAATAAATGAACAATCAAATAATTGATTATTGTCATGAGTATTTTTATGATTTAAAAATAAATTGTTTAATCTGTCAATTGTTGTTGTTCGAGCTTTACTTTTATAAAATTCTAATTTGTCAATTAAATTTATTATTCGATGTTAAATCGTAATAAACGATAACGATACCAAACTATAATAAATATGCCTCAAGGATTTGGAATAGAAAATAAAATAATTTAACAAATTTCTTTTTTTTTCAATTTTATAAACTTGCAAATTAATAAAAGTTTCCGAATTTGTATGTTTCTTTTTTCCTTTTTAATATTTTAGCTCAATGTATAAACCAAGTTAAATTTTTGAATTCGTATCTTCTAAAAAAGTATTGTACATATTTTGAATGTTTCATTTTTGAACAATTTGTAATACGTATTCGACTAACGTTGACTTGAAAAATAATATATAAAATAAAATAAATAATAAATTTTAAATACAAAACATTAAGGTTAGGTTGGACCGGCCGACCCTTTCACGCATAGACAGCTAAAGCGTCCTTAGTGGGGCCGATCAAATATTAAACTTAAATAATAAAAAAATAAGTATTGAACAAGACTTTTCAAAGTCTAAAGAAATCTCGCAAATTTTTAAACAACAAAAGTATCTGAACAAAAGATAACAAAATCATTAAATAATCCTATTGCAAATACTATGTTGAAAATTTTATCCTTAAGCTTCAATTATCTGCAGATGACCGTTCATCTGTTTGTTTTCCAATATCTGCAGTACTTTTATACATCCAAGAAATCTACAAATTATTGTCACAGCCAAAGTTGAGCTTATTCTGTAGTTTCTCCAGCATATCGATGCATTTAGCTACTGTTTCATAGTGCGTAGTGCGTAAGTGTTTAAGCTTCGAAAAGTCGAAAATGGTATTATAATACGCAAGCTATAACTGGCCCAAAGACTCAAACACTCAACGCATTTAATTGTTGGCCATGCACTGCTGAACCGCACCACTTTGAGCTGCATTCGAGGGCACTTTTCGCCAGCAATTACCACAAGTAGTTAAAGTTCTTAAAGGCCCCCCTCCCTCCCACCACACAGCCCCTATTCACCAAAGGGAGCAACAAACTAGCAACATTTGTAACTCCAACTTCTTGTTCTTCTTCTTTTTCCATGGCCAGCGGCATCGAGAACTGGAAGGTTGGTTCCACTTGTTGGTTGTTATGGATATATGAGTCCTGCTTTTGCTTTATTGATTATCAGACTTGTTGTTTGTTGCAGTTGTTGTTGTTGTTGTTGTTGTTACATGTTGTGCTTGTTATTGATTGCAGCAAGTGGTGCAGGTTGCTCCCCACTTTCAAACTTACTCTATTAAGTCCTTGTTGCTATTAGAAATTGTAATTAGCCAAGTTTCTGTTGTTATTGTTGTTGCTGTTGTGGGACTGGCAGCTTTGTCTTTAAACTTAAAGCGTTAGTATATCAAGCCAAACGTTAACGATTATAATAAATGATTTATTATAAAAATTATTATTTTCTTTTTGGGAAATTGCTTCCCACATGCTTGTCAAACAATTTCCCTTTGAAACCGCAATTGCCGGCTTGTGACATATGTTTTCACATTCTTTTTTGTTTTTTGGTAGGGTCAGCAAACGAACGAGCCAGCTGACCATATGCCAACGCCCTGGCATACCATACCCCTTAGAGTTTTACTGTATATAATTCCATATACATTCCATCCATAGCGCACATAATAAATTTTCACAAACATACGAAGAGTTTCATTTCAAGTTCGAGTCGGCAAATTGACCAAAGGACCAATAAAGGGGGCCAAAAAAAAAAAAACAGCCAAATAGACAACAGTTGGCCAATATGTTTCTATACATTGGTGGTTGGTTCAGTTTCAGTTCCCCTAACCTCTCCTCTTTGTACTGCAACTCACCCTGCTGCTGCTGCTGCTGCTGCTCATTAGTTGCGCCTGCGCTGCTACTGACGCCGCTTTTAAGTCTTTCAAGAGTTCATATGGGGTTAAAAGTGTGGTATATGAGATAGATGTGTTATCGGGTGTGCGGGAGGGGTGCTGCTCAGTTAATTACAGTTAGCTTGGCCGTGAGAGCGGGTGTGATATCACTCATAGATAGCATATTACACATCATTCTCTCTCTTTTCTCACTTCTCTTTCTACAATGCAGTTTATTAACTACTATTAACTATTCGAACTATTAAGGACATTGCTGGTAGGTCAGCAGTTCAGTCAGTAAAATTGGGTGAACGTGACTTCGATAATGTTGCTAAAGAGTCACTCATAAATTGCTTTTTGAATTTAGCAATTCATTTGATGGAAATTTCCCATCGTGTCAATTTTCCATCTTTTCTTTTGTATATTTCATTAAAATTATTCTTTCTTGTATAACCTACTGGGAAATAGAAGAGTTTTATAGCACCTGGGATGTTTTCTTCTTTATGTATGTTGGTTGACAAATAAGTTTAGTCAACCTTGTTAGATGTGGTATTATTATTTTATCTTTTGTTTAGAATTTAAAGTTCAAGTTGTTCAATTTTTCTTTTAGTAAGCTTCCAATGTGAAAGAAAGCTCTCCATGGGTAATTTTTAAGCTACAAACTCTTTCACTGCTTAACTTTTTCTATTAAACATTTTCGTACATACAAAGTAAGTTAAAATATCTAGTTTTTGCTTCAAGCTATAATTATTCGAAGCACTTAACAGCTGTACTGTTAATATTTCGCTGAGTGTATGTTTGGCTGTGATTAACGGTTTTCCACTCGTTAGACACTGTCTCGATTTTCCTTTCACCCCCCACTCCTTAGACGCTCTACCCCTCTACTACTCCACAATATTTGTTGCTGTTGCTTTGCTTTACTGTCGAGATTATCTTTGTTGTAGCTGTATTTGTGTGTGTGTGTGTTAGTCTGTGTGAGTAATTAACACCATTGCGTAATGCAGCGTATCGAAGCCTAAATAGTGCTCTTGCTCCATATGACTAGCCTTGGATAATGGGGCGGACGGGCGTGGCAGCCATTAAATGCGCCAAACAACAGCTGTCTGCCTCATTCTCTCCATTACACACACACACACTCACTCTCTCTCTCTCTCTCTCTCTTTAACTTAAACTTCCATTTGTGAAACTCTGCCCCCATGCGCCTCTTTCCTTGTGGCAAGGTGCTAAAACGCTTTTGGGCTTACATTTTTAAGTAAACGCTCTTAATGTCACACATTCAAGCAGCTGATCTGACAGCAGACTCAAGTTGCGTTCAGGGCTTAGTGTCAGTGAACCCGGGCATATGGAGAGGCCAATCCTCAATACTCCTGCCTTTGCAGTCATACTAATCCATAAGCCACCTGCCTGGCCTCGGAACGCGCCTAGTTTATACATACATTTGTATTTTTTTGTTATTCTTTTGCTGACCGAAACAAAAGAATTTTGAATTAAGCAAAAGCGTTCCATTAAAAATCCACCCCAAAACAGAAATAAAAAGGATCGGGAGTCAGGACTTCAGTGTTTGTGTGTGTGAGCGCTGAAGTGGAGCGCTGGGTGTGTGTGTGTGTGTGTGGGCCACATTGAAGTAGGGCGTGTTTCCCAGTTCACTTTGGTTCATTTTAGTTGAGGGCAGGTGATACTTTTTACAGCGAATTGCAATAAAGAAAAAAAAAGGCTAAAACGCAGCTGAAAATGAAATTTCATTTAGTTTTCTTTTCGAAATCAAATATAATTTTCATAATTATGCCATGAATAAATGATAAATTCACAACTGTGGCATAAATGATAAATGCCACCCGCCAGCTATGTGTTTTGAGAAAGCAAGCTCATCATTAACACACACACACACACTGAGCTGGCTGTGTGTAGACGCCTCCCAAAAATGAAGACGAAGCGAGTTTATTTTTTTTGGAGTTGAGGGGCTGCTTTGGACGTGGCGGTAAATAAAAAGGCCGCGCCCACAAGCTGCCAAGCGGGGGATGGAACTTAAACAGCTACTCAGCTACCCAAAAGCAGCTAACAGCTAGCCATCCACCCAACTCCCATCCCCTTCTGCAGCTTGCTAAAAGCGGGCAGCTGTCAAAAGGTTTTCAAAGTTGCTTTGCCAGGCGCTTTGATGTCGCGCCGTATACATGTATTAGTGTGTATCTATGTGTGTGTGTGTCAGTAGATACAGTTTTCCAAGCGCGCACATAAAAAATTTCGCCCGGCTCGTTCAAGATTCCGCTGCGCGAATCGCAAAAATGTTTAATCGATAAAATAAATGAGTTGCTTTTGCCAAGTTGTTGTTGTAGCTCCAATTGTTGTTGTGGTTTTTGTTGTTGTTGTTATTGTTGTTGTTACTGGCATAGTTGACGTTATTCTTGTGCGGAACTTTTGCCGTCTCACAGATGTCGGGCGGTGCCTTTGCAACAATCATAAAACTACAGCAACAACTAAGCAACAATAACTGAATATTTATGTACTTCACATCGAAAAATGTGTGTGTTTCTGTGTGTATGAGTATCTGGTATATACTGTACATTTTTTAGTGCTTTTTTCGCTGAGATCATTAAAAATCACATAAAGCTAGAGGTGTTCCTTTGACCTTTTTGAGGTCCAAAGAGTCGTTAGTTAGTAAGGACTTCTCTTGCTGATTCAGAAATTCTATTTCAAAAACAAGTTTAAAGTTGTATAAATGTTTTTTTTTTTTTTTTGTATAATTTATCATTCAACTTTTATAAGAAAGCTTGAAATTCTTTTCATGTATATATATTATTTTCATATGACATTATTATAAAGAAAAATGCTTCATCTTTCGTTTTTAATTCGTGATAAATGTATTTCTAATCTCCAAAGGCTTCCGTATTCTACTAGCTCTGTGTAAAAGCCCTTGTTTGCGTGATATTGCCTTTCTCAATTGTTTTGCTTGGAAAAAGTTAAAGTTCAGATCTAAGTTATATAAGTTTGTCCAGCTCTGCTGCATTCTGTCATCTTTTAACTTAGGATATTTCCTGATTAATTTAAACAGCTTTGATGAGTAACTTCCGTCTGGATACACAAATTCTTTAGTCAGCTCTCTTTTGCGCCAAAAATGCAGTGCTGTCTGTTTGGGTATTCCATTGAATGTCACAATTAATTGAATTTGCATGCACAACAGCAACAACAAACAGAGAGTGACCAGCAAAAAACAAAAAACAAACAAAAAAACAAAAATCACATTCCGTAAAATGTCAACGAAATGGAAAATGTCAAAACAAAAGTTAAGCGCCATTTAAAGAAGCTGTCAGCGAGAAACATGAAATTAAAATTGCTACCGTTGCAGTTGTCGCTTGTTGTTGTTGTCGTTCTTGTTGTTGTTGCAACAGGGCCACTTAAAAGGCTAACAACAAACAACAACGTGGCTTTAATCTATGGATCCACTTAATGGATCTGCGCCAAATTCACGCATAAATTTGCCATTGAGTCGGGTGAGAAAAGCGTAGCGCTGAGCTGTTAAATTTAACGAGCCCAGGATTCCCTCTGCCACCAAGCTCCACCAAGTCTCCTCTCCAGACTCAACTCATTAATTTTGTCAACCCAAAAACCAAACAAAGGTAAGAAGCTGCTCTTGCAAGAATCGTTTCGTTACGTATCGAATCGCAGTAGCTGCCCAGACGCAAACGCAAAACTACAAAACGATCTCGGCACAGACTGTGACTTAAGATAACAAGAACTCAACAGCACCAGCAGAATCAAGAAGAAGTAGGAGGATGTTGATGTAGATGTAGAGGAAGAGGAAGAGGAAGAGAGAGGTAGACTGCAGAATTGAATTGAATTCATTGATAGCCACAGTGCAACAGAACTCAGCTGGTTTAGTTGCAGTAGCAGGCAGGCAGAGGCAGCTGCAGGTTTAGGTTCAGATTCAGGTTCAGGACCCCGCGCTAATCGTCGTAGCTAACCAAAAGAGATCCTCATTGCGCTTGCTCCCCCCCCTCCGTCTACCATGCACTGGCACTTCTTGCGAACGAATTAAGTTGTTAACGCATTATTTGCATATTTGGAATCGGTTGGCTTCTCTTTTGGAGAGTGCCACATTAAGATGCCCTTCATTTGCATATTAATTGTGCAAAACAATTTCAACAACAACAAAAACAACAACAAAACGTATTCAAGTGACACTCGAACATGGATGCGAAGGCAAAGTTGGACTATAAGGACTGCCCCTAATGAAGTGATAAATGTTTTTGTTAGCATATTGCGTGGCGGTAACTTGAAAGTCGAATACTTAAGATGAGCTATCTAGAATTTTAACTATGGGAATTTAGCAATCGGACAATGACAACTGTCAAAATATGTTAAACAGGCAGAACTTTATTAGCCGCTTAGCAGTCTGCTACAGTTTTGTACATATATCCTTATCGCTTGGCATTTTATCAGACAGGGTACAAAAAGGTTTCGTCGTATAAGGATTCTTAAATTTGAAAGTGATTTTAGTAATACTCGGTTCTTATCGATATTGGCTATACACTTGGCTATACATATTTCCGTAGACAACGAATCAATTTCAATACATTTAAAATTATATATTTTTTTGACAATCGCTTATGGGCAAACGGCAAACTGTGTTTACATATTAAGATATGTCAACTAACCCATCATAATCTGCTGAAGGTAAATTCTTATTTCCAAATTTAGATCTTTAACACTTTTTGCGCTTAGGAGATCTCGACATGAAATTTCTTCATTTGGCATATTGCGTAACACGTTTACGCTACAGAATGCCCTTTCGCAAGGTTGTTGTGTCTATCGTATACTAAAGCAACATGCACTTGAAAAGCGTCAACAACAAAAGCAACAAACGCAACAAATTACAGTTACAAAGGCAGCAGTAACAGGAACATGCAAAATTAAATTAGTTTGCAAAAAAGAAGAAAAAAAAGAAAAATGAAATTTGTGCCACATAGTAAAAGTGGCTCGCATTGTTACTGTTGCGTTTGTTCATGTTGTTACTGTTTTTGTTGTTGTTTTTTGTTATTGTAATTGTTGCGTCGACGGTCGACGCCTACGCTGCTTTGTGGTTGTTGTATTTGTTTATGTTTGTGTTTTTTTTCTTTTTCGGACATGAGACACGCTACTTTGCGTTTTTAGCTGCCAGACGTCGTCGGCGGCTGTTGTCGCTTCTGCCGCTGCTGTTATTGCTGCTGTTGCTGCTGCTGCTGCTGACTGCAATTTTTAGCGGCACGCAGCACAATGTGGCACACGCATACTGAGTACGAGCAATTGAGATGGGGCTAGTCGAGTGTGAAAAAGAGCGCGCATTATATGAATGAATTAGCTATGTTGCGTGTGTGTGTGTGGTGTGTGTGTGTGTGTGTGTGTGTGTGGGTGAATAGTGTGCTGAGATTTTTTGGCGCCAAAACAGAGCATGCCACAAACACAAAACAAGTATAAAAGATCAACGGCAGACAACGTTGCGTATGCGTAATGCCAAATCATGCAGATACCTAAAACCAGTTGAACTCACGTGCCGGCACACACCCACACACACCAACACACACACACACATGCATGCACACCCAACCCCTAAAGGATTGCGTGTCATTTGTTTATAAACACATCAGCTATAACAACAACAACAACAACAACAACAAGCCGAAGAACAACACCTTAACAGCAAAAAAAAAAAAAAAGCCGGCTGCTAACCCAAAGCCCCAGTGCTGTCAACCCTTGACACAAATGAAACAACAACAACAAAAACAGCTGCTGCTGCAATTGCATCTCGCATAGTTTTGAAGTTTAGTTTATGAGCCTAACTAATAGAAGGTCTATTAGTTGTAAGCCTTTTAAAGCCAACCAAAGAACATTTGGCATTTATTTTATTTTTTTATACTTTCTCAAATCGAAATCCAAATGGCAGCCCTTGGGGCAATTTTAGCTGGGTCTGCCGCATTGTAATTTCTTTAAAAGCAATTCATTTCATAATGGGAATAAAAAACGAGCGAGACAGAGAAAGAAAGAAAGAAACAAAGAAAAGTATTCAGTACATACATGAGAAAGAAAAGCAGCCAAATGAAAATGGCAAAAATAATGCAGGGAAAATGGAATGAAATGAGCCAAGCTAAATAAAAATGGACTGCTAAAGGGGAGAAGGAGATGGTTTTGGGTTTGGGCGAGGTTTGGCTACAACATTTGTAAGAAATGTGGCCATCACACACACACACACACACACACACACTCGCCCAGCTATGCAGTTATCCTTTGTTCGTTAGGATTCTAAGCCATTTTCGAGCAGCGACGTTTTATGGTCCCTGGTCCCTGGTCCCTGCTCCCCGAAAAGCAAAAAAACAAAAAACAAAATGGAAAAACTTTAACCTGCCCTCTCTCTCTCGACAAACCAAACACACAAAACCCAACAGACAAAAGCGCCGTTGTTCTTTTTTTTCTTCTTTTCTCTACGTTTTTTATTCTTTTTTGGGAAAGTTGTTTATGGAATTCATTTTATTACATGCCCTCGACTCTGTTTTTTTTTTTTGTTGCTAAAACGTTCTGTTCTTGGGTCTGTAGTTTTGCAGTCCCGTTCTTTGCCTTCTTATATAGATAATAAGAAAATTATACATTTTATTCGACGGCAAACGTTGGTGCTGCCGCAATGCCCCCAATTTTGACGAGTAGTCCTTAATTTGCTGTTAAGTTATTTAGTATTTTGTTGATACATATATTCTTACTGTTTCTTTAGTGTCTCATTATAATTTTGCAGCCTTGACTTGCCGAATTCAAATTGCATTCCAATGCGTCTAACGGTTTCATCGACATTATCGTTGATCATACTCCTATACTATTCCAAACTATAATCACCCACTCTTTTTGCCAATTTGTCGTTTATCCTCAGTTTCGTCGTTTTCTTTCTTCTTTCCTCGGTTTTCGGTTAACGTTTACGTCTTGTGCCTTCTGCCAGACACTAATAATTTTCTAAATTTAACGTTTTTAGTGTGTGTTTCGGCCTACTTCGTAATTGGCATAAGAGTTTCTGACTGCGATTCGCATTTAATTAAATAAATTAACGTTTATTGTTTGGCATTTGCGTCGTTTTGTAGATTTATAAGAGTTTGGAATTCCAATGTTCAACTGTAAATGATTCATCATTAATATAAATTCTATAAATTCAACTAAATGTTATTTGTTAGGAACTACTAGAAAATATGATTTATCTGAGCATATGAGAAACTTAGAGTCCTGAAATTTTGAGCAAGTATCCAATTACTTACTTATACAGTCGAACTTTTC
This sequence comes from Scaptomyza flava, assembly GCA_030179655.1. NCBI lineage: Eukaryota > Metazoa > Arthropoda > Insecta > Diptera > Drosophilidae > Scaptomyza > Scaptomyza flava. The sequence continues at coordinate 28,429,986 of JARNME010000012.1, forward strand.
AAATACGAACTTAAATGCATCTCAAGGCTAAATGAAAGTTTGACCTTAGTATTATTTGGCAACATCCATTGCTGATTATTCTGTGCATTTAGCCATAATATTGAATGTTGGAGGATTGTTTCACCGTTTCTGGTCAATTGAATTGCCATTTCGTGCATTTAGCAATCTTATAATATTCATAATAATCATAACTTTCTGTATTCGTTTCCTTACTCATGTTTTTGTGCCATATTTTTCTTGATGATATTTGAAAATCTTTCACCCTTAGAACTTGTTATCTACACATAATTCTGTTGAGACTTTGATTATAAACTTCCTGACATTTCTGACATATTACGGATTTCATTCAATCCTTTAGCATTCCAATGTTTAACGGTTTCATGAATCATCATCATTATTATCATTGTTATTATCATTATAATGCTGTATGTTATCTTTGGCGACAGTTTTGCATTCCCATGCACTTGGAGCACACACCTCAGTCAACTAGGTAAAAAATACCAACAGGACTTGCTGCTGCTGCAGCTGGGGGATTTGGTTTGGGTCCGTTTAACTTATTTGAGGCACATGTCGTCCTGGCACTGACATCAAACGGACATGCCACTGACAATTACGTGGAATAGCAGCAACAGCAGTAGCTCAAACAAAAAAGTGCCAAACTCTAGCTGTTGCAGTAGCAAAAAAATGTCGGGCAATTAACTTAAATACGTTTCAACTTTTCACGTTTCAAACGCGACAATGTCCTGTGTGTATAAGAGTCCTTTTTTTCTATATATACCTATTTATGCCACTTGCCACACTAGTCAACTTAACTGTATGTGTGTGTGTGTGTGTGTGTGTGTGAGTGCAGCCGAGCAAAAAGTTTTAAAAAATAATACAAATTCTCAAAACAACAGAGTAAAACAATGAAAATGTTCAATGTACTTACGATATGCACACAAAAAAAAACACAAAAAACGAAAAACAAGCAACGACAAATTTCAAATGAGTAGAGGGGGGCAGTTTTAAGGGGTGGGGCGGGTTTTGTGCTGCGTTGGCTGGCCCTGAAAGGGGTCGCTCATAAATTACAACAGTAATTATATTTAATAACCGCAATTAACTTTGTAATAATGTCAATGAAAATGATGAGACCAAATTTGATTAAAAACAAAACACAAAAAAAAACACACACAAGAAAAGCAAAACAAAGAAAAAACAACAACAAGGGAATGAACAAGAGATTAGCTTAATGGTTTTAAGCTCTGTACAAATCCTTAGTAAATCGCTCGACTTTGGAAGCTTTCTGCTACAGATAATGCGGATAAACGAGCTAAGCTGAAGCGCAGATTGTTCAAGCACAAACAAAAAGAAGCAAAGAGAAGGATTGTTCTGTTGACTATCGTAAACGACGTTGAACACTTTTTGCATTTATGAGTTTTATAACAGCAACAACAACGAGTTGGGCGCCAGCTTTGGTATATCATATCACAGCATTTAGATTTACAATGGCTTTTGGCTGGATTCGCTCTTTTTTTTATGACATTTAATTGGACACACGAATTGGCGTTCTAATTTGTAGTGGACTTTATGATTTGATTCGCGGAAATACAACTTTTTTTTTGTTCAACAACAAATTTCCTGTTGGATCTGGATGCGCAGATATATTGTAATTAACAGATCAACTGGCCATAGCTAATCGAGCAAGCAACAAAAATACAAAGAGAACCCTACTGCTATGAGGGTGGTTTACCGATTACTTAGCCCTATATTATATGCTTGGGGTAACTGATAACTGCAATTAATAATTTTGACCTTTTTTTTTTGTCTTGTTTCTGTTGCTTGTTCTTGTTGTTGATGCTTTGTTTTTCAAGTTCACGCCGTCAGCTGCGTTGCGTTTACCTTTTGGCCGTAGTTTAATGCATGAAATTTGTTTTCTCGTTTTATTTGCAGCCTGAAGCCGCCGCCCAAGGATGGCGTCACTAAGAGCAATCCATCAAAACGGCATCGGGAGCGTCTCAACGCCGAACTGGATCTACTTGCCTCCCTGCTGCCCTTCGAGCAGAATATACTTAGCAAACTGGATCGACTGAGCATACTAAGGCTGTCCGTTAGTTATTTAAGAACAAAAAGTTATTTTCAAGGTAAGCTACGATTACTAAACGTTTTCAAGCTCTAAATAGAACTTGTATTTGGGGAGAGTTGAGGCGGGCGGGTGGTTGTTTTATAAATCGAATAAAATACTGAAAAACGCAGCTGGTTGAAGCAACAATGAATATCATTGCTCGAATTTCTATATACTATATATACCCATTCCATTAGATATTCATCCAATCCATATGGTTAACCTCTCAGGAGTGCCTTCCTTTGCCTTCTTGTTCATCAACTTCGTTTTGCCATACGGCGCGTTACATTCTGGCCTATTAAATCGATTCTGCTGGCAGAGAGAGAGGGAGAAAGTAGCTGTAACTGCTACTGAATGGTGGCAGACCCTCAAAACATGACTCATAAATGATTCAAAACTAATTTCAACACAGCAACGGGGCGTCTTGCTCTATTCCTTGGTCTATTCTGTTCTGGTCTTGGTCCCACTTTGGGAATAAACACAAACAAACACACACACACACAGACACACGCACTTACACGTTATATATTAATAAATTCACCCACGTGGCGAAATTAGTACCTTTACGGATTAAAATTTTGCCTATCAGAAAAACAAAAGAAGCAAAAAGAAACCGAACATTTTCAAGCTTGCAGTACTTTTTTATTAAAAGCGCTGGCTTTTTGATTTCTTGGGCATATTTATAATAAATAGGTAAAAAGTATTGCTTAAAACAATTTAACTTTTAACAAGTAGGAAATATAAAGTACAAGCTTAACTTGAATTGACATACATTTTAATTTTAGATTAAATGATAAAGTAAAGTAATTTCTTGCCAATTTTAAGAAATAGCTGATAAATATTATGGGAACAAAGATTATCAAAATATGTAGAAAAAATAATAGTTTTACCGCAAAAGTTAAATAATAAATCAATGTGAAATCAATAAGACTATATCATATCTTTTGTTAAACATTTTCGATTGATTGTTTCTTTGCAAAAAGAAGAATCGAATTAAGAAAGAGAATTACTTAATGTAAAAGTTACTAGAAATAAGTTTCTATACATTCTTGCTTGTCTTGTTTTAAGTTTTGTTAGTTTTTGGTGGTTTTTGTTTTTCATGCTTTTGCCCAAGCTGGTAAATAGTTAATTGAAGGTGAGAGCCACAGCGAATACGAAATGGGCAAATGGGCAAAAGGTAAAATTTGTGTTTTGTTTTTGGGCTAGGTTAATCGAAGCAAGGCGAGTTAGTAAACATATGTATACAAAAATGTATAGAGACATAAAAAAAAAAAAAAAAAAAAAATTAATTTTATGGCAGGGTGGTTTTTATTTTGTCTTTCTTTTTTAGCATAAATATATTCCTCTTTTGTAAAAGTTTTTTTTGTTTTGTGTTTTTGTCTAATTTAAATTAATTAAAACAATGCAATAAAAGGAGAACGAACTTGTGTTCGCATTTTGATGACTTTATTATCAAGACTTGGTTCATTGGCATTTCGCTTTGTTTAACGACATAAATTTAATTGCTTCAAGAGGAAAAGAGGTGTAGGGGTTAACAAAAAAAAAAATGATGTGCCCGCACACAGCGTTAATTAAGTTTAAGTGCAAAAACTATAGCGAAAATTGAAAAGGCAACTCTAAACAACAACAAAAAAAGGACAATCCAGAGGGGTCCTGCTTGTGACTCACGTGTGTCGAACTTTGGGCTTTGGGCTTGGTCTCATCCTGTGCCAAACAAAAATGAGCATGAAAGAACTCGAGTAAATATTTTGACAATTAGCGGTCAAAACGCAGTTGGGCGTTAATTGCAATGGCAAACATTTTCAGTTGTGACCAGTTCAAGTCTCTTCTCGGGCCCGACACGTGCCTCTCGCTGCTGCATTGTACTAAGTCAGTCAATATGCGATCCTAAGTTTCCTTTGATTAGAGAAAGAGGAGAGAGGCAAGCACTTCCACTTCCACTTCCATATAGAACGGACACGCGCTGCGTTTCCTTTCGTCCGACGACGGGTTAATGGACCAGAACCGTTGCGCCGTGTGCCCCTGTGAGTGCCCAGTGTCCTGTCAACTATAAACATGGTACTACTATATCTAATGTTTGTGGGGTTGACAAAACTGTTTGTTGTGAGGCACAGGTCAATGTTTTGTTTACGTTTTGGCTTTATTTGTTTGTCTAGATGTTTTTCGGATATTATCAGGATCATTTAATTTACAATTAGTGTGAGGGATATTGAACTATAAATACTAGGGATTGGGACGTGTGTGTGTGTGTGTCGGCTTGTGGGATTTCCCAAAAACCTTAAGCACTCAATGCGATTAATTGACAGACGATTGTATTTAAGTTATATAGCTAAACTTTTAGCCAGATAATCAACAACAATGTAATGTATACAATTTTATATAAAGCTTTCTATGCTTATGTGCAAGTATTTAGGTGTGTGTGTGTGTATACCACATTGAATGGCCCACTAGAGGGTTGCTTAGCAGACACACCAAAAACAACAACAACAACAGTAGCGTCCTGCATCTACTTACTATATATAGGGGCAGTTGTTGACCCTGACTTGCGCAAAAGCGAAACGGCGAACAACATTTTCTCTATACCAAGCAGAAAGCAACAACAACAACAACAAAATGAATCGAAAAACATATACACATATATAAGCAAAGCAAAGTTCGTTTTCATTTTCGCCAGGCTCTCAAAGTTGCTTTTCTATATACTCACACACTGACATACACACACACACAGACAAACGTCAAGCACTTTGTTGCAAAATATAAAAAGGAAAAAAAAAATAAGCAGTAGAAAAATAGATGGAGAAAGAAAAACTAAATAATTAAAGCGCGCTGCTAATGGCCCATTGTCTTGACCTGGCTCTCTTTACAGCCAGGAGGGGTTCCAACTCAACTCCACCTCACCCTCCCGCACCCCTCTGCCCCACCCACTTCATTGCTCGTATCTAAAAGGGCCATAATTGCTAGCCAAGCGATGGCGCCTTATGGCCAGCAATAATTGTTAAGACGCGCAATTTGTACATTTTTAATGTACTCGTTACTTTTCTATGCTCCGACTCTGCTTTCTCCTCTCTCTCTCTCTCTCACTCTCGCTCGCTCTCTTCCTCACTCTCCATTTTTCTTGTCTCGTCCTGGAATGGACTTGCGCCTGCCTAATTGATGAGTTGCGTAATTAACTGCAAAATGAACTGAAATGCGAGCATTGATAGTTTTGTTTAACCATTCCAAATTGCGATTGCACGCAATCGAACAAAAACCTATTAGATACTAAGACTCAACTCCAAAAAAGCTTAGCAATTAAATAAAACAAGACGAAATTTGTGAACTTAGCTGAGGCGAGTTAGACTTTAAATAAGAACAAGTAAGAATGCTCTAGTCGGGAGAGCACGACTAGAAGATACCCTGAACACAGTTGCAATAAATACATTACATTTATAAAAGATAATAATGTTACGAGAGAGCTTATATTTGAAACCTAAAGACACAAAACCATTTCTTGAGCTCAGAGTATAAAAGTGAATGCATACTGACTTAACTTCAATCGATTCTATTCGATATCATCGGTGTTTCTTAACCGATTTGGACGAAATTTTCAGAAAAGTTCTATCGTTGCCCAGTTCTGCAACCCCAATTTTCACATTATCCAAACTCGATATTTTTGTTATCGATTCCATGTGTATATCGGAAACCAGAATAGTTATCGATAGTTTTAAGAAAACTTGTTCTGCTCATGGTATAGGAGAACTTATATACAAAATCTGTAGTCTGTAGCTCCTGTAGTCTCTGAGATCCACGCGTTCATACAGACAGACGGTCAGACGGACGGACAGACGGACATGGCTATATCGTCTCGGCTGTTGATGCTGATCAAGAATATATATACTTTATGGTGTCGGAGATGCTTCCTTCTGCCTGTTACATACTTTTGCATTGATGGGTTCAGGGTATAAAAATCATTGGAGGCAGATGTTATAAATTTATGGTATAAGTTAACTTTACATTTCTATAAGCTTTTACCATATAACTGAATTTTTACAAAACATCGGCTAAAAGTTTCTACAAATTCTAGTTACCAAGTTCAACTTAAGTGCTTAAAAAATCAAATGTGAAGACGTTTTTGCCTTTAAAGATACAAACTCAGCTAGTAGCAGTCTCGCTTCAATATCGTAAATGGTTTTGTTTGAAATAAGAACATCTTTATAAACTAAATCTGTATAACTCTAAGAATAATCCGCCTCTCATCGGCGATGCAACTTTAGCCAAGTATGTGCATAACTACGAATATCTAATTGAGTTATGTTATTGATTTATTTCATAAAATACTTTCATATAAAATATAGATCATAGCCATAGAAACAATGGCGATTAGGAATTGACTTGGCAGACTTGGCTTGGGAGTGAAACGTATTTGACATTTGCCGCTTTTGGAAATACGAGCTGGCAGTGGGAACGTAACGAGACTGGTTGCCAACCAGAGTTCCCACACATGATTAAAATATGATTTCGCTCTTTATACATTTATTTCTTTTTTTGTTGCCATACCCCCTTGCCGGCAGCAAATCATGTTGGAAAAACTTGGCTAGTGACTGGTTTTCATTTTTAAGATCTAGTTCTCTTAAGGCTCTGGTCTCGTGGGAAGCGAATTGCAATTGGCATCGTGTGGCAACTCTACGCCAGCATTATTACAAGAGTTTGTTGCACACATGAGACACATGTGTTTCTTTTTGGGTACAAACGAAGAATTTCCCCATCAAGGAGCAGCTGTTATGCTAACAAGGTCACTTGGCCATGGTAATATGGTATTTGGAAGGGGGGAAGAGAAAAAGCTTTGGGTCTAGCAGTTATGCTACTATTATCAAAATTGCTGTTAAGCGTTTGTTAATGGAGCCCATGGCCATGTGCTATGCGAATCGCACGCCCCCCCAAGGGGCCAAGGCTCAGCTCTTAACCTATAAACATACTAAACCCACACACACACACACACACACACACATATCTCTCTCCATATTGTTTTGTGTTTGGTAGCAGTAGCCAATTTTTCGTTCATATACATGACTTTCGTGCGTTGCTCCAGTTTAGGCCCATTAGCAGCGGCCAGTAGACTAGAGCTCTGTTGGGGGATGGGGTTGAGGGACCTAAGCGGGTGTGTAGAATTCATAGCCAGACAATGGGTTGAAAAAAAAATATATATATCGCCGAGGCGCAGGCGGACATGCAATCAGTCAGGCGATGCACTTTAGCAACAAACTGTCCTATAGTACCTCGGGAAAGGTTGTATGCCCATTGTTATTGTTGTTGTTCTTGCCTGACGCCTAGTAATGTCACGCTTCTGCAAAATGAGAGAGAGAGAGAGAGAGAGAGAGCATGCGGCAGACAACATTGCGTGACTTACGTAGGTCGAACTGAAAAGTTCCCCCTACCCGATAATCACCAATCCCGCTCGCATGCAATAACAACAACAGGTACTCCATCTAAAGGCCTAGTTCAATTTAAAGCTTGTGCTACAAAAAAAACAAAAATATACCTTTTAAAGACCTGTAAATTCTAATATGCATTTAGGTAAATCAATAAATGAAAGTGTCACAAGTGCCTAAGGAACTCTCTTGATATATTTTCGAACTTTCATCTAAAAAATCTCAAGCCGACAAAAAAAAAAACTTTGTTATAGAGAAAATTCGTTACATAGTAGAATGGATTTTTTATCGAATAAAATTGCAGGGTTCGGGAAATTAATTCTCAAATAGAAGTTTCTTATGAGGTAGTTCGACTATACTAGTTTTAAGCCTATAAATTCGTATGCTAAAAATGATTCGTTTAGTATCGAAAAATTATGTTTCGTTAACGTTAGTTTAGTGTAATTTGGTTCCCGTTTGAGTTGTTAACGTTCAACGTTTACCATTTAAACAATGTATTTGCATTAACCTCATTTACATTGTAAGCTGTTAGCCAGCTTAACTGCTTGCCCTTCTTTATCATAAACAGAGCCCAGCATGTTTGTGCTGTCAGTATATTCAATCAATCGGACTGATGAGTTTGACATTTCCATGACATATTTGCTTATGAGCACGAAAAATATTTGCCAAAATGTCAGAATTTAAACTTTATGCCATTGTTTGCACCATGCCGTGACAAGCAAACAGTGTTGCTAAAATCACTACTTCCAGTTTATGTCTTTAAACTAGAAACAATATAATTATAAAAAGGTTACAGATAGGTTAAATAAAGTAACATCCTAAGGCTGTACGCCACTTAAACTTTTGAAAGTGAGTTTATTTTCAAATTATATTTAATTCTATGTTACTTCTAGCAAGTTTAGTTCAAGGGGACAGTTAAACGAACTTTTTCTCAGCATTGTCGAAATGGAAAAAGTGGCTTTTTTGCTATTTCTCACTGAAACTAGCTAGTATTTTGGCTTGTCAAATGTTTGGCAGCACTGCATGGGACACGCCCAAATTGCCGCCCAGCGCATAATTGACGCCATTTTGCACAGGAGCGCATCGGACGTCGCTGCTGACGTCGCTGTCGGCTTCGCTGCTTTGCTATCTTGCTGCGTTCGCTTTTGCGACGGCGCTGCTTCTTCTTCTAATTTTGCTTTACGTTTTGTTGGGTGGATTTTTATAGCTTAGCTCAGCTGCCGCCATTTTTATGTACTCACAGCGCACCCGCCCTGCTCTCCGCCCCTGGGCCCACAAGCAGTCGAGCTGAGATTTTGCGCTATTCCGCCTTATATACCACAAGATTTACGTTCATCCACCAAAGCGAACGCGTTTTCTGGTGGTGGATTTTGATTTTTTTGTATGACCTAGCTAATGCTGTACACGTGCAATGGCGAAATATCTAAGCTCTAAGTGCGAGGGCTGCACAAACAGTTTGCAACCAGTGTTGAGTAATATCGTACATTTAGTTTATGCTAATCAGCAACGCTTTAATGCAATAAAACAATTAAATACACGCCCGAAAATGTTTGTCCTTCTCAGCCTGCCCACCCTAACCTATTCTCAAGTCAAAAGTTGAGCTTAATGTAATGTGTTTATGCACGTGAATAATTCTACGACGCAACAACAATAAAAAGAAAGCTAAAAAATATAACTGTTTTATTAATAAGCACTACAACTAGTCGCAATGTAAACTGAGCCTAATTAAATTATGAATAATTAGGTTGAAATGTTGCTCTAAGAGCTAAAAGTCCTGCACGCACATGATGCAATTTGTTTTAGCCACATTACGTTGACCAACCAACATTGTATGGTTGGAGGGAGTTGGAGGGGTTGGAGATTGAGTAGCGGTCAACTTGGAGGCTCAACTATTTGTTTTATCGCACTTTTGCTAAAATGAACACTCTAACACACAACAAAACACTCTCACAAACACACTGGGGCACTTTTGTTAATTTGATAAAAAGCTAAAGCAGCGCACAGATTAGCCAGGAAAATGTCGCCGAGCAAGTCAAGTCGAGGGCGAAATGACAAACCTCAGTACACTGACAAAAAAAAATTAAGTGATTTGACTATCACTAAACAAACCGCTAAAGTTGATTGTGAATTAAAAAATAAGAGAAGCATATTCACGGCATTAATAAGTTTAGAGAGGCAGTAAAGTTAGGTTTTAAAAAATATTAATCTGAATGGAAAATGCAATTTAACAAATTAATTTTGTGTTGGTATTTTTTGCTAAGATGCAGTATTGCCTGGCGAAACTTTATAAGATTTGTTTCAGGTGCAAAAAATCCTCTACCAATTTAATCCTAAAATCTTGAACTAGAACGCAGATTTTTTGTAAATACTCCAGAAATGCCTGTTGAATAAACTTTCAAAAAACTCTTTCAGTGCAGATCTTGAGTTAGGGGTAGGCCGCATTTTTGGAGCTGCTAATTGAAATGAGAGACCCGGGCCTGGGCTGTGGTTGCTGTAGTCCAAGCTGATGTTATTATTGTTGTTGTTGTTGATGTTGTTGTTGTTGCTGGTGTTGCTCAAGGGTTGCTTTGAGGTTTATACTTGCAGTTAGTCACTGGACTTTGCCATGCGTAAATTAGGTTTTAGTTTTTATTCATTATGTTTTAGTTTATTTTTTCATCCTGTTCTTCATTTTTGTTGTTTTTATTTCGCTCTCATTTTTATTATTTCCATTTGCGCTGATAAAAATCATAATTTATGACATCAACCGACGTGGAATATTTTATTTCAAGTCGCATATAAATAATTTGCTTATAGCATTCTGAGACAAAACTGAAACCGAGTGCTGTGAAAATATATTATACCAGCTCTAGTTCTAGATATGTTTCCTTACTTTGTGTGTGTGTTTCTTTTTTCTCTCATTCCTTTATCGTTTATCGCGCATAAATCAATTTTTGTGACAAATTTATTATAAAACTTAAGGCACAGCCAGAGAAAATGCGCCCGAACAAAAAAAAAAATAAAAAAAACCCAAAAATATTGGCTTCAAAAATGGCGTCAGTAACCTGCCTTAAGGGTGTTTGCAAGAGGTTTGGGGCTGGGTGGGGGAGGGTGTGTATACATAATAATGTTTATAGTTTAGTATGGGAATGGGAAAGCCAGTGCCAGGCGCTGAGGGGTGGCAGGCTGGCAAGTTGGCTCATAAAATATTGCAATGACACCATAAACAATTTTTAGTACTTTTCCATGCCAGCTGTAAATATTTATTGTACATTATGGTCCTTATATTTATATATATATATACTATATATATTGGATTTTTATGAAGTAACTATGGTTTCAAATTGCTAAGGGGAGCGTAGTGGGAAGAGGCAAGGAAGCCCCTAAAACGTTTTGAGCGAGTTATTTATGACTCGCAATTTCGAGCGCCATTGCAAGGTAAAAAAAATATTAATGGCTAATAAAATATAAAATGTCTCGAGCTTCATAAATATTTAAGCTTTGCTCGCTTTCTTTCCAAGTATCTTATATCTCTCTCTCTCTCGTTTTCTTTTTGCTCTGTCTTTCATTTGCTCTGCCGTTGCAGTTGTTATGCATAAGGATAAGGAGGAGAATGGTGTCCTGCCTCATATACACGCACACGATGGCTACAGAACGCGCGAGCTGGGCGCCTTTGAGCATGGCCTGCTGGATGGTGATATGTTCCTGCAGGTAAGTTCTCTACCCTCCTTCGAAAAAGTATAACAATATGAAATACCTCTCCCCCACCCCCCTCCTTAAGCAACCCTCAACCTTAGCCTGGCTTAATTTGTCTTCATCAATTTGTTTGGCCATTTGATGGCTTCATCGCCAGGATATGCCGCACCAGGCAGCCGCATAATCAATCAGCGCTTGTTGAGTGGCAGATTGTGGGTTAGAGGGAATACATTTTACTTATAGATACCCTTACAAATATATACAACTTTTTTTTATTCGAAACACGCAAAGTTCGAGGCGCTTCGATGTGTGATTTCGTTTTTAGTTTCGGTTTCTGTGTAAATGTGGAAAAACTGTTCAACAATTGAATGCAATTAGTTAACGTCTCGTTGTTGTTGCTGTTTCGTTTCAATTGATTAGCGTGTAATTGGCGCTTGGACACATGTTACCATAATATTTATAATTAATTTTGGCCAGTTGAGTTGACTCCAAGCTACAAACATTCAAATAGCGCAAAGCATTCGAATTATGCATTTCAAGTTTATGTGCCACGCGCTGAGTTGGTCAAACATCAATTAAATTGTCTCGCACACACACACACACACACACAGAACACACACATTCATGTGTGTGTTTTTGCAAGTTGCATGTTTTTGCTGAATTAAAGCACATTTGTGGGCAGCAGTTGGTGCATGCGGCCAAGGCGCGAACATATGCACTTGTCACAGTCATGACAGTTTAATTTAATGCACACATAGCTCACCGAGCCACCAAGCAAAGGTAGAAAGGGGGGGCTGCATTGCAAGACAGTAGCCAACTGGCGAGGGGTAACACAAAGCGTAAGAGGCACGCAATTGTGCAACATGCGCTTTATGCACCATTTTATTTTTTGTTGCCTTTGTTTTGCTTTGTTTTCTTTTTCGGTCGTACTCAACGATTCAATGTCAAAGTCTAAAACTGCCAAACTCAACTGGCACTTCAAGCCTCCCCTCAAAGCGGCATATGCAACATAAAGTGTGTACTTAAGTTGTTTAAAGATATCAAGCTAAGCATTTGTTAAGCTTAAGCCAACAAAACTTTATATTGATGATTCGATTGCATTTCATTTGTTCTCATATAAATTTGATTAAAATTTATTTAGTATTTATCCTGAAGACTCTGTATCCATTCTTTGAAATTCACCATGCGTTTCATGGTTTTAGATAGTGTAGTTTCTACGACCTAAGCTACCCATAACATTTATTACTTGGTCTATATTAAGTTCCTTCGATAAGCGAAATTCACAAAATTCGCACAAAAATTAAACAAAACTCAACAAAACCCTTATATTCTATTGTTCATTAAATATATTAGGAATATACCAAGTGACGGTAAGATGGTCACCTTAAAAATGATTTCCAGAAATACTATGGAACACTCCTTACTCCCAAAGTTGTATGCAAATAGAACAGAAAACTGCACACAATGCAATGCAATGCGGCTGTTGCAATTGTTTTTTTGCAAAAGTGCAACTGCATTACGTATACGCAAGTGTGCAACGAAAACAGGACAAACATAACAAGGACTCACACACACACTCAACTGTCTCCTTTCACACGACTTTTGCAATTTGAATGCAAGCCAAAAACATGTTTATTTTTTGTTGTGCTGTTTTTTTGTTTTGTTTTGTTTTTGCCTTCCGGTAAATGGGCGAAGTGCAGCTAATTGCCAAGCTGCACAATTGTGCATTTCCGTGCATATTTTTGAGACACGTCGGCGCGGAGAAGGGGTAGCTTTGTTGTTGGGTGTTTGGGTGTTTTGGGGGTTGCATATTTAGTTTTAATAGCTCAGGTATTTGTTACCTGTTGCCCGTCGTCGTTTCAATTGCTCATGAAGGTTTACTTTTGTTGTTGTTGGTTATTATGGGTCACATATTATCATTAGAAAATGGCGCTTTGTCACGCAGCACAGTTCATGCATATGCGGCCATCTCGCTCGCGCACACATTGACTAACTGACTGTTGTTGGTGTTGTTTTTCCACATTTGCAACAGTTTTGCACAGCATTGCTGTTGACACACATTACCAGGTGGCTCAAAAAGTGGCTTAATTAATTAAAACCTACTTCAATAAAGACATTGATTTCAGCGAGAACAGCAACAGCTACGATATAGAGGGAGTGGGCCAACTTGGCGTATGAGCAACGAAGAAGATAAATTTTGCCAGCAGTAAAACTGGCTGATTGTAATTTGTAAGCAGCAAACATCCTCGAGCAACAGCGGCTTTATTAAGCAATTATCTGCCACATAACAGCAAATTGGCCAAAACCCAACTAGCCAAGCGACAAGCTGGCCAACAACGGGTCAGGTCGTCTTCTTGGCCAAGGAAATGGTTAAATAATCACTGCCAACTTATCAAACACACAAAACTGTAATGCAAGCCGACAATCAAATGATAGCTACAACGTACATATATATATATATATATATATACATATGTATATATGTTTTGACTTGTAGCTGTATAAGTTTGAGTCTGCCGCACAAGACGGCGTGTATTATTAAAAACGCATTAGAAGACGCCGCCGAATGCTGCCCCGAGAGCACATCAACAGATTCGGACAACTTGGACAGTTGGCTCGTATAAACTGATGCACACAGATTTCAAAGGGGGGAAATTTACCTCAAACTTAAGTAAAGATGAAAAGAGAGAGAGGGAGAAAGAGAGAGAGAGAGCATGCTAGCGGGTTGCAATAGAAAAGGCAGCTAAAAACAATTAAGCTGCAAAAAGAAGAAATCTTTTCAGTTGGTTGCATTTAAGAAATAAATTTATTAAGTATATACAAAAGTGCTAAACTCTCAGATGCTCTTAAGCATTGAAAGTGTAGTAAAAGATGATTAAAATCAAGTATGAACATAAAAAAGTAGAACGTGCTAAAACATTTCAACGATATTGTTTGTGTTTGCTAAACAAACTTCAAAAGGATACCTAAATAAGCATACTAAAGAAGTTTTATCGAGATTAGGATGAGCAGAAAGAAGATCAAGTAAAGATTTATGTAAATGAAGGTTTATAACACATTTATTTCAGTTAGCGATTATCTTAAGAACAAAACAACTCCCAAATGAACAACATGATTTCGATAACTTTAACTTATCGTAAAAAAAATATCTGATTAATATTCGCATTAGGTCCGATAATATGAGTAGATGCAAAGCCACGTATAACAGCTCCACGCTGAAATATAACAGAATTTTATGTTGATTGATATGATTAAAAATCGTTTCGCACTTACTTGTTAAAAAGGGCATCAATATTAGCATAGGCAAATGATTGGGATTGTAATGAACGCTGGTCCATATTGCGACAGCGATGCCGGCGATGGTATTGATAACGGTTGTAATTAAGAAAAATAGTAGAAATAGCTTTGACTCCTAATGAAAATAATATTATTACAGCTTGCTGTTATTGTTGCACTTACAAAACAAGCTCCTAGCAGCAGCAAGCAGCATGCGATGGCGTGGCAAATTGCCATTGCCCGTTGATTATGGGAGACGATTTCTGTTCGAAATATATTTATTAATAATTATTAGTATTATAAAGCGATACACTTGCGTTTTACCATCTGGACATACTGAAACAACGATACACAATACTATATCAACGAGAGCAATCACATAACATCCGCGACGCAGACTAAGACAAAAGCAAAACTTTTTTAGGCGTACCATTTTCACATTACATAAATCTTTTTATATATTTAGTTGATGATTGTTAAGACAAAGTCAACTACTTAAGAACATTATCAAATTTGCATTGAATGTTAGAAATAATACTAAAAATTAAATCAAGCTGTTAAAGGTGAACAGTTCAACCCATTTTCCAGCACTGCCAATCACAGCGATTCTCCCTACTGTCGCTCTCTTATCTATTTTGACTCATAGTCTCTTCTGCTACCGTTGGCAATGCTTTAAGGGAATATTGATGAGCTGATGCCGCCGGCTTTTGTGCATTCCAGACAGACACATCATCACAACTGAGATTCAAATACATACAGATATACGCGTATGTATACTATATTAATTCCATATCCTTTGGCGGGCTGTGCTGATGCGTTTTAAATGATGACGCCACTTAGCGTTTATGTCGGTTAATACCAACTCTGCAACAAAAACTTCATAGCCACTTCAGAGCCACAGCTACAGCTACAGCTTCAGTTTCAGCTCCTTTATACCTTGTTGCTTTGCTCTATAATTAGCAGCAATCGCGCGCATTTGTCTCAAGCTCAACTGAAAAAAGCTTCAGCTTCGAAAATACATATATGTGTTGTTGTTGGTGTTGTGCGGCGGCTTCTGCTGTTGCTCCTCCTTAACCTAAGCTCTGTTGCAAATTGATATTTAAATACGCGCATATTAATTACAGTTGCAGTTTCATTTTATTCCTCTCTCTCTCTCTATCTCATTCGCTCTCTTCCTTTTTATTAATTAACGCCGCACCGACCTCTGAACACTAATGAGAGCCGCAGCAAATTTGTCTTCTCAGACCACATGTGGCACACACACATTTCACACGTTGCTGCAACGCGCTTATTGCGAAATTGATCAAGTTGCAGTCATGTTCTCAATGGAACAAGAAACATATAAGATAAATGCCTGTTGAGTTGTTGATTTTATGGATTTCATTGATGAAAAACGTATAAGCAAAGCAGCCTTAAGATTCAAAAGAAATAAATCTAGTATAAATATTAATGTATTTTTAATATTCGATTAAAATTGTTATTTATACAACAACAAAAAACTAAAACAAAATCCACTGTGCAACACTTTTGTATTACTAACTTGACTTACCGTTAGGCACTTGAAAATCATGTTTCATGTTCAAAAATTGCATGCTTAGCATCCATTAGCAGCTTATAAAAATCAAATATAAAACAATCAACCAACAACTAACTGAAAAGTATTAAACTATAAACTCAAAGAAAAATAATTTTATTTACAAGCAAAAAGAAAACTTTTGCATTTTTGATGTTAGTTTTATGTCTACCGCAAAGTTGAAAGTTTTGGTATTTTATGTGCATACCAAAAGCAAACTAGAAATAATTATAATGCATCATTGCTTGAAATGAAACCTGCAATTAAACAAGAACAGCAATAAATGCGCGAGAGAGAGAGAGGGATGGATAATAATACTAAGTTAAATATTTTGTGTGTAAGGTAAAAACAAATGTTTTTTTTTTCCGACTTCTTGGGCATTTGCTTGAGCTTCTCTGCATTTAGTTGAAACTCATTGATTTAATTGCGCATCATTTCCTGGTTGAGTTTAATGTGGAACTTCAAAGTTACCCTTTCCTTCTCTCTGTAGCTCTCTCGCTCTCTTCGTTGCTATTATTGTCTCTGTCTGTCGGATTAAGCGCTGATTACGTTTTAGCCTCAAGTTAGCGCCGCTGTCTTTGACCCTCGTTTCTCTCTCTCTCACTCACTCTTTCAGTTGATTCATTCATGCAGAGATTTTAGACCGCGAAATGATGGATTAATTCATTCAGAAAATAACAAAAGAAAAAAAAACCCGGCAGCTACTACAATTACGAGATGTCTTACCCTCTTCTCCTGTTCTATTCCCTCTCCCTCTTTTTTTGTATTTGCCTCGATTTCTATCGATTTTCTGGCTGCAATCTTTGGGTTGTCATTTTGATGGTCTAGCTTCACCTTTCTGCCCCAAAATTTAATTTGTAGTTTTGATTTAACTTTTGTCTTTCTTTAACCCTCACTCCCCCCTCTCTCTCTCTCTCTCTCAGTCACTCTCTCTCTCTCTCGCTCTGTCTAACTCACACTTATTCTTTTTGTTCTTGCAGGCTCTAAATGGATTTCTAATGATACTGACATGCGAAGGCGAGGTCTTCTTTGCCACGCACAGCATCGAGAGCTATTTGGGTTTTCATCAGGTAAGTGGACAATAACAACAACAACAACAACAAACAACAATTATGTACATGTTGTACAAATTTGGTAGGTTGGGTTGCTTCATCTTTGTGATTGATTTTAATTGCCTGCAAGCAAAACCGAGAGTTTCTATGAATGACAGCTTGTCTCTCTCCCTTATATACTATATACATATATTTTTTTTTGGGTCAAGCTCATTGCGGAAATGGGTTAGCGTACAGCACTACCAAAATAACCGTCTAACTACCTGTTTGGGCCAACACCTTAACATACTTAAAGTCCGTTTGTTTTGGTTAAAAGTTTCTGAGTTATTATACCCTGTAGTCAGGTGAAAATGCTTGCATGCATGAGAAATAATCAAGACAACAGGTAGAATTAATGGTATATAAAAAACAACGACTAAGATATACCCTTTTGTTGACTTAAGTTATAAGTTGAAAAGTAACAGTTTTATTTACTTTAAGCACTTAAGTAAAAAATATTTTTCCCTTAATCCGAAATATTATTTATATATATTTCGTATAAAAATCACAGCCCAAGATAGCCAATAAAAAGACAAAAAAAAGGTGCCACACAGCAAACAGCAAAGCAGATGCAGCAAAAATGCCGAGGCAGGCACGTTGCACGTTGCACATTGCTCGTTGCATGGCAGGTACTGTGATCATAAATAAAAATCAGATCAGCATGAGGATTGCGCAATCGCCAATGCCACAATGCCACAAAGATTTGCTTACGCAGCTGTCAATGCTGGCAGCGGCTAGGTGAGGGAGGGGGGCTGCTTTTGAACAGGGCGTGGCATTGTTGAGTCAAGCGCGTATTATTAACTTGCGACGCCTCGACGCAGCTGTGCACCCAACTGCCCCTGAGCGGGGCAACATGTTTTGGGCCTAACTCGAAGAGTCTGTGGCGCGCCAGTGGCTGTCTGCCACGACTACCTGCAACAACTACCTCCACACCGCCGCCTCCTGTTATGTGTATTTGTTTCTGTTGCTTTTTTTTCTTTCGGATTTTTTGTTTTTGCCTACTTTATTGTATTGGCGCTTGTCGAATGGAAATTGAAAATTGCAGTTAACTTTCTTCAGACTCATACAAAAAAGGTCTCTCCTCGGTCTCTCCTCGCTCTCTCTCTCACTCTTTGTCGCTCTTTGTGTGGGTTTGTTTGCTTCTCTCATTTTAATTTAGTTGTAAATGTGTAAAGCGGCACTTGACACGCCCCGTTTGGCAGCTCAATTAAAAAACGTAGCTGCCTATTACCATGGCCATTGGCCATTGGATTGCTTGCTGTTTGCTTGTTGCAGTTTGCTTATTGCTTGCTGCTTGTTCTTATTCAAGCACATATTCAAGTATATTCCAATTGAGATTGCGGTCAAATCATTTGCTTTGTTGGTTTTTCGCAGCAACACGTAGAAAGTTTAACGCAGAGAGAGGCGCTGCCTTCCTGCCCTCCTCAGTGTTTCCTTCCAGCTCCTTCGTGATTTGTAGAGAACGAACTAGAGATGCGAGCGTGATAAAATACTATAACACTACGATGATAAAGAAAAAGTCAGTAAACACGACTTGCAGATGAATTAACACGAACTTATAACGACTTAACACAAATCAAACCGATGTTAACACGATCCTTACTTCATCTCAGCACATTTCTGTCGTGCCCTTTTTTTGCCATCTCTAGCGTGTATTGCATTCGCATAGCTGTCGCCCCGATCTTGTTCTTATCCTTCTACCCGGCGCGTGCAGAATTTATGTCTCAATTTGTGGCCAACATGGGGCGCATTTTCAATTTGCGCGCATTTTGATTTATACGCCCAAAAACAAAATAAGAACAAAACCAGAAACCCAAAACTTTAGCGAAAGCGAAAATCAATAACAAAGTTGACTGAACCCCAATAATAAAAATAAAAGATTCTTTTAGCCCAGAACCTACAATAACCTCAACCTCAACTGACCTAAACCACTTTTCTACTTATTGAATTGCAGTCGGACATTGTGCATCAGTCCGTTTATGAGCTGGTCCACTCGGAAGATCGCGAAGAGCTGCAACGCCAGCTGCTTTGGAACAGTTTCCTGCCCGCAGACATGTCCAGCATGCAGCTATCGGAGACCCTAGCACCGGATAAAGCGCTCTATTTGGAGCGTAGTTTTACGGTGCGTTTCCGTTGCCTGCTGGACAACACATCCGGCTTCCTGCGTTTGGATATACGCGGTCGCATCAAGATTTTACATGGCCAGAATCGTAAGACAGAGGAGCCCCCGCTGGCATTGTTTGCCTACTGCACACCCTTCGGACCGCCCAGTCTGCTTGAAATACCGCACAAGGAGAATATGTTCAAGTCGAAGCATAAGCTTGACTTCTCCTTAGTCTCCATGGATCAGCGGGGCAAACATGTTCTGGGCTACGCCGACACAGAGCTGGTCAACATGGGTGGCTACGATCTGGTGCACTACGATGACCTGGCCTATGTGGCAAGTGCACATCAGGAGCGTACGTTATCATTTTATTACTTAAGAATCCTGATTAAATGAATATTGTAAAAATCAATAATCTCTCTTGCAGTGTTAAAGACAGGCGCCTCGGGCATGATTGCGTATCGCTATCAGAAGAAGGATGGCGAATGGCAATGGTTGCAGACCAGCTCGCGACTGGTTTATAAGAACTCCAAGCCTGATTTTGTCATCTGCACGCATCGCCAGCTGATGGATGAGGAGGGCCACGATCTGCTTGGTAAGCGCACCATGGACTTTAAGGTTAGCTATCTGGATACTGGCTTGGCGTCCACATACTTTTCCGAAGCTGATCAGCTGGTGGTGCCACCGACAAGTGCCAGTGTCTCGCCAACAGCACATGCTCTGCCGCCGCCGGTGACGCCAACGCGACCCAATCGACGCTACAAAACGCAGTTGCGCGACTTTCTGTCCACGTGCCGCAGCAAGCGCAAGTTGCAACAACAGCAGCAGCAGCAACAGCTTCAGGCACAGCAATCTTCACCGCTGGCACAGGTTGGTTCGCCAGCGCCAGCTGTTGTTGAATACCTGCCCGATCCGGCAGCTGCTGTGGCGGCTGCCTATTCCAATCTGAATCCCATGTATACAGCATCGCCGTATGCTACAGCCGCGGACAATTTGTATATGGGCAGCTCCATGCCGGCCAATGCTTTCTATCCCGTCAGCGAGAATCTCTTCCATCAGTATAGGCTACAGGGCGCCGTTGGCGTCGGTGGCTACTACACAGATTATCCACATACCGGAGCGCCCGCATCGGCATATGTAGCGAACGGCTTCCTCTCCTACGATGGCTATGCCATTGCCTCCAAGGACGAAAAGTGGCAGGAGACGGGCAAATACTATAGCGGCTATAGCAGTGGCTACGGCAGTCCAACATCCACACCACAGGTAAGTTTACGAGGAAATCTCTAAGAGGAAGTTTTATAATGTTGAGTAAAATTCTTTAGACATCAAAGTGCAACACTTTAAAACTGAACCTAGATATAATAATTGTGATTTATTTCGAAAGATCATAAACGAAAAAAAAACCTTATAAGTGTATCAAATTAGTTACAAATTATTGTATGCAAATCCAATCAATTTCCAAAGCATATTATAAGAAACTCTCTTGAAAGATTGTTTCTCATAAATCCACCTAACTGGTGAATACTGCAGTATGGTGAATTTATATAATTTCTAACTTAAGGAAAACAATGTTTACTTATATGAAAGATTTCTTTCTTATCGATAAAATCGATTTCGAGATGTGAAATTATTTTTAGTTTTGTTCTCTTTCTTACAGCAAATACCCCTAAAGACGCCGAAATCATCGCCACAGGTCATGGAGGTTATATCCTGCTCATCGGATGGCGCTTCACCCGTTTCTGGAGCTGTTGCCACGCCCAACGGCAGCAGCGTTACGCCCAAAGTGGAGCTATCAGCGGCAGCCGCCAGTCAAGATCCTTACGAGCGCCAAACGGTTTTAATGTGGGGCACCACACAATCCAGTGGTGTGCCACTTAATAGTCGCCTGGCAATCAGCGCCAGCGGTGGCTCACCACAGCGCACAACACCGCTGACCAATGGTCTCAGCTACAACAACAACAACAACAATGAACATGAGCCGACAGCAGCTGCAGCCAAATGGAATGGCACCAAAGAGCTGACAGGCAAATCAACAAGTGCCGGCACTCCGGAGAGTTATCAGCTGCAACATGATGACTCTGGTCTCTACTCGGCATCCTCGCACACCACATCGCCACAGCAACAGCAGCAGCAGCAGCAACAACAGCAGCAACAGCCACATTCTGGCCGTGGTTTGGGCTCCAATGTTAGCAACTCTAGCAATAGCGTAACACATTCAGTTAGTGGCACTGAGCACCCAACGTTGCAGCCACAACCGCCAAGCTGCGCAGCCAACAACCACCACCAACAACAACAGCAGCAACAACAGCAATCGCACAGTCATCATGCAACACATCCACATGCACACTCGCAGCATCACCATCCACATCCACATCCTCATCCTCATCCACATCTGCATCAGCAACAACAGCATCCACAACAACAGCATTCACATTCACATCCACATCCACATCAACAACAACAGCAACAACAACATCCGCAACAGCAACACCAACATCAACAAGATGCAACCAGTGCTGCCCATCAACATTTGCATCAACAATCGTCATCGGCGTCAGCAGCAACCGCAGTAGCAGCTGTGGCAGCAGCAACGCCCAATGGCAGCGAGGTATGGTCGCCGGCCAGCTACACGCAATACTCGCAATATTTAGCCTATCACCATCATCACCACCACCACCATCCGCACCACCATCACCATCACCATCATGCGGCAGCAGCCGCAGCAGCAGCTGCAACCATGCCAGCCACGCCACATCACCAACTGCACCACCATCACGGGCAGCACACGGCAAGCCGCTAAAACAATAACCCAAAAAAAAAAACAATTAGTATGCACTGTAGTTGCACCACACACCACACCCAAAAAACAAAAATTAAATAAACAAACCACACTAACATCCGACTAACCAAACTCCAACTCCCTACCTAGATTTTAATCAGCAACAACCAACTGCAACAGCAAC
Source organism: Scaptomyza flava (assembly GCA_030179655.1). Classification (NCBI taxonomy): domain Eukaryota; kingdom Metazoa; phylum Arthropoda; class Insecta; order Diptera; family Drosophilidae; genus Scaptomyza; species Scaptomyza flava. The sequence continues at coordinate 28,452,177 of JARNME010000012.1, forward strand.
AACAACAACAACAACAACAACTTACTGGCTATCAGCTGCATCATCATCAGGTGGATTCATCACCACCAACGCCAACACCCACGCTGCCAGCGGTGAGCAGCCTACTTGGCTCCAGCTCAGCTGATGCCGTCTCGCCCTATCAGCAAATGGTTGCTGTCACAGCAGCAACAGCCGTGCCACCGCTCATCATTTGTGCCGATGAGTCGCTGCAAACGCTTAACAACAACAACAATAACAACAATAACAACAACAACAATAGCAATAGCAATAGCAACAGTAGCAGCAACGAGGCGCACATTAGCTCCACCTCAAGCAGTGTTGCACGTGGCGCACGCAAAGCAGCCAAGCTACAACAGCAACATCTACAACAACAACATCAGCCAAACTACCAACAGCAACAACACCAACAACAACAACATCATGCACAACATTTACTCTATCCGTCAAATATAACGGCGCATACGGCATTGGCTTATGTGCCGCCACCAACATCAAGTGTTGCTGCTGGTGCCTATCTGGATGGTAGTCCGCTGCTCTCCTTCTCGGAGGTGACCAACACGCTGCTGAATCAGTAGACAAGGAAAGGAGAAGCAGAAACAGAAACAACAACAAAAACACACACACAAACCATGTTCAACAGTTTTGCCAAAATGTGGACTATGACTATCGTATCTTCCATAATATCAACACACACACAAACAAACAAATACACAAATAGAGCACACCAGGAACAACAACAACAAAAAATAAGTAAAATAACATATCAGTTCATAGATTTGACTTAAATAACTAAAGGAGCCTTGCTTAAATGTATATGGCATTCAAAATAAACCAACTCGTTGCTTTGTAAATGTAACGAGTGTTTCGTTAGATTGTAAGCGATACTCGCTACTTTTGTGAGAATAACGAGACATTTGGCATTACATAAAACTACCTCTACCTAAAATTCAAATTCAAACCCAAACACCAAAATAAGAGAATAACTAACGAATAAATTTATGCAAGGCTCTTGAGAAAGAAAATTAATCACAATGCAAAAGTATTATTTAAAGATAATCGTTTGGGAACCAATTCAGTTAGGTGTCGTCTCTTGAGTTAGTTCCGAGCATAACACACAATATTTACGAAATATATATAAATAATTCTATTTATTTTACTGTGATAATTTATATAAACTACATGTACATGTATTTAACACTAGGCGTGGTTGGTGCAGCAGGCAGGCAATTTAAAACGTTCTATTCATTATTAAAATCGAAAATAGAATACAATTAAAGCCTACACAAAGTACATAATCAAATATTCAATTTTCAGTTGTAGTTGCAACCAAAGATTTTATTCTAATTTATAAAAATACTTCTAGCATATAAAAACAAATCCATTTTGTGGCTTTGGGTTGTTGCGCCAAATTTTAGTTTCATTATTCAGGCACTCGTAATACAGCATTGAATAAACTTAAAATAAAAAAAACTACTTTAAAAAAATTGCAATTAAATGCTTTAGTTTAGTGCTAAGGTTAAACATAATTAATACATACAGTTTTAAAATGCTTGTATTAATAATATTTAATAATTTAAACTTAAATAGATATAACCAACAAATACAAACAAAATGAATGCAAGTAAAAGTAATTTTCATGATTCCTATCGTTTAGCATGTAACTCATTAGATAAATAATCGTATAATCCAAGAGTGTGTATTGTATTGTATATTTAAATAGATTTCTTGAATTTCTAGTCGCCCGCATAAAACATTTACTATACGTATATATTTAAATAAATATTAAAAACAAAAACAAAAACAAATTAAACAATTATTCAAAAACTGCAAATGTACATTTCAATTTGACTGCCGTGAGTAAAACAGGCAGCATTAATAACAGTAATATTTGCTAATCGAAGCTAAAATCGAATTCCAATCTAATATTAAATGAGGATACCTATGTATGTGTAGTTTTTAACTCACGCGCAAGATGTCTATGTTATTTACGAGTTCAACTAATCATTATTTCATTTGACAAGAATTAAAACTATTAGAAAACCAAGTGAATGTACTCGTAACGCGCATATTCAAACAATCAGAGCGAAATAAATCTAGAATATATTCAATCAAAATTCTATATGAATTGTATGTGTCTTAATTTGTTTCCAAAGCAAGGTCAAATTCCTTTGTTTGATGTGTTCAGTTTTCATGGAAATCGTTTACAACAAATATTTCTATAACATACTTTTAGGATGACTTATTAAACAATTTGCTTCAAATCGATAAAAAGACTGCATACTTTTAGGATCAGCATTAAAAATCTTGTTATGATTTATAGCTTAGATGCCATTCTTTAATTGGCTGCTATGGGAAATTATACACAAAAAATAGAACGTAGATATTGCTCAGGCTGTGAAAAATACAAATGCGAGGGCTACAAAAATAGCAGACTTGACGAGCACTTATTACTGCGTAATTGAGCAACACTTAAAAGAGCGAAAATGAGTAACTTATCGATGCAATGTATCGATACATCAAGTCGTTTGCCGCGCTTATTAAAAATAAGTTTTTCTTATGACGTACAATTTTATAAGCATTGTTTGTCAGATATTTTATGTTTTTTAATAATAATAACTTTGTATACTAAAAGTCTTAATGATTCGTATGGGAAAAAAAAAATCAGTTATTCTCAAATGCATCTTAGCTGCTCATCTTCTCAGCTGCATTGTTTGTTTGTTTATTTTTATAGGTGTTTTCATGGGCAATGCAACCGCAAGCCACAAAACAGCAGCCTGCATTATGCTGTTGCTTAATTGGTAACTTTGCTGCATTAATAGGTAGCACACAACATGCTTTGATTGACACTCAACAATATATTTACTATTATATTGTGCTTAGTTTTTTTCAAATAAACTGCTAAACGCCACCGCAGCAACAAAGTACTTGCAGTTTATAAAAAACGTTCATCAATTGTTTAGCGCTATTTTGAAGACTTGTCCATAAAGGTTTAATCAAGCGATGGGCGCCACAATGGAAGCGTACCTAGCGCCTATTAAATCATATGTGGGTTAAGTTTTTTTTTTTTTTATTGTTGTGGTTGGTTTTCAGTTTAAATATGTTTGAAGCGAGCATCATTATTCCAAGAAGTACCTTTTGCATACCTATATATGTTAATATATAAATGTATATTATATACATGTATGTATATGTATATTGCGACCGAAAGCAGAGCAATCAATCATGTAGTCTAATTTCTATGTGCGATACATCATTCAACCGAAAATATTTTCTTGGATTGAACATTAGCATTGAACACAATTTTGTAGTTTTGATGGCTTCATTGTTGAAGTGGCTGACTCGATGAGAGATGCGGCACTTGCTAGCTGTATCGATGATTTCGCCTTCTGGGTCTGACAAAACGACGGCACTTGCTCCTCATTGACTCATTGCCAAGTGGGCAAGGTCAGGTTGAGCGGCTGTTGAAAAATACCTAGCCAAACAATAGCATATTCAGACCATTCTGTCATTTGAGAACATGTGTGGAACTCCCATAAAGTGTACTACACGCATATTGATTAACAATAACGTACACTCAGAGAAAAAATTTTACATATTCAAATTGTAAATTTAAATTAAACACTCTTCATATTGAGATCAATTATGATCCGTATCAAAGTTAAAAAGCAGGCATAATAATTCATGTGAATAGCGTCGGACTTGATGCTATATCTTTTACGGATATACATAGTTGAATTAACCATTAATATGACTTTTCTTTCTTTGAGTGTTACATATATACACTTCACTAAACCTTATTATTTAAATGGAAGACAATGGTTATTCGCTATGCTACGAAAAGATAATAACAATCTTTTTCCAAATACAAAAATTACTATGGGAGACTTTTGTTTTATTATTTTTGTTTTGAGTTAAGAGGGTGTCTAATTTTATGAAGCGTTGCAAACGACATGACAAATGCTATTATGGCAGTAACTCGAGGGTAGACAAATATTGCTTTTTTTATTTTAAAATATTGTTTAGATAAAGCTTAAAGAGCTAGATGCGAAGAAGTTCGTGTCTTGAATCTTTCGTTTGAACCATTTACAAAACAAAATAAATTGCGATACACAACAATTAACAAATTGTACTCATCTGCTTGTTTACTTCTTTATTCAACGTTTGATTTACTTTCAGTTTTTATTTCGCTTTTCATTCAATGACCTTTAATAGTCGTGTTATGCATTGTGCCATCGGCCACATCATCTTTCATCTATATCTAGCGAGTTGAAGATGTTGCAGTGCCTTCAATTGAACAACAATTAAGTGCAATAAATGTATCCAAAGGTGATAATCTTAGCTTATTCAGTGCTCTTCAGTTTGCCTCTCTCTCTATCTCTCTCGTCGCTTAAGGTCAATGATAAGCCCAATGCTGACCGCATGCTCAAGCGGACCTCTGAATCATTATTGTTATGCTGATGCTTGATGCTCGACGCTTGATGCCCTGACCTTGCCGCATTGTCAGTTTGACAAATTTGTAGCAGTCCAGATAGAAAAAACTGCCACTTAAACTCGCTCGCAATGTGACCGGATGCGAAACTATGCGGCTAGGCAACTCAGCAACTAAGCAGCTAAACAGCTCGCTGCTTTAGCTTGCTTCGAACTTGGACTTGAAGAGTGCGAGTTGCAGCAGCTGCCAAAGGCGAAGGTGCTTACACATGTAGTTAGCTCTATGTTTATTTGACTTTTGACATCCCGCATAAGCGTTTTATGTTCATGAAAATAGCACACTCTAAAAAATTCATTTTGAATAGTAGAAATCTTAAGCCTTAGACAATAATTTAAAAAAGATTGCAAACCTTATTTTGGCTTTAGTTTTTCACTCTCTACTTCAATATTACAAAATACATATATATAAAACCGACTTAAACTGCTTTTCAATAATTTCTTTAAGTGTCCGTATTATTTTACTTTTAACTAGGCAAAGTCGTTAAAACTGCCCAATTGTTTACACCTCATTACAGACGTTATTCGTAAGTCGTTATTCATTATGTACATTATTCAATTCCTAGTCATTGTCAGTTTGTTGGTGGCGTATACGCAATAATTGACACTCTGCTAACTGCCAACTGCTAACTGTTATCGCTGACAGATGTGTGAATGTGTATGGAACTTCTTCTGTAAAAACTCAAACCAAAATCGCAATCTTAGAGCTACTTCATAAGTACTTTCATTTTTCATGCTCATGACCAGCTGTTGGCCTGCGGCTTTGTGTCACTTCAAATAAGTTTTAATCAACGTGTGAATCTCTGTTTATTGTTGTTGTTATTTTTTTTTTGTTTTGTTATTATTATTATTGTGGGGCTTTTTCAATGAGACCTTGCGAAACACGAAAAAGAAGAACCGTGCGGTGCGGCGAGCTTAAAGCTATCAACATGAATTTTTGCCGAATTGCACCAATTTAGCAATTAAACATACTACATATGTATTATATATACATACATATATGCTGGCCCCTTTGTGTACGAGCGAGAAGTAAGCATAACAAATGAGCCAACATAAATGGCAAGCAAGAATTGTTATTCTTTTGAATACCCTGATCTTCTAAAATGTGTTCAAATGGGATCTAATAAGAACAAAGTTAACTAACTGAGCACATATTTAATTTCTAATTAGATTAATGTCTTGTATCCAATGACATCCCCAAAAAGCTGATAGATTTTATTTACTATTTCTTTTTGGTGGACAGAGCATCTAAAAGTCTAGCACCTGTGTTGGTGTTATTGTTATTACTGTTGCTGTGTGGCCTTCAATTGAATCACACGCCTTTGCCGCCCGCCCTCTTCTTGTGAGAGCAACGACAACAAACAAGAACTAAGACATGTCGATGACACACCTTTTGGTATGTGGTATGTACGATTAGTCTCCCCTAGAGTAGCATTCTGTTTCACTGTCGAATTGTCTTTGGCTGTAGGCCCCACACCTTCTCTTGATTTCCATTGAACCCGTTGACATTGCAGCTAATTGCCAAAAGATGCGCAACCAACAAGTGCAGAGCAAACTCGTGATATGTAGAAGCTCTAAAAAAAACTTGGCATTCAAATGATTTCTTACAGACTGTTATGCAACTTGCAGTAAAACAAAACAAACAGTTTTAACAATATTAATATTGTGCTATATTAAAGGAGCACAAATATTTGATGAAAGTCTCATTTTACCTAAAAAGTGTCATCAGTGATGTCTTTTGAGCGGTTTTGTAGCCTTGGTTTGGTTCCAGTAAATTACATCTCCATTTTGAACTGATGCGGTTCATAACGAAATCGTCACATGTCGCTTGCAATTACTGATTGACCTTAACAACGGCTTTTTCTGTTGGTTGAAGCGTATGCCAAATGGAGCTGATGTTGATTGTAATGCTATTGCTGATTTTCGATAATAATAATGATGATACAACTACTGCTGCAAGTCATTGCTCACCCAATTTCAAAACAAATAGATGTTTTCGTACAAAAGTACACACATACATCTTATAGCTACTTATGACTTCAACGCCTTCCAAGTTCCCCTAAATCCGCACTAAGACAATTTAACATTGTGTGGCATTCAATGTACGTCTCGAATTTCACTAATAGCCACCGAAAGTCGATGCGGTTCGATTTGGTTTTCGGATTTTCGATCTACTGATTGCCACAGCGAAGGTCAAGCCGGAAATACAATTCAAATATGTATTGCATTTAGATTTGTATAATGTTTGTAATTGCTAACGATCTAAAGATGTTACCCACGCCAACTATAAAAAAAAAATACTTACAAATTACATACAACAATGAAATTTTTGTTTTGTTTTGTTAAACATGCAGCTACTGAATGATGCTTGATTTTTTTCTTTAACCCCAGGCAAACTATCTTAGAAACATTAGAAACCATATCTATATAATTAATTTTATATTAACATATCGCCTTGATCGAACATCGACATTTATAAATGTTTTAGCTTAAATGCATTTAATGTCAATTAACTTTTTACATAAGATAGTTCGGAAATCGATAAAAAAAAACATAAGTATAGATAAAAATCATGTACTGTATGAACGCAGCAACCGTTGAATATTAAGTATATTGTAAGAAAGGTTTTTCTTTAGCTTTCAATCACAAACACAATTTTGTTGTAGCTGTTTTGGTTTTCACATTTCAAAAGAAAAATTGTGCAAAAATAAATTGATAAAATTTGTATAATTAATAATAAAAATGAGTGTCAACGATGTTAAGACTGGCCCTAGTTGCGATCAAAGCTACGAGGACGAAAACTCTAGCCTTAAATCGAGTGTCTCCCATTCAGTGCAGGAGGAGTCACCAATACGTGTGCGCGACATGATAAATCTTTATAACTTTGCCACACAAAAGAATCAAGAATTGGAAGTTGCAAAGTCTATATATTTTGGTGAGAATGTTAAGAGTGCACAAATGGAGCAGTCGGCATCAGCGAATCAGGAATGCTGCCAAAACAGCATTAGCTGCAAGTAAGTCAACGAAATAAATATCTTTTAGACATTTATTTTTAACACAAATCAACATGACAGCTGTCTAAACAATAGTCAAGCGCCCAACTTTCGCATGACCACATCCGGAGATCAAACTTTGTTGCGACAATCGTTGGGCGAAGATGCAACAAATGGCGAAACAAATTCAAAATCATATGAAAGCAAAACAACCATAAGACGCAGCAAAAATGGTAAGCAAAAAATTGACATAAAAAGCATTTTTCACAGCAACTATTTTTGTAAGCTGACAAAAATGTTAAATGTTATGTTCTAAGCATTATTTTCATACATCATATTGCCAGGCGTTCGCATCGTAATTGACATCTTTTTTGATAAGAATGACAATGAGATTGATATGACTGCCAGCCGTGTGGAGACTGAAATACCGCGTAGCCGCATTTTGACCGAATTCCAGCAACGCTCACAGCAAACCACGCCAACGCCACCCAATGTTTAAAGTGTTTATTACAGTTTATTACATTTCATTTTTCTCAGCTTAAATGTCACCAAATTTCATGTTGTGTATACGTACAGTTGTATCCACAAAAAACAAAATAAAATAATAAGAAAAAAAAATCTAAAACGCATTTATTTGATTTCATTGAATTGTTTTGTGTTTTCTTTGAAAGCATTTTAGATATGGCTTTTTTTTGTTAATCTTTGTTTTTAGCACTGCAACAGCGACATCAATCGCAGCGTACTTCAATTTCCTGCCCAGCCGCAGAGTCACGACCCGAGCACAAAAACCCAAATAATAAACACTGTTTGGTGGTGGTGCTGCTGCTGCTGCAGCTTCATATGAATATATGAACCTAGAAATGCAATGAGGCAACACAACACAATCAAAGCGCCAATTCTCCCTGCCCAACTATATAGCATTAACCCAATGCAGTTCTCAGTTTCATAGTTGATTTTTTTTATCGCTGCACGACAAAGGGCTTTGAAAGGCGGCACAACAAGTAAATAAACGGCATGAATTGAAAATGGAAAACTCATCTTACAAAACTAACTGAAAACTGAATACTTTGTCGCTGTCTCTGTCGCTGTCGCTGTCCCTGTTGACGTCGACGCCAACGCTCAAAACGTTTGATTGTAGCGAATACTAGGCAAGTACTAAAAGTTGCAAACTTTCGTAATGCTACACCGCCTAATCTGACTCAGATCTCAAGCAATGACGCTACTATTTGCTGTATATTTTGTTGCTCTTCGCGATTGCTCTATTTAGCCAACTGTTTTGGCGATCCAATAAATTAGACAAATAAACACAGACACACACACACAGTCGAATGGTATTTGGTGAAGGGTCTCCCCGCCTAAACGGTGGCATACCCGACACTAATAACCCGAATCTCCAAACTGTGTACATTGCAAATGAAAATGGAAATTTAAATGAAATTGTAGCCGCAATGTTAACGCTTTGTTGCCTGCCCAACTCTCAGAGCTGTAGTACGAGCTATGAATCTGAGTCTCGGGCTGCTTCGTAACTGTGTTGCCCACATCGGCTACATTTAGAGACGATCTTTGCAGCAGCATCGCCTTCGGCTATTAACGAAGATGTTTACCGCACAGTGGTTAAACATTATACATAGATGTTGCTAAAAAGATATTAAGCAAATAAGTGTGCTAATCTTTAGCTCTCGGTGAATCTGTTTTAAGCAATATTACTGAAATATTCATTTTCGACTTAAAATTCGATGTTTATAGTTTTTTTTATCTTATAGCTAAGTTAACATAGATTTTCATTTTCAGTATTGTCTTATTACAGGTATTAAATAAGAAGATTTAAGATTATTTTAATTGTTGTGCGATATACATTTCTTTTGTGAGAAAAGCTTGGAAAGCTATGGGAAAAAGCTTAGCTGTGACAGAAGCTTAGCTAAAGAAATGTTATACAACTTTGCACCACTGTGCGTTGGCGTTGATGACGATCGTTTGGCGCTTCTTTTGTGTTACGTCTAGCGGGCGGACTTTTGCCAGCGGCCTAATGTGAATTTTAAGCCAAGTTGAATGCATTGGCAGGCATCAGTTCTGTACGAGACGTCGTTCGATGCGGTTGACGTAGCGGTTAAAAAATATACTTACAACGACAAAGATACAGATACGCTTATGCAGCGATTGAGATACTACAAGAAGTAGCGGCAAAAAAAAAACATCAAAAATAAATATATTTATTGACGCGCGTCGTTTGAAGTGCAATTTGCAATTGCAACGGTCGATTGTGCATCGTCGATAGGCATTAAGTGTTAATGGCATGGCAGAATAAATACATATTCAATTTATGCCAGAGTTGAATCTGTGGATACCTATCCGATCTGCGGATCTCATCGTCTGAACGTGATTGAATCAAATTTGGCGCGTGTGCTCTTGACTTTGTTTCTCGGTTCAATCAGCTTGCAACTGACATTTGATCTTTACAAAGATCTTTACAAAGATCACTCGATTAACGAACTACGATCTGCGATCCGTGCGATGATCAACGTGTGTAGCAAACAAATCGATGTGTGATTTTGTTTAAAATATAAAAAAAAACTAACGAGAAGTTACAATATCTTACAAAGACCACATGGAATGTTATTTAGAACCCCACCTACGATCAACGCAGCAATTTGTTTGTCAACTTTAAGACGAAGGTGAGCCATAAACTATGTTCGCTGATCGTTCTGTCCATTTACAACTGTTCGTAAGTTAATAACTTCCTTTGATCGGTTCGAACAATTAGAAACAAAATAATGCCCAGAGTCGTAATCAACCTGTAATGCCAGCTAATTGGTATAATTGTTGTTGTTGTTGTTGTTGTTGCTGCAGCAGCTTTTAAACATCTTCGGGTTCGCAAATGCTCTTTCTGTGGAAATTGTTGGCAAAAATGTCAAATAGGCTTTGAGTTTGGCTAGTTGTTGCTTTTTTTTCTTCTTCTTTTTTCTTGTTATGCTGCCAGGCACAAAACTGCAATAAAAAACGAAACCAGCATCACGAGCTGAGGATAAAGTTGCAAATATTTGTGGCTTGTTGTTGTTGTTGCTGCTGCTGTTGTTGTCAAAAAGGTCAAGACAAGGAAAATACCAAAATATCCAAACCAAATGGACCGCAATTTAATACACATTTTTATTTTTTTTGCTTTAACTTTTGTTGTCTTGGATGCTGTAGCTTCAAACACGCACAAATTGATCTTGTCAATAGATCAATGAAAAAAAAAAAAAACAAAAAACAAAACCTGAAATCGAAATTGAATTGTTTCGATAGTTGAAATATACTTGCTCTAAAATGCTTCAAGTGTCGTGATCTTGATTTAAAAGAAGCAGTCAAGGAATCTTGTTGAGAAGATCACAAAATAGAAAATCTTAATTGAATTTTTAAAGGTCTTTGAGGTGATTTATGGAAAATTGTAGCACAAGCAAACAGAAATTGAAAACAACTAATTGAAATCAAATGCTTTGAAGAACTTTTTTTAAAAGGCCTGATAATTTTGAAACTGAACCGAATTAATGCTTTAAAAATATTATCTACAATAACTTAGTTTTGTTTGTACATTTTTTACCAGTTAATAAAAGAATCCGGCTTAACTCAATTTGTCCATAATTTGAATAACTAAAGTAATCAACTCAATTAAATGGTTTCAATGAGCTTCAATATTGAGATCAAGATTAAAAAGAAAAAAACTCGACTCTTAATGCAAATGTTTTCAAGACGATTTATAGTTATTTGGAGAGTACAAATGCTTTTAAATGCTTCGATTTATTTGATTTCAAGGAAAGCAAGTAAACATCGGTAAATAGTTCAAAGTTCAAATTGGCATATTTGGAAAGCTTGGAAAGCAGCAACAAACTGCATTTCGGATGCGAAACCAACTAGCACGACAAATAACACAAATAATATGAGTGAGTGTGTGAGTGTGTGTGTGTAGAGTGAAGCTGCAAGGTTGCAAATTGAATTGTAGGTGGAGGTCGAGGCAGTGGCAGAGGCAGCTTCAAATGCGTTGCTAATTCTGCCAGCCATAAAATGGCAACGATTTATGCCGCTTGATAGGCAAACGTAAAAAAAACGACTGCAAATGTTTTTAAATTACAAATAGTTACGAAACCTAAATCGAAAATTGTTTTCACCATGGAACGCAATGGCAAATGCCCATTGTTTGGGCATTGTTACAAAACTGTTGAAGAAAGTTAATCAACATTGGGCACACTAAGACTTATATTTTGGGTAACATAATGCCATAAGTCAATTAGTATTTAAAGACACACTTTCCAACACTTGTACTCATATTACATATTTATTTAACACTTTCAGCCAACCAAACAACAAAAATAAGCTCCTCATCGCTTGGGCAATTGGAGACAATTCGAAAAAAAGCGAAATAGTTAAATAAAAAGCCGACAACGAAAAGACGAAAATGACATTAAATTTGAAAGATTTTCATCTCTTGGCAATCGCAGTATTCTGCTTTACGCTATTTCGGGCCAGTGAGGTAAGTTTTGCTTTATGCCACCAAATATCGCTACAGAATCTTAAAGATATGCATATGCACGTGATCATTCAAATGCAAATAATACTGATTGGAATTGTAAAAACATTTCTTAAATTGCATACATACATATTTTAGTCGAGTACGAGTGCTTATTAACGTGCCAGAGATAGCAACAATTAATTGTTTAAATAATATATAAAAGATTCTAAATACTTATATGATTACAATGCAAAAAAAAAGCTGCTCAGTTCTTCGGATTCCATAAGCATTTCAGTTTACTGAATTAGAGATAGAATATGGTTATTTCGAAACTCATGCCTCGTAAATAATCATCATTTAAATACATCAGGTTTTTATTTACCTAATATCGATTAACACCCGAGTAGAGGCTTAATAGAATTTTTTATGTCTCATTAAATATTTATAGAAAAATGTTAACAAACATATTTACAGATTGCAATATAATATAAGTTATAATTCTTTGTTTTTGAATAGCTTTGCAAATCGTTTGCTTAGTAAATGCAATTTTTATCGTTCTTAACGTCATATGTGTTTATGATAATTGTCAAAAACATAATAAGCTCAAAATTAAACGATAGTAAAATTCAGCAATAAATATTTGGTACTCAAGTAAAAAAATCAATTGTAAGGCTTTAACATTTACATACTTTTAATGGCTGAGATTTTAATGAGATATCTTTGATTTTACAACTAAAATAGTGATTCTTTTTGTGCTTTAATTGCCACTAAATTTTATGTACAAACTTATTTCATAAGATACATTTTTAAAAATGTGCATCTTTATTATAATTTTTTTTAGTTGTTTGTTATACTGCTAATTAAAAACATCAAGCTTGAAGGCTTAGAAGTGACTTTATGCCATTATTTATTTAACATATTTCGTGACAACTGCTTATCTTTATGCTTCCTGTTCAAAATTGATACATCTGTCTATTCAAATTAAGCTATATGCTATATTAAAATTATAAATTTTCACCATGTCAAGATAAAAGCAACTCAAACAACTTACTTTAGCAACTTTTGATTTTAAGTCAAAAGAGCAACTGGATAATTTCAAAAGTAATTCTTTTTAATAGATTAAATGAATTTCAAACTTTCGTTGCAAAGCAATATTTTCATCTTTTAATTTTGCAAACTTTAGCGATAATTAATCATATTTAGCTTATTCGCTACGCAATATTTGTTCGCACATTAAGCCATTAAAATTGGGTGTTTATCATTTTGCAAAATGTTTCCACTCCCCAAGATCATGTGGACGTAACGCCCCCTAGCAAAACGCTGGCAGAGTTTGTATCTTTAGCTTCTTCGTCTAGTTTTTTTTTTATTTTTTTTTATGTTGTATTCGGCGTCACTTCCCAAGTGCTTTTGAGCAACGGCGGAAAATGTTGTAATTTTGCGCTCTTTACGCTTTGTTTCATTTTTAATTTATTCTATGGCTGTCTATGTGAGTGCACCTACTACAGCTAGCCTGTAGTAGGTCTTCATTCACACACATGCCACAGTAACAACAAAAGTAACTAGTAACAAAAAAAATAAAGCAACGCCAAAGGTCTTCAAGCATATTAAAACAAAGACGTTGACGCAGTCGCTGACCAAGTGACCTTTTTACTGACACTTTTGCTGCACAAGAAGTGAAAAAAGACGAAATAAAAAATGGAACAAATTACGTTGAAAAAAAGTTTCTGCGAAATGAAGATGAAGTTGAAGTGGAAGCTAACATTTAATTTAAAGTTATGAAGTTGTGCAAGTGCTTAACGGCGTTTGAAAAATTTTAGTAAACATTAATAGCAGAAAATGAAATGCTGTTAACTATGAAATAAGCAAAAACTATTTACAGCTTGTGATTAAATTACTTTAAGTAAGCCGCAAGTCAAATACTATTTGGTTAGTCATCCATTTGGCATGCCAAATTGTCAGACAGCTCTTTAACAGCTCAGCATCCAGAGATTTGCTTGTGTGACTCTGCTTGTAAACAATGTCTGTGCCCATAGATGGTAAATGTAAAATAATTTTAGCCCACAGCGTCGTTAAATGAATGCTAATCACATTACCTTATAAGCTTACGGGAAACATATCTAAATAAGCGACAGTGTAAAAGTGATGAGAACTGTTGTTGAGCGACAAATAAGTGTGCTCCAGATTTAACTTATTGACAAGGAAATACCCTGTGCAGAATGTAGTTAAAATTAAAGTATGTAAAAACTCACTTTGCTCTCCCGGACGTATTTTATTGCGTGGTGTAAAATATTTTGAAGCTACCATTAAATATTTTTGGTAGTAGAAATATATTTTCATTGGAACAAAACTATGAAAATTACGTTATTAAAAATAGCACTTAGTATATTACAAAAACGATTGACGATTTCTTTTATAACTTATTTCCTATATTTGGTGCACAATTATTTCCAATTTGATAATCTTTCAACAGTTTCGTTATCATCTATCAATCTAATGTAATGGCCCATGTTTTTAATACACCTTAACACTATTCAAAAATATAGGGTAATTAGGTCAGATTATAAAATTTACATTTGCGCTCCATAATAAATTATCAAAATAAGGATGTCAACATGGAAACAAAAATGGACTGAAAATCTGAATTTTGGCAAATATTTTTTTTAGTAGTATCTCCCATTTATTGCATGGTTGGTTTGGTGTGACCAGCTGTCAAATGAACTGTGAAAAGCTTACTCAGGAATTTGAAGGGTTTAGCAACAAAAAGCGAACGTACAATTTTTATTCATGCAAAAAACATCTGTTGTCCAGCATATGTATATATTTTGCAAATAGTTTTTTTTATTATTATTATTAATAATAATATGTATTATATAAGTCTTGCGCCAAACTGTAAAAGGTTGTAGGGCTGTGCTTTGCTTAGAGCGTATATGTTATTTGCTATATTGTGTTGTAGCTGCTGCTGCAGCCAAACAGGGAGGAAGGCGGGCACGGAAGCTGCTTCGCATATTCACACGTAGTTATATAGAGAGAAGGCACAGTGGCAGATTTCGATAAGTCATTTGGCTATAATTTGTGACTGGCAGTGAGCGGGAGACACATGAAGACTTTTTTCTATATAATTAAACATAAAAATGAACAAATGAATAACTACAAGAAAGAGATAGAAAAAAGCTACAAGAAAACACAACAAAGTTGACATTTCACACAGCAGCAGGTCGCTCGTCTGTTGCAAGCAGCCGTGGCACCATGTGCCAAGTTATGACATCACATCAATTCATCAACGGGTGGACCAAAGCCGACATCGACTTACACCATGCCAGCTAGACAGCGGCACGAGTAATCATAGATCTTGATCAGCAGCAGCATTTGTTTAGCTTCACTAATCGCTTTTGGCTTGGGAATGCGCCGCAAACAATTCTCATAGCTGCCACACACATGTCCATATCTCTAAACATTCTCTATCTCTCTATCTGTTTATGTATTTTTCAGTGCCAAAATGGCGTTGCGAAAACATCCTTCTCTTGCACAGGACGTCCAGCTGGTTACTATGCTGACGTGGAGACGGGCTGTCAAGTGAGCATCATTTTCTAAGCTAATCTAAGATGTGTTGATGTTAGCTTCTTAATCATCCCTTTCGCTTAGGTCTACCACATGTGCGATGGACTGGGCCGACAGTTTAGCTATACCTGTCCCAATACCACGCTCTTTCAACAGCGCATGCTCATCTGCGATCATTGGTACATGGTCAACTGTTCCAAGGCTGAGAGCAATTATGCAGCCAATCTTTTAATTGGTAAGTAGGGTACATTGCTGATTGATTTATTAGGTTATCTAAATCTTAACATATTATACGTTGACTCAGTGTTTCAAAGTCGCTGGTGAAAGCCTTAGCCAATTTGGAATTGTCAACAACTTTTTATTAGAAGATTTTATGAAAATCATTTCCTTTTACCCCACCTCCAGGTCAGCGTGATAAGCCCTTTGTTAATGATGAGGAAAACAGTTTACGTACACCACGTCCCGATCTGTTGGATCGTCCCTATGCTCCCGACTATTCCGGCGAGTCGTTTAGAAGCCAATACAAGGTAAAAGATTACGAAATTTGTTTTAAAAAAACCTACTAACTCGATTATAAACTGCAGCAATTGACGCCCAGTCAAAATCAAATACGCGATGATTCCACAAAAACTGCTGTCAAATTTGACACACAGTTGGCGCAGACTGGTCAAACTCACTGGCGTATACCACCACCCAGTCGAACGATTCTCCCTCCGGCCTATGAGCCACAGGTCGAGTTGATCACCAGCACTGTCAAACCAAGACCCAGAACCAGTATCAGTAGCATAGCCACAACTCGCCGAAGCACTACCGCCACTCGCAGTAGCACCACCACAACCACTACCACTCGCAGACCTATCTTTGTTGCTCCTGTGGCAGTTAAACGTACAGAGGCACTGCATCAACGCATCAGCGAATCGGATACAGATGATTTGGGCACCAGTCACAGCACACGCTACAATACCTCTGCAGATTTCAATTCAGCTGAGCTACCCGCCTCAGAGACCAAAAACAACACCACCAAATTGAACAAGTTTGTCAAGGCACCATCGAAAATCTATGAGCCACCTTTTGTGTATCCCATTTACAATCAGGATGATAGTCAGCAACAGCAGCAGACTGCGGGAAGCTTGCGAACCTCATCAGCAGCACCCTTTAGTACCGCTCCGAGTCAGTTGCGCTTCACCCCAGTGGTAGCTGGACCCAGCACAACAGCACGACCATTAAATCGACCCACCACATTTGCTGGACAACCCTTCTCCTACTCCACGTTGGCCACCACAGCAAGCACGAACTTAAGACCTTCTCCCGTTGTACCTAAAACCGAACATCGTACTCCAACGCCAGCACAAAGTTTTCGCCTGGTCACATCCACAACCACAGCGTCTCCAAAAGTACAATTGAGAGCGGAGCTGCCTTTCAATGATTTGCTGCCTCCATTTGTGGAATTCGTGCCACATGATATAGCCACCACACAGGGTCCGCCCATTTACTACGAGTGGAAGGTGCCTGCCAATGGCTTGGAGCCACCCAAACTAGACCCACCCATCGGAGTGGATGGACGCGAGTACCCCGAGACGACTGGAAACTATGGCAGCAAATCGGATAGCTACAATACAAAGCTGAATGACATAGCCACTCATAGTGGAGCAGCTGTGATCAACAAGAGATTGCCCATCTCCAGATCCATCAAACCTAATGAACTGCCTGTGGGCCCTGAGAAGGCACAACGTCGCTCAGATGTGATCAGCCGAAGCACTATCTCCAGTTCCAGTTCCCATTCAACAGACATTACACAGTTGCGCAAACAGTTACTCATTCCGGAATATGCTTTTCCTCTAGAAACAATCGGACGAACGGGCTATGCTCCGGGCTCAAGTGCTGCAGGGGATCTTTACAACTCCTTTCAACTTAAGATACCCGAGCGTCGCTCCAGCAGCAGCAGTAGCAGCAGCTCCAGTTCCAATTCCAAAGCAAGCCCCTCCAGCAATTCAGCTAATATCAGATGGTTTGGCGAGAATCCCAAGTGCCCTGAGTGCCATCCGTCGTTTGTGCTGCCCGGCACCTGCGAACCGTGTCTGCGTCGCTAATATTTAAGTCTCAGTTCCACTGCAACAAACTACGCCTAGTATTAGATGACATACTTACTACATACAACATACCACATACAAAATAACATATGTATATCCCTGTCCATAGCAGAGCATCGAGCATCATGCATGTAATGCATTTAAATGTTAATTTTATTGTATATTTCACAGTAAAAATAATGCGCATTAAATAAGTGTGTAAAAACTACGTATATTCAAACATGAACCTTGGTCCACAATTGCTACGTTCCAGGTGGTAAGTAATCTAATATTAGAATAACTGTTTTGTTTTTTTTTTTTTTTTTGTAACATCAACAGCAACAGTATTGCTTGCCTAAAACGGCAGACTAACTATAACTTTATAATTTCTTAGAGATGGGCGACCACACTTTACTGCAATTAAATTTTTTAATTTTAGCGATTCTCTAGCTGATTCAACTGATTTATCAATAAGCTTACGAGTACATAAATATATATATTTGCTTTTCTTCTGTGACAATATATGCCTGATATATGTATGCTGATTGTGGTTAGTGACTTATGATTTGATAACTTGTGACTTGTGATTGAGTTTAATTCATTAAAACATTTGTAACGGCTTAACATTGATTAAATGTGATTTCTTGATAGCTTTTAACAACGTTCTTCATTGAAATTATTTCCGTTTCATTTCATGCATTGATTACTCTTAAACAGTACGATTAACTAAACCTTTTTGTGATTATGATTATGATACATTACGATTGTGACTTCACAGTACAGGGTAGTACAATTGAGACTTGATATCGCTTTTCATATAAAACAAAAATTTTTAGAGTAAAACTTGTTCTATTTTTTCAAGACTTGTACAATTTTCATGTTTGACAATTTGTGTGAGTTGCCCATCCCTAATTTTGATATCATAGTATAACAGATCCAAATGTATATACCGCATTTAAATCGCATAGCATGTGCAACGTCGACGAGAAAAATTTTAAGGCACATTTGTGATGCACTTGACTTGTGCACTTGAAATTCATATAGAGTGCTTAACTGGAACACTTGAGATTCCTTTTGATTAAACAATGAAACAATACACACAAAAAAGATTATGGGACATAAACTAACGAGTGGGTAAACGAGAACGTACATATCTCGTTTGTTTAACTTTTGACTAGCACCCGCATTTAGGGTTCATAATAATAGACACTAGGCGTCCACGGACGGCTGGCACCAACAAGCATCTCAGGATGGGGGTGAGCAAGTTTGCCACAGTTGGGTTGGTCGTCGTCAAACTCTTGACCCACCACCTGGGCGCGCAGAATAACTTGATGACCTGTGGTCACGTCCACATTGGCCACAACGCCCGCCTCGTGGCGGAAATTATAAAAACGATTCGTTAAATGGCCATCCACATAAATCTGAAAACATTACGAATGTTTTGCTGAATGATTGATTATTCAAAACTTTTAAATTAAGTTTACCTCATAGCCACCAATGGCAGTGCAGTCCTCTAATTGCCAGCGCACGTAGAGTGCTCGACAGCCCAAGCTGCTGACATCAGTGATGGTCACCGGAAAGCTTTCGCCCGGTCCATTGCCCATGCAAGCCGATGGCTTCGGTCTCTGTGGGTTGAATAGTTCAAATACCAGAATAATGCAGCAACAAAAATCTTACCTTGGGTTTAATTTGATTTTTGGTCATCACATGTTCCATGGCATGCATATCGCAAATAATAGAATCAATAAAGAATTTCTAGCAAATGTAATTAATGTTTTAGTAAATAATTATGTGTATTCAATAAATCACTTACTGTTTCGGCAATTGGATCGTAGCGGACTGCATCCAGTGTCTTTGTAACAGTCTTGCACTGATTATCGCAAACGAGTGCTTGACAATGACAACACAAGCAGGGCTCAGCCGGCGGAGGGCGACCCTTTTCGGTAGCCTGCTCCACTAAGTCTTCTTCCTCTCCCTCACACATTGCACACATGCGACGCATTATATATTCGCATAGGAGACGCTCCCTATCCGTAAGCGCACCTAACTCATCAGCTGCATTACTTTCACAGCGGCATTCTGACATTTCGATGCCACGAGAGTTGTCAGGCTCGGATTCTACTTTCGGCTGCATTAGCTCGCCTAAAACTGATCCTGCTTTTGGCGGTATTGATTCGCTTAAATTTGCTCCAGACACCCTCTTTGGCTCGACGGCTATCTGGGTTTCACCCGTCTGCGATGTTATTTCGTTTGCATCTTCAGTTAAACCTTTGACACTATCACCGGGAGATACTTGCAATGGACTATTTTTTCCTTTGGAGATGGTCGAAGGTGCTCTTGAAGTGCTCGAAAGCACGTCTGGTGGTTCGGATAAGGGATCACGTGAGTTAGCATCTGGTGCCTCAGAGTCCGGCAATTTAGGGTCACGAGACAAAGTCGCCGATTTTGAATCCGCTGATTTGGAGCACGAATAAAAGTGCTCGGATGTGCTCGTCAAGTCGAAATATACATCTGATTTTCTAGAAGGGCCGTCAGTATCTGGATCCTTTGGCTTGGAATGAGGGTCAAAGCTCGGGTCACGCTCAAAGGCAATAATTTCCGGCGGCGGTGGACGACTCTTTTTTATCGGAAAACACTTTTCACAAAACTTTTCCAATTGATCCAAGCACTCCGTACGTTCCTTCTGCTCCTTGGTTTTGGTTTTTGAGTTTAGCTGAGCTTTAGTTGGCTTTTTGCCTGCCGCTACAGCGTCCATGCATTCTTCGTATGTTAGGGGAGTTACCTCCTCATCCTCCTCCTCATTCCGTAACAATATAGTTAGATCTTGAAATAGTTGCTTTATATTGGCATTGCGATCCTGACTTTTATCCTTAGCATTACTCAATGTATCTAACATGGCCACAATGCGTTCCTTCGGTGAGAGAGATCTGCCACAATCTGAAGCGCAGCTGTTATAACGGGTCACTTCTTTTTCTAATGAAAGGTTCTGCTGTTGTTCCTTAGAGCCAATCGCAAGACAGGTACGATTATCGCAAGTCAAAATGCATTCGTTTGACAAGAGTGGTGAGTCATTTTCTGAAACGCAGCTGTTATAGCCGGTCACTGCATTTTCTAATTCGCGCTCATTAAGGGTCTGCTGTTGTTCCTTAGCACCTTCCGCGAGGCATATACGATTTTTGCACGTCGTATCCAATATTGGCGCAATGCGTTCCGTCGATGAGGCGCAGCTGTTATAACAGGTTTCTGTATTTCCTATTGAACCCTGGTTAAGGGTCTGCTGATGCTCTTCGTTGCCTGAAACTAAACAATCGCAATAGTCGGAGGAAATTCCACCTATGGTCTCAGGTTGTTGCTTCTCGTCATTTGCCACGAAACAGACACGATTAGCACAGTCCATTACGACACCTACGGATTCAGGTTTGAGTAGATTGCTCTGCATAGACACGCCGCATTTGGAAATGGCATTTGAATGCACTGATTTAAATTCCGTTAGGGCCGATGAGAACTTCTTATCACAAGCATGGCTTTCCAGCGACTTGTAGCTACTTGCTAGGGCTTGTGTACTTTGCTTGATCGCGGATTTGTAGCAGCTTGCCTGACTAGCTTCAACGTCTTGATCTTTTGGTAAAGTATGGGAAACTTGCGTAAGGAGCGTTGAGAACTTCTTGTCACAAGCATGGCTTCCCAGGGACTTGTAGCTACTTGCTAGGGCTTGTGTACTTTGCTTGATCGCGGATTTGTAGCAGCTTGCCTGACTAGCTTCTTGATCTTTTGTTAAAGTGTGGGAAACTTTGCCAGTAGTTGGATTCTCCTGATAAGTTTTAACGTTCGTTGAAGTCTTAGATTTTGATAAGCAATCGCAGAACCATTCACGGCGATAAACAACCTCGGTGACTGCCGCTTCGTTGCCTTTTTCGGCTTCCTCGGTTGTCCTGGATACCAAGCTGGGATCAGCCGTTACAATGCAACACTCCATAGGCCTCTCCTTGACTCTCACAAAGGGTGGCTCTGCATCTACTCCACGTCCCATCATACCAAGCTTAGCTTTCTCCTCCGGCGAGCATAGACAAGTAATTTTGGCCATTACGGACTGTGAACGCGATGATGTTTTATCCACACAGTTAAATGAAGATTTGTTGATTGGCATCAGCCCATCGCAATCAGACTCTTCACTCACATACGGCTCACAACTTTTAACTGATGTTACTATAGTACTTTTATCAGCATCGTAATAGCTGCCCTTTGATATCGCGCCTTCGCCGCGAGCATTTATATGGCTGCGGGAGGGTCCAGTGCCCCCACTTTTAACGGATGTCATTATGATACTAGTGTCCACGTCGTTAAAGCAGCAGCTTTCTTCCGCAATTTCAGGGGGTGCCTTTTTCTGGCAGCGGGAGAAACCCTTTTCCTCCTCAATCAGTTGTGTCTGCCTATTTGGGCAGTATATTATTGTTGGCAATGATGTGAGGATCGGCTCGTTGGTAAGACTCGGTCCTGAAGTGCAATGATCAAAGTAACCCAGGCGCCAGTTGGTATCCTCGCTTTCTGCTCCGTTAGGTTGAAAGTTGAAACGACATTCGCCAATTTTCATGCTATGACATGGTGTATTCTTATCCTTTTCATTTTCACCACTATCCGAGTGCAAGGCAAAATATCGTGAAGAACTTGGCAAAGCGCAAGGTGGGTTTAATAACTCCTGAGTCGTGTGCTGTGTAGTATCACAGCTTTTCATACAATCTGGCCCGGCAGAGGCATTTACGCTCGGTTCTAAGCTCTCAAAAATTGTGACATTGTTGGTAGATTGTTTTACAACTGGATGCATTGAGGTGCTCTGTGCTGTATGGTAACTTGGAAGTGAGGAGCAAACCACCGTATTTATATCTTTAGAAGCATTTGCGGCATTGTTGCATGGCTGTGCCACAGCTTGATGTAATGAAATTTTTTGTGCTGTACTGTAACTGGGAATTGCTAAGTTCACCACGTTGCTTGTATCTTTGGGAGCCGTTTCGGATGCCAGGCTAAAATAGACAGTTGCATTGTCATCATCACAAGAGGGTTTACTTATGTCGGACCGCATCGAAATGTTTGGAGCCGATTTGGTAGAATAACAGGTCTCCGGGACAGTGTACAAGCCGGTGGATTGTAGGTTGATTTTAGACGGAATACGCGGCTGCGATTTCGACTGTGGCCACTGCTCGGTATTGCATTTCGCTGGACAGCTATCATCATGAAGTGGTCTCACAAAGTGTGTAGGATAACGTATGTTTCCCATGGCATGAAGATCCTGTTTAAGGTTTGTTTGTGATTGATTATGCGCTTGGCGCGAGCGATTGTCATATAGGTGGGACTTATCTGTCTGCAAGATTTTGGTCGCACTCTTTGGCTTGTCATCGGGTTGCAATGACTGATCGAATGCCGTCTCACTACTGGCATCTTTATTATTTACGTCCGAACGAGTTTTCAGCAGAAAGGATAGGTTGGTTTGCACATTTCTAGAATTGGATGATGGGCTGGCGTCATCATTGATTTGTGGATGGCTGCGCTCGTCCTGCATATACATTAGAGCTGGGAAGCCTGCAAAGAAGATGACAAAAAAGAAACAGTTAGTTGTAGTTGGGCAAGATGTAAACAGTTTATTCCTATATTATTAAGAACATAAATCTCAATTGACAGCCATTTGGACAAGGAACTAAGCGAGAGCAGACAATAAAAGGTGGTTAGGTTTAAGTTTTAATTAGAAGTTTCGTTGTAGCGTTGTTGCGGTGGCGTCTTCAGCTCTCTAATCTCAGAGAGCTGTATTTGACGGCCACGCGTTATATTGGGCGCCGACCACATCTCGCGGTGGTACAGCTCAAGGAACTTAGCCTCGGCCTTCTCCCGACATGGACAGAAATCAAAATAGGATGTCTGACTGCATGTTTCACGCTCATCAAAACTAGAGAAAATTGTGCCGCGCTGTACACAACGGCAGACTTTCACATTTATGTGCTCCATATTATCCTCAAAGGAGCGACGCTTCCATGGGCACTGGCAGCATCCACAACTTCCCGGACAGAAAACGTTGCCATCTTCATCCATGATTGGGCTTGGCTCAAAGCGGCAAGGCGAACAATTTGAAAACTCTCTGTGCTGCGGCAGGACTAGATAATATTTTTTTAATGTCTCTAAGGGTTTTGGATCCCTCTCCACCGGTTTCTCTTCCACCTCTTGTACTATTTCCTCTAATTGCTTGGGCTCGGGCTCTGGCTCTGTCTCTGGTTCCGTTTCTGTCTCTGTTTCGGGCTCGTGTTTTGGTTCAGGCTCTGGGGGAATGGGAATCGGTACTGGCACTGGCACTGGCGCTGCCACTGGCTCCGGCTTGGGCTCTGGCTTAGGCTCAGGCTCAGGCACAGGTACTGGAGTTGGTAGTACTATAGGTACTGGCGCTATCACCGGTTTTTGTTTGGGACAGAGATGCGCCTTGCAGAAGCACTCAACTGAGGTAGTGCAGCTGCCGAAAAATTTTTCATTTTCAGCCTCTTCCATTGCAACTACATTACAATTATGATGAACATGATGATCACGATGACGATCACGACGCAGATGATGTTGACAGCCAACATCTTTGACATTCCTACCTGTGCTTTTTGGTGGTTCTTCGTTCGTGGGACACGATGCTGTACATGTGACCATTTGGCATGTATTCGGATCGAACTTGAGAGGCATTTTGACGGTTATCGGCCTGCCCTGTAATTGACAATTGGACCTCGACGTCTGTGGGTCGGGTACCAGGCGAGCCGTTATCTCTAGGGTCGCACTGCATGACTTCTTGTCTTGCGACTCAAAGTTTTTCAGCAACATTTCTGTAACATTATTGGCACGTGTAAGTACTTTTCGGAAAACCACAGGATCTATGTAGTTTTTATTGGAGTTTGTGTTGCAGCTGGCGTTGTCATTGCAACAGCTTTCGGATTTTGGTTTGTTGGTTACACCCGATTGACAGCTATAGAAACCCTTGCAGCTATGCCCCTCTTTTGGAAAGTCCGGGTCGCTAATGCTTATGCAATCGTGAAAGACATCCTCATCAATATCATTTCGTCTACAGGTTGGCGGGCGCTTTTGTGATTCGGAGGCGCACTTTTGTCCGATTTGTTGCTGGCGCTGACAGTGCAAATGAATGCATTTATCTGGTTTTGTGCACCGTCCGGATGCACTGCAAAGTGTTTTCTTATTTGACATATTCTTGTCCTTGTCCATTATGGCTATATGGACTATGGCTTTTATGTATTCCAACTAATACAAAAATTTACATGAAAAATTTTTTGTGTGTTGTTGCCTTTTGAAAGATTTGAAATAAACTGAACCCTGAATTTATTTGTCAGGCTATGCAACTGAAACGCTTCCTACATAACTTCTATTTATAAATTGTTACTTTTTGAGTGTGCTTATGTTATTTATCTTCTTTATATTTATCCTATGGTTAATTCGTCCTCTTTTATTAATACCAGAATCTCAGAGCCTATAAAACCTACAGGACATTTAGTGGCTAAGATAATTAACGTGTTTAAACGTTTTTTTATTAAACACTTTATGTAGAGTATGTAAGGATACGAGTTTTTCTGTATACATAATTCAATTTTCAGGTTATAAACAATAAGCACATATTTATGTTTGAACGTTAACGAGTTTTTTTTTTAATTTGCAATCGCAAGAGGTCGGTATACACTTGTGCGTACTCTCCACATCTACTCGGCATCCGGCCATCGCACTCGGCGTCCACTTTTCCTGTCACCTTCGCGTCGCTGAGCAGACCTGTGGATGGCACTGGGGTAGATGCAGGAACAGCCGTGCCTATCGCCAGCACCAACTCCCTTGACAGCAGCACCGGCCAGTGGCTTGGTGATTGGCTTGGGCTGAAATATTTTCACATTGACCTGACCGCTACACGGATCCAGTTCCATTGGCAGTTTCAGTGTCACAGGATCGCCACGCATCAAGCACTGTGCATCCGTGTGCAAACGTGCGGATATCTCCAGTGTAGCTGGATAGAAGCGACTGCAGGATCGCTGCTGCTCCTGCTGCTCATCCGCAACATCATCAGGGTGCACGCCCAGTCCGTTAAGAAGTAGTTTAGCGCTCGCGGCGGCACGCTGCAATATACCGCAAATATGCACAGGATCATCGGAATAGCTAGGCAAACATTGGCGGCATTGGTGCTCGGTGTGGCAAACATTTTTTTCTTCATCTTCACTCTCACTGCAGCAGTCAAAAAAACGTTCACCAAATTGTTGTTTCATTTTTTGAAGTTGTTTAGCAATTTTTTATTTACACACAATTTGGAAGCAGTCTGATACGAAATTATTTTTGAATTGTAACCCCAAGCAAATATATAAATCTGAATGTATAACAAATTATAAGTCGCCTCGCCAGCTGAGAGCTGACGCTAACTCTGGACAATTTTGGTTAAAGAACAAGAGCGTCAAGTCCGTTCACATTGTATCGTCAAATTTCATAGTATTACGGCGCTCCACCGGATAGTAGATGGTGCAATAGAACTCTGATTCAACCTTACTGTTATGAAAGCTAATCAGTCGTACATTAATGCGCTCCTCCAACTGCTGCAACAGCTCAGAGTTGTTCGGCTTGAGAGCAAACTTTAAGGCACGTACGCAGCCCAGAACGGCAACGAAAACATCGTAGCTTTCACAAGGGCGCAGCTTGTCTTCCGTGCACAAATCCTGCAGCAATTCAATGTGTTCACGAAATTCTTCGCTGCCTTCCCATAGCTGCAGTACCCGTGCCCTAAACACATTCACGCCACAACTATTGGTGGTGCCATCGTCAACATCTACGATGCAATTCTGCAACAACTCCAAGAATGCACGCGTTCGTACCGGCAGCAAGCTCAGACGCATCTCAACGCCTACATTCTCTGTTTGAATGCCGCATTCCTGAGTTGCCCATTGTGTCTGCAACTGTGAATCGCACGTTTGTGGTGATGCCTGCACCAGTTGACACTGCGATCCAATGGGTTCCGTTTGCACCATGCCATTGAGTTGCCTCTTTTCCCACTTTTCATCAATGATCAGCACATGGGCAGAAGGCGAACTGAAAAGCGATCGATCCTTTAGCGCCGTGTTCATGATGGCAGCCGAATGGAAACTTGCCCGCGCTTTGCTACACTTCAGTTTATAAAGGTTACATCGATTGCTGGCACCACTGCGTCGCACACGACTGCGGTAGAGGCGACGATGGACGAAGCTCTTGCACTGACGTCGCTTGCAACGCAGATCGGCTTCCTGTGAATCTGTGAGATATTCATCCAGCACTGGCTGTATTTCCATAACAGCCTCTTCGAACTTTTGGCCGTAAACCAAACGGCACAGCTTTGTGGGCATTTCACAAATTTGTTGCTTGACATGCTTGCCAATTAACATTAGATCAATGCTTTCATCAACTAATAAATTGGGCTCCCTGCCTAAGACGCTACCACCAGAAGTCCTTGGACTGCCACTAGGACCGTCTTCAGCGGGTGGTTCTCCTTCTTTAGGTGTTTCCGCTTCCTTGATATTTCCTGCTTCCTCAAGTTCAAGTTCAACATCAACCTCAACCTCAACCTTATCTTCACCCTCTTGCTTAGCACCCATATCACGCTCTCGCTCTTCATTGGTCAGGTTGCAATTGGTTGCACCTTCGCAATCACATTCACTCACCGGTGGATTCTTTGCAAAAAGTATGGTATCCGCCAGCTGTTTGACACTACATGCTATGGTCTGGAAGTCCTTGTGTGTGGGCAACTCACGT
Source organism: Scaptomyza flava (assembly GCA_030179655.1). Classification (NCBI taxonomy): domain Eukaryota; kingdom Metazoa; phylum Arthropoda; class Insecta; order Diptera; family Drosophilidae; genus Scaptomyza; species Scaptomyza flava. Next base: position 28,479,548 of record JARNME010000012.1, read on the forward strand.
TCTCGTCGCTGTAAGTGAACATAAAAGAAATATATTGTCGGTACAAGCCCATTGCAATATATTTGTATGAAACCCACCTCTAGATCTCTAAGGGCACAACCCAAGCCTTGACTGGCCGCTTGCAGATTCTGTATCTCATCCCGTCGGGCACGCTTCTCCGGCGTATCGTAGAGCTCATCGGCCAGACTATGTCCTTCGGGGCAGACACCCAATTTGCGCTCAAGTTTCTGGCACAGTTCATCTTTGGTGCGCAACTCATCCTCCAGACAACAGGCGCGCTCCTCACACGCTCTCAACTGTTGTTCCATCTCAGCGATCTTGGCCTCTAGCGTGCGCACCTCCTCTTTGAGCTCACCATTTGTAACCTCAGTGTGCATTAATACCTTCTTTATTTCATAGATTTGATGACGCAGGCAATCGGTTTCCGCTTTGAGCTGCTCCTCCGTGCTCTGCTGCAGCTTCTTAGCAAAACTGAGGTCGTCAATCAATGCCTGACTGCGCCGCTTTTCATTCTCCAGCTCCTCCGATAGTGGCTGCAATTGATCTTTTGCCAAATGCTCCGATTTCGCACGATTTTCCATTTCTAACTCCAACGCTCGGTTCTGTTCCATCAGATCCCTATGCTCTTTGGTGAGGCGCACCAGGCACGTCTTCAACCCATGCTCTGTCTCCTCCAGCTGCTGTATTTTCTCTGTTGCGGCACGCGAATCATCGCGCAGACAATCTTGTAACTTGTTAATCTTTTGCTTTAAACATGACTCCTTCATGCGGCATGCCTCCTCGCGCTGCTTGTACTCCCGCTCCAGATCCACCCAATGCGAATCGGCTGATTCCATTGCCTCATAGTGGCGCGCATTGAGCTCCTTGAGGGAGCAACGCAAAGTCTTGACCTCTTCTTTTAAATAGCATATTTCTCGTTCTGCGGCCGGATCCGATGAGGCAGTATTGTTGTTGTTGTTTCTTGCCTTGTTCGACGGCGTGTTGCATTGGCCCGGACATGCACCGGCTGTGGTACGTGGCGAGGATTGCTCATTGCCCATGTTGCAACTATTACTTGCTCTGGCCAAGGCCAGCAGTCGGCAGATTAGAAGTAGTGGCAACGATTGACGCAAGCTTTCCAACTGCTGCTTGGCACGCTGTCGCTCCGCCTGTAAATGCTCCAGTTGCGTCTCCGCCGCACAGAGATCCTCTCGCAATATCAAACACTCGGCACGGCAATCACGATACTTGCCGCCCAATGCGTCCTTACTGAATTCCAACTCAACGTTACGTTGTCGCAATATTTCCAGCTCCTCCTCGTTACGCTGCAAACGAAGTCGTGTATCGTTCTCAGCCTCCTCAAACTCGCATTTGGCCTCGTCCAACTGCGCGTTCTGTTCCACCAGCAGCTCCACCCGTTCGATCAGCTCCTTAACCTGTTTGTTTAGCTGCAATTCTCGTTGCAATCGTTCCGCCAAGTGCTTTGATTGCGTCTCACCGCTGCTCTCGTAGACAAGCAGCTTACCCTCTAGTTGGTTCAGTCGCTCCTGATAGTATTGCAGGTGGGGATGTGGCTCACGATATGTTTCCGTTTCCGTTGTATCGCACTCGACAAAGACGCCGCTCTCGCTAAGGCTGCAGTTGAGCCAGGCGTTGCTACTGATGTTGCTGCCCGGTCGCTGACTTTGTTGCTTGCTGGGCGTTGTAGGGGTACTGGGCGTGGCACTATTGCTATACGGTTGCACGGTGGCTACCATCCGACTGTGTCTGGGACGTGATTCCGATTTCGTCTGCAAACGGCACAAAAATAAACAATGTGAAGCAACTTGAATTTTATCTTTTGTATTTCGGTATTTAGAAAATGTTTTTTGTTTTCGTTTGTTGCAATTTCACTTAAAATCAGGTTGATGTAAAAATCATTGAAATGATTTGAAAAAAGCTGACTATCAGATATTTTTGAGAATTAGTTTGTTTTGCATACCGCTGACTGCCAGCTATCCTGTTCGGCCATCGCATCTAGATCCAACTGTTGCACGCACAGCAGCAACTGTTGCAGGCAACGTTTATCCTTGTCCTGTAATTGCTGAGCACTCTTACGCAGCAGATTTTCCAAACGCTGGCAATGGTCTTCACAGGTTCCATCCATCTAATTAATGCAATGAATAAACATTATTGAAATAATAAACATTTATATATCTGAAATTCATATAGGATCACCACCATATATGTTAAGCACATTCGCGCTATAAACTTCTTAGTTGATGTTAAGTTAAGAATTGAATTGAAAATCATGCTAAAAATCTGCAAATCAGATATTAAGAGCATAATCAATGTTGCAATAATAGCAAAATAAACAATCGAACGCTATTTAGTGAGTATTATGCATAGTTTTATGCAAGCGAATGAGTCACTTGGAGTTAAAAGGAGTGTTTGGAGCGTAGAAATGAACACCTGGATCTTTAGTTTCATGCAAAAGTGTGTACAATTGTTTGTCGTCCAGTTGAGTATCTATTAAAAGTTTGTTTGTGCAGCTGCTTCAAATGCAGACAAAGAATGATTAATGCACAGGGGGGACTTAAAAAAAATTGTTATGATCTACTTTTAATATTATGGTTTCATTTTCAACAAACTTAACGCATGTTAAAAGTTCACTATACAACTATATTTTTAATTTATCATAGTTATTTTGTCTACACACATTTTGATCTTTATTTTATCATCGAACACCATTGTATGCAAGTAAATATAATGATAATGATACATACAAATATGATCTACACATTTACAACTATGGGTACCGTTAAAGCGCATTCAAAATTAGCATTCGCTTAATGCACCACTGACTAACGATGCTTCTTAAATTATTTTCACTTTACTGGCACGCCTCCCTCAACTACATACATGAACGTATTTATGTTAGTATGTATGAATATGCAGTAATTACTTTTGACTATTGCAATTAAGCGAACGAATTAGATTTTCAAGCTAAACAACTTTGAAGCTTTGGCGTTCGGCTCTGAAAATTAAACGCAACAAACAAAGCGAAATCAAATGAAAATACAAAAATGGTGTGGTTGGAGCTGAGTAATATTGAGACAATACACAATAAACAAAGCCAAAACTTGACACATTACTAAAGATCAAACCCTTATACGAGTAACCAATTTAAATGTTGGCCAAAAACAGCGCTTAGACAGTTTGCCTTTTAGGTCGACGTTACAAAAGCTGTGGGCTTTAAACTTATAAAGAAGTTAAACTTATAAAATAAGTTATATTTATATAAATATAGGTACTTCATACATATATGGCAATCGATCACAAGTGTTTTATTAAAGCTTGGTAAGCATTTGGCCTAATGGTCACTTAACAATTACACTTGTTTATTATAACAACGACAACAAATCGAACAACACAAATAGTATAATAACAATAATGATGATATTGTTATTAATTGTTAAATAGTTTGCTCCAGTAAAAACAGATTCAGTTTATTTTATTATTATTTTTTTAATGCTAGTGTATTACCGTTGTCCGTTAATCAAAACAATTTCCGCACTGTCTAAGATGCCAAACAAAACTAAACCATTGTTAGAGGCACGAAGCAAACAGCTCAAGCAGCTGAGGCAGCTGACACAAACTCACAAACTCGCAAATAAATAAACAATACACACATAGACACATTGCATGCTCTTTTTCACTCAATTCATTCATAAACTCAAGCTGATCTTTTGAGCGCTTTTCGAAACTGGCTTTTGAGTGTTTTTTGTGTTGTTATGTTTTTGGTTTTTTTCTGTTTGTTTTTCGTTTTCTTTTTACCTTATCATCCTCCAGTTCGAGTATGCGAAACTCGAGCAGTTCGTTCTGTTCGCTAAGCTCATTGGCCTCACTTTTGAGCTGCACTTGCTGCTCCTCCATATCCTTAATGCGTTGCAGAAGCTCGTTAATGTGTGTATTATTGTTATTTGAAGATAGGGCGGCTTTTTCTGCAGTTAACAGTTCCTGTTTCATCAGCTGCAATTCGTTTTGCAATCGCTCGTTTTCTTTATGATAGATTTCTACTTCCTTTTGCAACTTGTCCAGATCTTGCAGCTGTAAGACAATGAAAATTAATACAAAACTTTGTCTTCGTTCGACTTTGGCTTTTTTGCACTTACTGCTTGCCACATGACGCCGCTGTCGGCGCCACTCGATGGCGGCTGTGGACTTATTGAGGGCGGTGCTGAGGACAGTGCTGAATCCGTATCCGAGTTGTTGTCCTGCAAAACAAAGCAATATGAAAATGTTTAAAACGTAAAAGTAATAATTACATATAAAACAAGTAAGAAGGCTCTAGTCGGGAGAGCCCGACTAGAAGATACCCTGAACCCAGTTGCAATAAATAAATTAAATTTATGTAAGACTTTGGTATACTGACTTAGCTTCAATCGATTAAATTCGATATCTCCGGTGTTTCTCAACCGATTTGGACGAAATTTTCAGAAAAGTTCTATCATTACCCATTACTTCAACCCTCATTTTGAGATTTTCCAAATTCGATATTTTTGTTATCGATATTATGTGTATATCGAAAACCAGAATAGTTATCGATAATTTGAAGCAAACTTGTTCTGCTTATGGTATAGGAGAACTTAAATACCAAATCTGAAGTTTCTAGCTCTTGTAGTCTCTGAGATCCACGCGTTCGTACAGACAGACAGACGGACAGACGGACGGACAGACGGACATGGCTATATCATCTCGGCTATTGATGCTGATCAAGAATGTATATACTTTATGGGGTCGGAGATGCTTCCTTCTGCCTGTTACATACTTTTGCACAAAACCATTATACCCTTATTTACCCATTTTATGGGTTAAGGGTATAAAAAAAATAATAATTAAGTTTAATACTAAGGAGGAGCAAGCCTTTTAATAACTTTTGTTGTTTTAAAAGGACTAAAAAAAATGAAAGCATAGCACTTGAGTTTTTGGAAGGATTCGATGATAATTGTTGATTTTTTAATAGCGGTTTTAAAGAAAAATTATTTGTATTTGTTTAGTAAATGTACAAAGAGATATTTGACAATTGCTCACCTTTGTTCTGTATTCTCTTGTTGTTGGCTTTGTGGCATCGTCGCTGCTCGTAAGCAGCGTTTCCATCCATGTTGTTGCTGGTGTTGTTGTTTCTCTTGTGTCGTCGCCAGTCATGATTTGTTCATGATTCATCTGGTTTGGTTGTAGTTGCTTTGTTGCTTTTGTTGTACGCATCTCAAGCGCTGATTTATGCACATTCTTTGTATTGTTGATTAGCTCAATATTCTTGAGTTGGGTTATCTATAAGAAAATAAACGAAGAAAATTGCTATCATGAATGCCTTGGTTTGTCTTTGGCCATTTAACACACAATAAGTCGTCCGGTCGGCTTTTAACTTGTTGCTGCTTTTTTGTTGGCTGTTGTTAACGAGAAGCGTGCAACAAGTGGGAACACATGTTACGCTGCCAGCGAATACAGTTATGACTTGATGTCTTGGCCCCATAAAATGCCACGAAATTGCCAATTCATTGTTAAAGACGGGCTAACTGCTTGATATTTACTATTTGAACGCATTCAAAGTTTGTTGACCCCAAAGAACAAAATCTTTAGAAGTGTCGGACTGACCAAAGCTCATATCAAACTTATTGTTATTCTCTCAGGCATTGTTGTGGCTAAAAAACATTGAATAGGTTTGCCAACAACCGTGAATTTGTTGTGCTTCAAAGGATTGAGTATGTAACTATTGTGTTTAAGAACTCATTTGAGGCCTTAACTAATTTTTAAAAACAACTTTACAGAAACTGAACCAATTTTCATGCAGTATTATTGCAATTTGTACAAATTATAAATTCAATTGATGCAAAATTGGAGCAACCTTTTTGCCATGGCTTCAATAAAAATATATAGTTTGCTTAAAAGATCGTTATGTTTACAATAAATAAAGATTTATATGTAACTATTTATATTATTTATTACAAGCATTTACAATAAGATGACTGCATCTTGAGTTCGAAGTTTAAGATTTTGTGAAAATTCTAATAGAAAATGTGGAACTTTTCTTCACATTGTTTCCAAAAATCAAGTGTTTACCATATTGCAGCCAAATAAGGTATAATCAGGGATATGAATGATCAAGTAAAATATAATTGTTAAATGGGGCTTCATAAACAATGTAAAACACGATCCACATGCTATCCAAAAACACATAAATGACTCAAATATCTTTAAGGTTTTTCTAAAAATTGATTTCAACATTTTTAAACGATTAGTCATTTAAAATTTAATGACTTTTGTTCCACTGTGCAATGATTTGGTAGATATCTTTTACAGTTATATGCTGCATATATCGTGATTCCTTTAAATCACCAGCTACACGCAAGTTTAAGACACACAAAAAATACAAAAAATATAAAAAATATATATATTTGGTTACATTCACGCCATCCCATTCGCTGTTTATCTATGAAGCATGTCACGAAGTTTCACGGTCACGGAGCGTGTTTGTTGTCTTTGTTGTCCCCCTGTTTACCCACCTTTCCATTTATCTTAACACTCCCCACATCTAGTTTGTAAATCATACAATCGAGTGGACAGGCTAATTGACCCCACAAAAGTAATCAAAAACAGCAAGGAAAACAAAACATAAGAGTTGAAATCACTTTCGAATCATACACGCCCATTTAGCCATATCAATTTTCATATGCATACATAAATATATGGTACATACATATGTACATGTATCTCTCTCACTTTCATGTCAATTTGATTTTTATGTAACACCAATTATGGTCATGTTATACGCATATAATCGTATATTGGCAAAAAGGCATTATGTTAATTTGCAATTGACCACAAGACTTACACACAAACATGCATACATACATATATGTACCTACAAAATACTTTATAATAAAACAATACAAAATAGGTATGCGCCAGTGAAATCATTCATCAATTGTGAAATAAGGTGGTCTACACCCAAATGCATACAAAACAACAACAGCAACAACAGCAGCAGCATAATTAGGCACGATGAAATGGGGTGTGGTCAGACGGGGCCCGGTGCGGGAGGGAACATTTTTTGAAATTAAAATGGGCATTGAGTGAGAAATTAGGTATTCTTTGATCACATTATACAGATGTAGTTAGCTTTACCAAATTAAATGTCCCAAGAAAAACCCTCAATCCGAGTTTAACGATACCAAAAATATATTTATTTACATATGTATGTATCTTTAATAAAACTGACGATTTGATTCGAATAGTTGAGTTCATATCATTTCAATGGATCAAATTCATATCAGGGGCCAGGTTCGGCACTCGACGGCCCTGATCATAATATGGACAGTACAATGACCAATCGCCTCATATTGTATTGCATCGTTTCACAAGCTCAACGCTATGAATACTTAAGCAGGCCCAAGACCCAAGTCTCCACATGGTCGAGTGATGGGGGGGAGGAGTTGTGTATAAATGCCAGCACGTCTTTGACAGCGGCGGCGACTGGCGGTTTGAACTGTTAACCGTTATGGTAATTTCTTGAATCAATTCCAAAAGAACATTTTGCGTAACGGCGCAAAGTTAACGAACCCCCAATCGTTTGAACGTGCCCGGTAAATTAAGCAAGTGCTTTTAACAGAACGACTAACTAACTGACTAACTGACATAAAGGCAGACAGACAGATGTGATTACTATATCTTTATCGAGCTGGATGTTAATGTTGTTGGCATCTTGCAGATGAACAGTGCATCAAGTTAATTTTATGCACTTGAATTTTTTACAAACTTGGCTCCATATAAGCATAATATTTTTTATATCTTATTTCCGTTAATAAATAATTATTAGCTACTAAAGTCAAACTTCCCTATAACAAACTTCCGTGCACAGAGTTTTCTATGAAACGAATTCATTTACAGAACGCTACAATTCGGTTCAATTCTTGATAAAGAATTATCTCTATAAGGAACATTTTTCTTAAGATTGAATTTTCTATGCAATGAGTTTAAAAAAATGTCATAAAATATTGTCTACATTGAAAACATGCCTTGGGGAAGAAATTTATATATAAATAACCCCAGGATAGTTCTATTAATACAATAGTTATGTTGATTTTGTTTCTAACAATTAAACCCCATAGACGATTTTGGTGCACTGTGCGTTTGCAACGCTGTTTGCAACGCGATGCTGCCAGCGAAGTTTCAAGCGATTGTGTGTAAATCTGTCGACAAATTTCAAACCAACTTAATGTGCTATATACTCTCGCACACAGGTTTTTGTTTTTTTCAAAGCACAAGTGTTTGGACTTGTTGATGTTTGTTTGTTTGTGTTTGTGTTTGTGTTTGTGTTTGTATTTGTGCTGAGACGTCAGTTGTTTGTTTGCACAAGCGACAAGAAAACAAAAAAAAAATAAATAAATAAACACAACTAGAGGCCGTCGCGCCGTTTGCAGTGATTGTTTGTGTGAAATGATTTTCCTTTCTGCCAACAGAGAGCGGACAGGTTTCACTCGATCGACTGCAGTTTTTGGGTAGCGTTCCGGGTTCGACTCCATCCCGTTGCACGATTACGTGTCAAGAGAGTTGCAACGATGCTTTATATCAACAAAAAACAAATTTTTATACATACTTATATATGGACTTATGAATACAAACAGACATCTGATCGGTTTATTTATGTACGTACATGTGTATGTTTGTATTTGCATTTGGCATTGTAAGACAGGTTTGTCTGCATAAAAACAAAACAAACAAAAAATAATATATAAAAAGAGCCATTGCTTTGATTTGATCTTGCGAAAGCGAAAGTTTTATATGCGCTAATGAATTATATTGTATATCAATATCGACCCAATCGCGATTGGGTCCAAAATATTCCAGCCAGCTATAGCTAATTGATTAAATGAATGGACAAGGTATTCTTATTATTATTGACACGATGATCATTAATACGTGCATTGATTAACCCCATATAAGTCTGTTCAAACAAACGTGCTTGTGCCTTTGCTTAATCCCAGTGGTTAAAACTGTCCGAAACTGTCATCTTTGCCTTTCCATTTCACAAAATAACAACAACAAAAAACCAACAAAAGTAAACAACAAAAACGACGAAAGCGTTAATTTCTCCCTCTTATACACACTCTCGCTTGTCAAATGTTCGCCAAAATGTTATTAATCACATAATCATAAGTCAAGCTCATTGGGATTGAATATAAAAAAGCTGGAAAAAATTCATTGCACAAGTTGACGATGAGTTTGTAACATATCTCAAACACAACTCAACATTACTTGGACAAGTAGTAAAATAGTTGAAGGGGAAGACAAATGAAGCTTTTTTGTCTTGCATAAAGTGACGAAGGTTTACCCAAAAAATAAAATAAATAAAATTAGCAATCGAAATCAATATTGAGATCGAATACATTACACGGCATAAATGTAATATATATGTGTAAATTTAATGTTTCTAGAGAAGTGTTAGGAGAAGAATGGGTAGCTAATTAAGCGGCCCTCAATGAAATTGCGCTAGTTTCGAAGGTTACAAGTCAGGCTTAGCTTAATGGATTGCAAATTTTGGGACTTAATGAAAATGGTAGCTTAAATAAACAAATTTCCTAATGTGTATGACCATGTGATAAAAGATTGTGAAGCTTATTCAAGCTTGGCTAAAAAAAAAGGACATAGTATATTTGAAGCTCGAATGAAATTGGGAATATTTTATGACTTTCAAATAGTTTGTTCCTCCCTCATAGGTAACAGATCATAAAGAAAATCAACAATTCAGACTATGAAAAATAGAACAGATAATATTTACATATGCCAATTGCAACTTTATTAAAAGAGAGAGAGTTGGAAACTAGCAAAAAGAAAACATCAAAATAGATTTACAAGATAATACTATCACACCGTTTTCCCCCTCTGTGTATAAAAGAAAAAACACTTTTCAGTACACGATATTCCATTCAGTACATTCAGCTATTGTATGCGTAATGAGCGTGAATGAATGCATTAAAAATGTCAACAATGCGATTGTAGTCATGAGTTAGGATTGTTCTCGACAACAGCTACTACTAACTACATATACTAGTATTTCAATACACTGTTTCACACTTGAAGAATAAATTTGAATGAAAATAGTGTTTTTTTTATTTGATTATTGTATTTACCTTTATATCACGACAATCGCAGTAGTAATCCATGGTTAAACTGATTTGATTATTCATTAAAAATATGCTATGAGTTTTTATAACATTGTCTCCAAATATTTTCTCTATATTTTCACTACAAGCACAAAAAAACACACAAAATTTATAGACCCAAAAGACAAAAAAAAAAATGTCAAGTCACAGCGATTTGCATATGGTTCACATTTCACACACCCCGTTTATTTTCTAGTATGTTACTATTTGATTACTTTGCATATTAGAAACTTGAATCTCAGCTTGTTTTTAGTTTTAAGCAATATCATCATCATCATCTGTACGATCATTATAAGCATTACAGCTTCATTTTTGGAGGGGGCTACGCTTTTACTGTCGTTTGACGATGACGATGAAGATGGCTAAAAATTTTGCAGCCAACGATGGTTCAGTGTATGTGTGTGTGTGTGTGTGTGTGTGTGTTTGTTAGTTTATGATGTGTGTATGTAGATATCGTATTTAAAATAGCGTTAACATTTAAAAAAGATTTTCACTGACCCCAATTGGTGGTGCATACAAACTCCCCACAAACACACAAACACACAGAAACACACATTTATATATTGATGCTGCCGTTAGTTGTTATTGTTGTTGTTAGATGACATCGTTCGGAAGTTGTTATAAGTGTTGTTGTTGTTGTTGTTGCTGATGCTGCTGCACTTAGTGTATGCAAATATTTGATCTTACTAAAAGTCTGTCGGAATACTAAAAGAAAGAATTGTGAAAAAATGCAAATCGCAAGATTTCGATATGCTTCGATAAGCCCATCGCACAATTTGGATTAGTTTGCATATCAATAAAAACAATTACAGGCGGGCGCAATTAATGAACTGTAAAATTAAATTCAATCAGTGGAACGAAACGAATCGGAACGATCCATAGACAATTAATTCAAATGCAAATGGCACTACTATTTTTGTACCTTCTGTAAGCATATCTGAGCTGCAAATTTGGTAAAATTATGAGTGCTCCCCTTTCATTCGCGCCTTCTCCCATTTCCATTTCCCCCCTCCCCCTCCACCAATGCAAAGTATACGGTGCGTTAAACTTAACAGTTTTGCAAAACAATAGGGAAAAGTGAAAGACAAACTGTAAATATGTAGTATGACAACAATAAAAACCACTCTGGCGATTGTTGTATGTTTGTTTGTATGTAATATGTATTCATTGATGTACAAAAGGTGTTTTTTTTTTTTTGTTGTTGTCGATTTAGGCACACACACAGACACAATGCACTTGGTTTACTCTTTCACATTTGCGGCACTTTGAAAAGGCCAACGAATTTCACCTAATTATAAACACACGTTTGAACCCATTTTCAAGTTGAGAGTAAATATATTAATAGTAATTTCATTTACTTGGCATGTGTTTCATGTTAATATTGTATTATATTTATAGCTGCCCTCCAACGGTCGCCTCGAATAATAAAAATAAAAACTCCGTACACTTAACACTTGGCTGCTGCGCGGCAGGCGACAAACGAAAAACGACAAAGACAATGGCGACAGCAACGCACTGAAAACGGGCCATGCGCACCTGCGATGCCTGCGAACTGAAATTAAACTGAACTCAACTTGACGTCGACGACGCGCCGCTTGCCATCGGCTTAGGCCTCCTCATTCATGCGAAGTGTGAGCAGAGCAGTGCAGAGCAGCGCAGCGCAGCGGCGTCTGCGCTCTTCACTCTCTCGAGCCAGGTAAGAGAAAGTGAGTGTGAGTGAGTGCGGTTGTTTTGTGGTATATGCCGTTTGCATGCGTTTCAATAGTACTTTTGTGTGCGTCTGTGCCAAAACCGGCTTTTATGTGCGCTCTCTTTTGCGCCACCCGCTCTCTGTTGCGCTCTGTCTGCTCAATCGACTTGCAACACTTGTGCTGCAGTTGCCTGCAGCATGTTTGCTGTCGTTTTTTTTTTCGTTTACCTTATTGCTTTTTTTTTAATCGGCGTCTTCTGTGCTTATGCCTGGCTGTCTCACGTTTCAGCCGCGTAGCAGGTTTTTATCGCAAGACGGCGATTGTTGTCGTTGGCCGTTCTCATAACTAACGCAAAATTATATCATAGATCATGCCAATCGCGCATAACCGAAGCAGCAGCCAGCGACAACAGAAAGACAAGTACAAAGCAAAGAAGAAGAGAAACAACAAATCTGATACACATACTAATGCGGATAAATAAATATCTTCATGAAGTTATCTGGAGATAGATCTTTATGAGCGCTTAATATTTAACCTGTGTGTGTGTGTGTGTGTGTGTGTGTGTGTGTGTGTGTGTTGTTGTTGAAAGTGTTTTGTTTTGTACTTTGGCTTGGACAAGTTCAAGTGTCTGGGCTAAACTTCAAGAGTTCAAAAGACACTTGGCTAAAATGGTCATTACATATTTTTATTGTTGCTTTAACAACAAGTAATTAAATGAGACTTTGCTTTGGCTTAGCATTTAAAGTACTTACTTAATAGCTCTAGGATTATTAAGCTATTGAGAATCAATCATTTTTATGTTGCTTAAAGCTTATGGACACAGTATGATAAAGTATAGAAAATCTTAAGTGTCGGTAAAGTTTCAAAGTCAAGCTTTAAGCAAAATATGATATAAAAATAAAATCTCTCTAAAAAAGATAACAGCGTATTAAGTCCGATTTAAAGTTTAACATAATTTAAAATATGACAATGGTAATTAAGAAATTCCTATTGAAATATTCGATTAAATCTTTCAAATTTTTTTTTTTATTCAGCTAGTATCATTAACGAATCAGAAGCTGGTAGAGAGGGAGGCGACTGCAACCCTGCAATAATTACTGTACGCATTCAACTCACCTCAGTTGTAACTTGAGCCTGGTGTAGGGGGTTCGGTAGTTGTTGTAGTATATCTTTTGTGTCTGTTTCGTTTTTAGCTTTTGTGGCTATTGTAATTGTTGGTGTTGTTTGTATTTGTATTTTCGTAGTGGGCTTCTTAAGCTTTTGATGGCTTGTTTCGTTCGTTTTGGGTTTCGTTTTGGCTTCATTTTGTTTCTTGCCATTTTGCAGTGTCTGCAAATCCTTCTTCAGTTGTCCTATATTACGTTCTTTGGTTTTGATTTCCTCTAGCTGCAAAAGCGAAAAGCAAAAAACATAAAACACAAGTTAAACACACGTTAACATATTCATTTAACATCAAGACCCACATCGACGCGTACAAAGTACAGCATGTGTATAGGTAAAAAAAAATAAATAAAAATATGAATAAAAAAAAAGTTGTCCGTCCGCTTCTAGTGCTGCCTCAAGTTGGGTTCCTCACGCTGCGTTTACTGTGCGTAACTTACCAAACGTGTTATTTCAATTTTGGCTGACTTTTGTATCTGAGTCAATCGGTTTTCATATGCAGTTTTCAATTGACGCATATCAGCTGCCTTGCGTCTATCAGCCTGCCCAATGATCTGCAAGAAATCATCATCACGTGTGTATACAGTACAGGTTTTCAGTTTTGCGCAAATTGAAACCACCTCTAACAAACTCATAACATTATCGAACATCATCGCAATAACATCAACAACAAAATTGGGGCAGCGGCGTTAGCATTTTTGACATGCTGTTAGTGCTTTGCACTTAGTTGCATTTCCATTAACCAAACGAGACACATAACACAAAAAACTAATAAAAATAAAACAACACAGCTTAAAAAACAATATTTGCTATCTGTCAGATATGGCCAAGCATTAATGGAATTAGCCACTGGCTATAAAAACAAAGGTCTCCACGAGAATAGTTCATAGTTTACAATGACAACTGCAATCGATTGGTTAAGTTTGTACCTTCTGCTTTCTGGTGTACAGCTTTTAGGCGCTGAGAATCATATTCTCTTGCCTGATAATGAGGATGTTGAGGATTCCATTCTCATGGTAGAGGTTAGCAAGATCTTGTGTCGTGCTCGCATTAAAGTTCTCTTTGTCTACTTTGAGAATCAGGCAACTCACGATCATTCCGGTGAAATACTGCGTCAGGTGACCAAGTGTGATATATCCTATATATCACTTCGGTAAGCTTTGATTGCAAAGTACAATTTAAGTTTCATTGTACAATTGTTTACTATTATTTGCTTTACCGACTTTTATTTGTAATTCTTTGTCAATTTGAATGATGTTACTTTTATGAGGCTTCAAAATTGTTCGACATTTGGCCATATGTAAATCCTTATCTTCTTTTGACAAAAGGTTTTATATAAATTCTTTTTCGTTTGCTTTCAAATTTTTCGATATAGTTGTAGAAAAAATTCAAGGTTTCCAGTTTAAACGACAATAAAAATGCTAAAAATAGTCTGCTCGAAGCTTTGCTGCTTCTTTAAAGCTCTACTTCCTAAAAATATAACTTTTTTGTCACTATTGCTTTTTAATTTATTTATTTTATCTATTTATCTATTGTCAATATATAATAAAAACATAAATGTCAAATAATAAGACAACTGTTTTCGCAAATGTAATTAAGTTAGTTAAAAAACCGGATTAATTTAAATTGATTATTGATGTTTTCAAGTTTTACTGTAAAATACCAATTTTACTGGATTCTGTTTTTTAAATATTTATTTCAATAACATTTGCAAAAACAGTTGTTTTTGGTTTTAAGAAAAACATTAATTTTATTTAAAATATTCCTATTCCTGTACACAGAAAAAAATTTCGTCCACTGGCTGCTGTTAAAGATGATGGCATTCTAATGTACATGGTAATGATCATCAAGGACATATCGCAACCTTTAAAGTTATCGTTGATTAACAAAAAATCGGCCGCCAAACATTTGTCGCATGTCATTCTGCTCGTTAGAAATTCAGAGAAGCTTTCGTTAAACTGGATGCGTGCAAGTTTTCGTCAATTCTGGACCATATGGCTACTGAATATAGTCATCATATTTTGGCGCAATGATCGCTTGCATGTGTATCGCTATAATCCATTCACAGATGACTTTCTGCTGCCTCTGCCTCTGGCGAAAGATGAGCTGCCAACGCTGGCGCAATTGTTTCCCAAACAAATACCCAATATGCAACGTAAGCCACTCCGGATGTGCCTCTATATGGATGATGTGCGAGCTATATATGGACCAAATGGCAATATAATGGGCACTGATGGACTACTCTCTAGATATATAGCGCAGCGTTTGAATGCCACTAGGATTATCACACGACCCATGTCCTTTTATGTGAACAACCAAAGTTCGGATATTTGTGCCACAGAGTTAGCAAATGAGTTCGATGATGTGGCGATGAATATACGTTTTTTGGCACCCGAAACATTTAAGAATCACGTGGAGCCAACAATCGCTCATAATCGTGATGATCTGTGTGTCATTGTGCCCAAGGCCAAGGCAGAGTTGCTCTTCTGGAATATCTTTCGTTCGTTTGCCTCTCTGGTCTGGTTATCCATTGGTTGCTGTGTGCTCCTCGCTTATGTCTTCTGTAAGGCACTCAATTCTCGCAGGCAGAGCTCTTTGGCATTGGAATTATTCTCCTGCACATTGTCGCAGCCAGTGGCACATGTAACAAAGAAAAGTTCTGTTTGTATATTCCTCATCTTCTGGCTGTATTTTGGTATGCTGATAAGCACTGCATTTCGTGGGAATCTAACGAGCATGTTGGTCTATCGCAAATCTCTGCCGGATATCAATGATCTGGGCATGCTGGCTGCATCGCCTTACCGAATCCTTTTACGCCCACGTCATATGAAGCACATACAGCAGTTCTTGAGCACTGGCCACGAGCATGAGGCAAGGATTAGGCAACTAATGCATCAGGTTTCGGATAGCGATCTTGCAGCTGCCTTCAATCGCAACGATCGCAGTGTTGCCTATTTGGAGAAATATCATATTGCATCGTTTCAGGTGAATGCACGACAACACATGCGTCTGGGACAACCGCTTTTCCATCTAATGGATAGCTGCCTGGTGCCATTTCATGCGGTCTACACGGTGCCCTATGGCTCACCCTATTTGGGTTTCATTAACACACTGATACGTGGTGCCCACGAATTTGGATTTGAGCGCTATTGGGATCGCATTATGAATGCGGCGTTCATCAAAGCCGGCACTAAGGTGTACAATCATCGGCATCGGAGTAGCAGCAGTGGCGACGATCCGGTCGTACTCAAACTGGAGCACTTCCATGCCGTATTCTTTTTATGGGCCATTGGCATAACGCTATCGTTTATTATGTTCTTAGGGGAGTTGCTGGCACATAACTGGGCCATGACAAAGCGCAAGCGTGAGCGAAGCATGCAAACTTAGAACATTATAAAAAAAAAATCAAATAGACACACATGCATGCATAAGTATGTGTTGCGTACAGGTCGCTCGAGAATAAGAACACATTTATGTCAGAGGCGTTTCTCATATAAACAAACAATATTATTTCTTTAAAATTAGCTTTGGTAAAAGTCTAGCTTTCCCAAAAATATTACGGTTATCCTCGTGAATAAGATAGATTTCATACTAATGCAATCTATCTTATATATACAGTAGAATTTCTTTATTACGAACGTGTTACAAAGTTTTCTATGTAACGAATTAATGTCCAGAACATTACAATTTAATGCAATCAAAAAACAATTCGTAATTTCGTTTCGCTCCTTAGAAGTTCGTCTGTTTATATAATAGTATTTTTCTATAGCTTTATGTAGTGTATTTATTGTGCTTTATCTGTTGTTTATTTTCTTTAAATGTTTTTTTTTTTACTTTTGTTCTAATATTTTTTATTCACCAATTGGATAGATTTGCCAATATTAAGCTTCTTGTTATCGAGCGTTATGAAAGCATACACTGGGGTGTGTATGTATTTATTTATGCATGCATTTTGCAAATGTATAATACCTGGGTTTTTTCCTCTTTGGTTTTGTTTGCTTCCTTTAGCACGGCAATTTCATTAGTCAGTCTTTGGATTTCATAGTTGATTAGGCCTTCGGCGTGACTGTTGGCCGCTTCTACGGTCAACTCGTTGGGTTTCTTCGTTAAGTTACATTTCTTCGTTAACTCCAGTGTCTGCTGCAGTTTCTTAACATCGCTGCGCCATTTACGGCTGTCGGCATCGTTTTGCGCCCTGCAATTGAAAATGCCGCCACAAATAAGTATCGATTGCACAATTATCGAGCAGAAAAGTGCTATCGCGTTTGCTGCTTATCACAGACGCAAACAGCGTACAAGTTCTGAGCGCAGATAATGCAAGGCAAATAACAAGTGTCATTGTTGATTAAAATAATACATACCTTAAAGCGCGCACAGCACTGCGTTCAGTTATCAGGCTGGACTTTAGCTTTGAAAAGACAAATACAATCAGAAGTTATGAATGCAATTTATGTACATACTATTTAATTATAATATTATATAAATACCTCATTGACTTCTAAGCGCAGCTGCTCGGCAAGTGCGTTTAGCTTTTGAATTGTGTCTACATTCTCCTGAAGTTTGCGTTTAAAACGCTGCGGTGCCGTTGAAAGCACATTAACGCCGCCAATAATAACGGGACGTTCGACTTTATTACTCTGCTGTTTGACTGGAGGTTTTGCTGCAGGCGAGTTGGCATTCTCGCATGCACTGCCATTATTATCCTTGGAACGGCATTTTATATTTAAATGTATGCCCTCGATGCGTGTGCGTTTCTCTTGGTTAACGGTATCCCCAACAGAGGTGAGCGATGCGCTCAGTTTTTTCTTACGTTTCAATTTGTTTTTGCTGGAGACTTGCGTCTGCCAGTCTTCATTTAGGTGCTGGAAGCTTTGTTTGTCTTTGGAGACCTGCTGCGGTTGCTCCAATTTACGCACTGCCCCATTGTGGGGCATTAAGATGTATGCGCTTCTCTCATTGATCCCTTTGCTAGAGGTCGTATTTAATTGATTTTCAGCCATTTTTTGTATGTATGCATTAACTTTTTACAGTTATCGTGCTATATTTTCAAAAATTAAGCCGTCGTTATATTTTGTTTTTTTATTTGTTATATATATATACAATATATGTATATATTGCATATGCGGTGTAGTCCGACCTAACCGAAAGTCTCGTTATATTTCACAACCATTGGAACCACTGAGTTAATCATTTAGGGTTTATCTGTAAATATATTGAAATAAAAAGAGATTTAATCATATTTAGTAATTATACTTGATTCTGATTAAATAAGATTCTCCTTGAAACTATACCTTTGTATTTTATTGAAGTTTTTAAGAAACTTTTGAAGACACTCTATCCTACGCAATTATAATTTCTCTTATATCTTTGCAACATAAACATCTACATACATATATGCATGTACAACGGTTGTGGTTTGGAAATCTGTCTAGGGGAATTTGTCAGGCTTCCTTAACAATCGTTTGCTTCTCTTAAAATCACTATTGTTACAGTTTTTGTTTGTCTACTCTATCAACAAGTTCACCCCCATTTATTGATTTATACACAGCAATGTGGCAGCAAAGTTTCTTTCAACAAAATGTAGCACACATGCACAAGTGCACAATCTAGCAACAATACATACTACACTCTAGTTAGTCTTACTAAGTATGTTTTTGTTATATCTAGTACAATGACGTCAAGCGGCGCGCCTTTTATTCAATGATATACTTAGTGGCACCCCCGGTGGTTCTGTAACAACAACAATAAACACGCATGAACATCGCATTTTATGATGGGCCAATGGGGCAAGAATTTTGTACATTGTTCATGCATCCGTTTTATACAGAATATACAAATGACTAAATATCAGGCTGTATATATGTAAACATTATAAAATTCTATATTGAGAGCGGTACAGTCGATCTGAGGGCCTTATTATTTTATGAGTTCATAGAGCAAATGCTCTCGAAAAAGTTCCCACAAGATCATCTTTATCAAGGCCATAGATCTCTCTCTCTCTCTCTCTCCATATATATAAACATTAATAATGTATTTGCACTTGTGTACTCTCTGATTATATAGAGACAAATGGATTTGTAAATGCATTGAACGACTTTAAAAAGTTTTATTAAAGTAAATTATTAATACAGAGATCATAAGAAATTGAAATATTTTTGGATTCTTCTAAGAAATAAGGTAAGTTTCTGATTATTAGCCAGAATCTTGGTTTTAATTTTCACCTCACATCTGGTAAACTAAAGTTGTTGTTATGATGCGCTTCATGTAGTATATATAATCGTTTCAATATATAAGTGAAAAAATATCAAACTTTTTTTAAAATAAATTCTGACAGCTTAATAAATGACTATTGATAATTTATGACTTAACTTGAATGCTTTTAATTAGAAAATTTCTTGCTAATAAACACTAAACTAAAATATTAAATATAAGTATTTTTATTTTCTTTTGTGTAGAAAAATTACAATTATTTCATTTGTTTGTTTTCCTATTCGTTCAACTCATGTGCTCAAAAAAGTTACTTTAAAGCGCTCATGTTGCACATAATTTTTTTTTTTTCAATTAAATTAAAAACAATGTTTGGCTACGAACGCAACTAAATGAATAAAGTGTTGAATTTGGGTTGCAAACACGACATGGTGACATCACACGTGACTTGCCTTTCCAGCTCGCCCACAACAACCATCCATCTTCAACCACAAATAGTAATAAATTGACATTGCGATGAAAATTTTGCACAATTTGTAAAGAGTCTTCATATATTGAGTGTCATAAACATAAATACTTAAAAGTAAAGTGAAAATGTGATTTCGAAATGAGATGAGTCGTTAAAAGAAACTATCTATAGACTGTTCAAATGCTGATTCATTCAAAATCTTGCATATACGCACCATTAACATTAAAAACCTTGGATCATGTAGATATTTTATCTCTGAACTAGAACAAATGTTTTCGGCATGCCTCGTAAATAACATGGAAAATAATGTTGCTTTTTGCTCTCACTCCACTACCGCGTTTTGTAATATGTATACAGAACTTTAATGTTTATTTACTTGCGGTCTTGTTTATGCATTTTATTTCTCGCTGTGTACTCCGCAATGACGTCAATATACATATACTAATGTTTATTTTAGTATATATTCCGCTGCGCGTACTCAAAAATTTGCTCGTTTGCAGAGTAGCAGTTTAAAATCTTTTTCCAATAAAGTTCTTTAAGAAAACTTTAATAACTTTTTCGAAAAACACTTTGCACACTTTTTTCAGACAAGTCGTTTAGTATAACACGTAGCTTTCAATATTTATTAATAATATTTCAGCTACTGCCAAAGGTCATTCGAGAAATATATATGTATTTTTTTTTATTAATTTATGAATTTAAGAATTACTATTAATATGACAAAAAAAAAACTTTCTATTCTAATTGCTGTTTCGTTTCGCCTAGCGGTAGCGAAGATCTTTCGTTTCGGTCGGACACCGATTGACTAAACGGACGCCTCGAGCTTTTCTGTGCTTTACACAATTTCAGCCATTTAATTAAAGAAAGCTTTGGCATTTATTGATGCATTCTTAATGTGCGTAAGTATGTGGTTGAGGGGGGGATTCAATTCAAATCTGTTGAAAGCTTTTGACCGGGAACATGCGAGTTGCCGGAAGCGGCACACTGATTGAACCTTAAGCATTTGTTTTGACTGGATTCCTAAACAAAAACAAAACTGTTGCTGCATTCCTTATTTCTGAATCCTATAAAAAGAAAGCAATTATGAGCAGGCTGCGAGCAGCTGGAGCTTTACAAATGACACATAAATTTTTGACAATGACTTAACGACATGTTGAATGACGGACACAATTAGAACAGATAGATTTTATACACATGCCGTGGACCTTAAATAGTTTTAAGTTTGTCATCGTCAATAAATTACAAATTATTATAAATTTTATTACCTTTTGTTGTAAAACTCATTTGTAAATAGCATAACTGCAATTATTACATATATACTTACTATATATACTTACTTTTTAAAATGCATTGTATTTCGTTTTTTGTTTTTTTAGTTTCTGCACAGTTTCAGTTTTGTAATCAATTTCTTTCAGCTCATTTAGAACTTTCACTTGGCATCAATGCCGGGACAATGTTTTCGATAAAGCAAACGTTAAGCAACTAAAATTCCAATTTCATTTTGAGCAAATTAGATTTAGGTGAAACTATTTGACCATAGTTGATAATATTGAAATTGGTTTTAAAATAGCTCCTCTTTGCTCGAAACAAACAACTCACTCAAGTTGAGCGGTCGGAACAAACTGAAGCATGCAACACATTCTAAAATGGAATACGTGTGTCCAACGACGAGAAAAAGATCGCCAAATCTTTTATATAAATAGATAACAAATACGCAGCTATACTTGAAGTTTTTATTAAAAAGGGGACAATTACCTTATTACACTATTTGCTATAAAAGGTGTTCCAATTGAGCCCATTGAACAACTTTTCATAAGCAACTTGTGTAGGCTATGGTAAGATAATCATTGAAAAGTCATCTTAATATTATATACACCAAGTTTGTAATGTGTTAAATTTAAATTAACGCGCAAGCTGGTCAAGACATACGTCACAGTTTTACAATCGGTTAACAACAGTAGTCGATAATAAAATACTCCATTTGCGATACATCATCGCTTGAAAAGTATTTGCAGCTCTGAGCCTTAATCGATAAGATCATCGATAGCCTGTAAGCCTGCCGCTTACTCATTGCGGAAAACGTGAAAGAAAATCATATTGCCGCCTGTCTGCTACCAAAATTGATTGTTTTAGCTAATATTAACGCAAAAAGGCAAATAACATCACTTAAATATGGTAAGTTAATGTGTAAATTAATGCTAAAAATGCATTATAAAAGTAAGTAAGAATTAAATAAAAAAAATTTAATTCACGTTAATTATCACCATGTGCGCCTCGTGATTATGATAAAACTTTAAAGGGTTTTTTTTAAGTTAAAAGCAGCGTAATAAGAAGCATTCTTAAAATTTTGTTATTTGCTTGCATTGTAATGCAATTGTGCATCATGCGCCGCTTTCGAAACATAACCTTCAAAGAAGCTTCTCGCAAAACTGACATCTGTCAAAAAAAAAAAAAAAAAAAACGGCTGACTAATTTGTTGTGTATTTTTCCTCATATGTAGCAGCCACAAATTGTGCTCCTGAAGGAAGGCACCGATTCGTCGCAGGGCAAGCCGCAGCTGGTATCGAATATCAATGCCTGCCAAACGATTGTCGACGCTGTACGCACCACATTGGGTCCTCGCGGCATGGACAAACTGATTGTGAATGCACAGGGCAAGGCGACGATATCCAATGATGGCGCCACCATTATGAAACTGCTCGAGATTGTGCATCCAGCAGCGAAAACATTGGTAGACATTGCCAAGTCACAGGACGCCGAGGTAAGAATAAAATTTGATAATAGTCTTATTCAGTTGATTGAAACCTCCACATTTGATCTACAGGTGGGCGATGGCACCACATCGGTTGTGCTGCTAGCCGGCGAGTTTCTGAAGCAGGTCAAACCGTTTGTGGAGGAAGGTGTGCATCCGCGTATTATCATCAAAGCCATACGTAAGGCACTTCAACTCTGCATTGAGAAGATCAATTCAATGGCCGTGCATGTTAAAAAAGCGTCGAGCGAGGAGCAGCGTGCACTGCTGGAGAAATGCGCCGCCACAGCCATGGCCTCCAAGTTGATACATCAGCAAAAGGATTTCTTTGCCAGAATTGTTGTGGAAGCTGTCCTCTCGTTAGATGAGCTGCTGCCCCTAAACATGATTGGCATCAAGAAAGTACAAGGTGGTTCTTTGGAGGAATCCCAGCTGATCTCAGGCGTCGCCTTTAAGAAGACCTTCTCGTATGCCGGTTTCCAGATGGCACCCAAATCCTATGAGAACTGTAAAATTGCCATGCTTAACATCGAACTGGAGCTGAAGGCCGAGCGCGACAATGCCGAGATTCGTGTGGACAATGTGAAGGAGTATCAGAAAATCGTTGATGCCGAATGGCAAATTTTGTACAACAAACTTGCAAAAATTCATGAATCCGGCGCCAATGTGGTGCTCTCCAAGCTGTCAATTGGCGATGTGGCCACACAGTATTTTGCCGATCGCGACATTTTCTGCGCTGGTCGTGTTCCCGACGAGGATCTTAAGCGCACGATGAAAGCCTGCGGTGGCGCCGTCATGACCACAGCAAATGACATCAAACCCAATGTACTCGGTATTTGCGAGCATTTCGAGGAGGTTCAAGTGGGCGGTGAACGTTTCAACCTATTCCAAGGTGCGAATTCATACATGCTTTAAAGTTACACATTTATTTATTCTTTCACATTTGCAGGCTGTCCGAATGCCAAGACAAGCACACTGATTCTTCGCGGTGGCGCCGAACAGTTTCTTGAGGAAACAGAACGTTCACTGCACGATGCCATTATGATTGTGCGTCGTTCGATTAAACATGATTCTGTTGTCGCTGGCGGCGGTGCCATCGAAATGGAGCTATCCAAGATACTGCGCGACTTTTCGCGCACCATTGCCGGCAAGGAACAACTGCTGATTGCTGCGATTGCAAAGGGACTGGAGATCATACCGCGTCAGCTGTGCGACAATGCTGGCTTCGATGCAACCAACATTCTCAACAAGCTGCGCCAGAAGCATGCCCAAGGTAAGTTCAAACATTAAAGTGACTCCTAATTGTCCAGTTGCAGCTTTGATTATGTCAGCCAAAAATAGTAGTACATGCCAAAACTTGTGTGCTGTGAATTTGTTTTATACCAAATGCTTTCCAAGACCTATGCGTTATCTAAAACATTTTATATCCACTCGAGTGTTATATATTTAGTGATCTTGATCATGAAAATATATATTTAATAAGGATAGATTTTAAATTAAAAGACTTCTCGTTTATTTTATTTAATTTTCAACTTATTAAGTTTTAAACTGATCCAAATCAAAAGTCAGAAGTTCTACTGGTTGAGCTGTTGTTCGTGCCACAGTCGAAAGCATGGATATATACATAATCCTGGCGAATCGGGGCACAAGTTGCACATATATTTAGTGAATTGCATCATGCCGCCTTTGTTGCAATGCCGGCAATTCTTGCGCAGTGATTTGCCATTTCTTTGAATCAAAACCAACTCGTGCTTAGCCTCCACACTATTGCCTTCTGCTGTACCAGTTCGATTGGCTGTTGTTCGCATCGATTGATGATCCAATCGTTTTTTGTTATTGATGCTGCTTGGAGAAGCTACAGCTGCATTAACTGATGCATCGGGCACATGTGTTGCTGCTGCGGTTGCTGTTGGGTTATCCTCCTTAAGCAGCGACTTGATAATGGCCATGCGAAACTCTGCATACGATTTGAGTTTGCTGGAATCATTAGAACTGCTGCTGCTGGTGCGCGCTGGCTGTGCATTTGTTAAATACAGTACGTAGGCATTGTATACAAATACGTTGAGCATATAAATGGATAGTTGTTGCTGTCGTTCCAAACCTGAGCAGCTGGGATTATAGCTTATCAGTTTCTGTCGCATTGATTGTGGCGACTTAAGCTGAAAGTCCAGTTCCTGTATGAGTTTCGGTCGCGCATTTATCTTTTGCATGGACAGCTCTTTGGCATAGATGGCCAAACAGTCGGAGCTATAGAAATACACACATTTATCGCGCCTTCGCCACTTGGCCATCATAAGGGGCGTTGGAGCATATCGGGTGGCAATGCTATTCGCTGTCAACTGTTGATAGACCAATGCCTTGCTATTGCCATAACGATTCCTGTCCAGCAGTCCGCTGCAATAGGTGCCAAACTTGGCCAGCTCATTGGCCAGTCCATAACTGCCATAGTATTTGCACACATAGACGCTGTGGCCACGCATCAGTCGCGAATGGAGTAACTGCAGCGCCAATTCATTGCGTTGCACGACCAATTGCCGTGAGTTCCTTGCCAGCTGCCGCTGATGTAGCTCCGGCAAGATGCGTAAAACTAAGCCATTGTGCTCGGTCAATAGATGCAAAAGTAATGCATTGAAACGCTGCTTCTGAGGCAAATCCTGTTGAAAGCAAAACTGTTGCTTCCAGTGTATGATGGGCTCATTGAGCACCAGCTGCTGTCCGCACATATACAACTCCGACATGCGTGCATTGTAATAGCTGATAAGTTTGCCTGCTTGTCCGGCAGCATGGCAGTCGGTGTCATTGTTGCCAACAATAAGATTTTCAAAGCTAAGCGACGATAAAAGCTGTTGAAAACGTTCCTTTGACATTTTTGCTGCAAAGCCAACAAATCCTGGATACATGTTATCACTCCAATAATCCAACAGTTGCGGCAACTTTATATCACTCAATAGTAAACAGAGTCCTACAAATGTTTCCAACTCTTCGGCGCTGGCATTCGTCACATTGTTGTAGCCTTTTGCAAGTTGTGTAAAGAACTCGGCTCGATTGCCCAGCAGCTGATTGAAGTAGTAAGTTGGGCAGGCCAACTTTTTTAAGGCCGTTTGTCCAGCAACAGGCGTATTGAATTTAAAAATGAGACGCGGCCTTGTCGGCTGTGCTGTCCAATCCGGATCATAGTCATCAGCCTGATCTGAAAGTATCAAGGTTTATAAGGGAAATAACTTTTCATTTGTCTTTTTACCCTCGCAAAAGACATCACTGGCAGCTCCAAAATTAATTTCTGAATAGCCATCATCATCTGAATCACTTAACTGATGATCCAGATCTGGTTTTATATCCTCTACTCCAGTTTTCGTATTTATTGTTGTTGTTGTTGTGGGTGTTTCTTTTTCTTTGGTCACGGCCAACTGCAGCTGCAGCTCTGTCAAATCGGGTTTAATGTCCATACAATCGTAATCGGCCAGCGGATAGCTGCTGGCCGACAACGGATCCGTTTTTACATCTAAACTTTGGCGCTTTACCGGCGAACGGATATCTTGGCGCGGTTTTAACTGTTGCTTGCGCTTGCGACCCGATGTCGACATTTTTCATATATGTATACAGTTTTTATATTTTTATATTATGTTTTTTTTTTTCGTAACTTGTGCTGCTTTATGCTGGCTGCTGTCTCAACTAAAGTTCTTTTACCGACTAGCGCGTGTTTGTCTTGGCAGCTCTTTCGTTCGACACCGGTTGTGCATAGTGTGTGCTCTTTTGCACTTATTAAATACATTGGCATGTTTGCGACTTTGTCTTGCGCGCGGGCATTTTTTAATGGAGTTGCCAATGTGTTGAAAATTGTATTTTCATGCTAGAGATGTGCGTGCCAAGCACGAGAGTGAACATATAATATTTATTAATGTATTGCATGTTTAGTTTTGTACATTATTAATTTATCATATTGTTTATTTATGTATACACAGGTGGCCAATGGTATGGTGTTGACATCACCAAGGAAGACATTTCCGATAACTTTGAGCAGTGCGTGTGGGAGCCATCGATCATTAAGATAAATGCACTGACGGCTGCATCGGAGGCCGCTTGCATGATCCTCTCTGTCGATGAGACAATAAAGAGCCCCAAGGCCGGCGAACCGCCAATGGCCGGTGCCGGCGGCATGGGCATGGGCCGTGGGATGGGCAGGCCCATGTAAAAAAAAATTACACATTCAAAAACTAATACAAAAAACAGTTAAAACAACACTAAACATCAACAAAAACAATTGCATTTCTCTCTTAACACACTATATCACACGTATTAATGGTCATAAATCGCTGGCTTTTTTGTTGCACCTTTTGAACAATCTATTTAATAACTGACCTACGCCTATGTCTAATAAACAGAAATGAAACATTGTTTTTCATAACACATACGATCGTGTTTTTCTTTGATCTTGCGTTGGCGCTGATCTTAAATATCGCATATATGACGTTTGTTATCCCGAATGCAGCAAGAGGAAGTTAACCAAACCTTTGAAAAACGCTGTCACAGCATTTAAAAGCAAGGTGCGCGACAGTTAAATTGGAGATTGGAGAACGGTAACACGACGGACGGCGCTTAACAGCTGTTCAAGCAATATGATAATTTTTATTTTTCAATGTTTTATTTTAACTTGAGCTATAAAAATCTTTTTTGCAAGGAGTTGAAAAATATACTTTTTGCTTTATCGACATCAGATTTCTTGAGTGAATAAGTATCTACTAAACCAACTTTTTGAGAGGCAAAATCTCTAACAATAAGAAAGCACAGTTAGTGAAATTTGAAAGGTAAACCATTTCTGCTATAACAAAAGGAAAGAAATCAAATAAATGGTTAAGTGGTCAATATAATGACGACCAAATCTCCGAAAAGTGGACAAAAAAGTCTAAGTATCTATTGTGCTAAGGAACATTTATACTATGTGGAAGTACTTCGTACATTTTTGTATTGTAGTTTCAAAGGCAAATAATGAATCCGAAGTCAGTGACATTCCAAATAATTATTGGTACAAAAATATATTTTATTACACTAAATACTTTAAACAAGCAAAGTAAACACTAATGGTACAGTATTTGTGGCTTTAAAATGCATTATTTTGATTTATATTCATACAACAAAGTCGAAGTAAATGATGAAAAACTGACCTAGGTCGATAAATTTAATTAAAAACTAAAAACAACAAAAAATACATGCATTTGTATTTTTCACAACACACACATGCCCACTCGCTTTTATTGCAACCATCTGGCAACTTTTTAGCGACTGCCGTGCGCTTTGCTAGCGTTTTTCACACACCGCTCGCATCAGTTCTTAGCTGTTTTGTAGACAGCACGTTGCTTGCGTGCGCGTTTTCTGATAAACTCGCACACAAAACAAACAAATAGCAAATATTGTGCCGCATTAATAAGCTTAATTTTATATTTGGCGATGGGCAACCATAAAGTATTGAAAACTGCTGGCATGAATCTCAGATATTCCATGTACGATTTTATTGATGCGGTGAAAAAGCATCACATTATTTGGGACAGAGAACATAAAAATTTTCATAATCGTGAATTGCGCGATCTGGCCTGGCAGCAGATTGGCCAACAGCTGTGCAAGAATTTTGAAACTTCCAGCGAGCCGGAAAAGCAGGAAATAAGTAAGATATACATAATTTCCAACGCAGCTGAGCTGCACAACAAACTACTGTTTTAATTTTCCTTTCGTGCAGCAAAAACATTGCTCAAACGCTGGAAAAACACGCGGGACAGTTATTTGCGCGTTAACCGTTTGCGACAAAGTGGCGAAGAGATCTCTCGCGCCTCTTACATATACGAAAAGGAGTTGTGCTTTCTGCTGGATGTTAAGACTGAAGACGAGGAGACGATAAAAGCGGAGAAACCAGCGTTGAAACGCAAACAATATCGCTCACAAAGAACGTATTCGAAGCGGCGTCGTGAGCTTGAAAGTCATAGCCCGGTACAACTGAACAATGAGGCGACAACTGTAGGCAATACCTTAGCCGAAGATGGACTGCAAACGGTGCTGGATACTCTTAATTACTCAACAGACACAACATCAACGTTTCCAGTTGGTGCTAAGGTCGATGCAGCCAGCCCTTCACCTCATATAGACCCGCACAATGCCAATATTGCGACAACAACTACAAACCCTGCAGCTGCAGTCACAGCGGGAACTACTGCTGATCCTGATCCTGATCAGGCATTTTTCGATAGCATTAAGCCGCACATGCAGCGCATGAGCAGCGATCAAAAACTGGATTTTCAAATCGAAGTACTAAAAATACTACGCAACTTTAAGCCAAAATGATAACAATTTGATTTAAGTAGGTTATTTATAAATGTGACTGAATTGTTAACATATTAAACTGTAATAAAAACAATAAAATATATAAAAAATCCACAAGTCTTCAATACATGCAAAACTTAGTATGGTTTAAACTTAAGATTCCCGGCATGGTGCTAAAAAGTTTGTTATTCCAGATCGCAAAAGAAAAAACATCGAAGAACAGTAACAGAGACAAACAGCTGTTGCTGTTAAAAACGATATCGATTGCCGCAAACAATCGGTTAATTCTGTGTGATAACAGAATGAAATCAGCTCAAAGAAAAACCAACAAAATAATTTTTATTGGGTATTGCTACCGAGCTTTTGAACGCTGAAGTCAAATTACAGTTTTCGCAAAAAAGAGAGGTCGTCCATCGTCACTTCTTTTGACAATGAATTCAGGAACTTTGTCACCTTCTCCATCGACTCCGTCATCACCAGCTTCTTCTGCGGGCTCTGAATCAAACACCTACAAAAGAGATTATGTTGCCGAGCCTGCAAAATCCCTACGATTTGATGGTCACAATCATTGGCTAGAATGGGGAACAAGGGGCAGATGTAGGCTATGCAACACTGGGTTTCCAAGCTGTAAATGCAGCAAATGCAATGTGCACTTGTGTTCCAATCCTCAGAAAAATTGTTTTGTATCCTACCATACATAAAATGAAATAAACGGCAAAGAATCAACTTGTATTATAATTTATAGCACCATTGCCCAATGTTGCCTATACGCAACATCCTGGAGCTCTTGAACCAGAACACCTAGTACATTGAAATTTTTGTCAGTTGATATTGAGGTTAACTCTATCTTATAGCCAGCGATAGCAGTTAAGAAACTTAAACCTCTGTGGATCTTTGCGCAATTCAGTCACAATGGTCCTTGTATTAACTCCTAAACCTTTTAACCAAATTATTTATAAGCACGGATAGAACTCTCAGCCTCAGCATTTATGCTATGTTTAAATGATAAACATATGCCGTCAAAATGAAATCAATACATTTTGCATGGTGCATGTGTTGAAAGCGGTTCGACCAGTTTTTGGCCCATAAAAAACATAAACCGGTATGTATGTATATACAATAACATACAATGAACTTGTACATAGTAGAAATACATGCATATGATTGTATAAATGCATGTCGTGATTTTGCCAGTGCTCTGCAGGATGTGTATATTAGTATGTACATAAGTGTTTCCTTGCATGAGACAGTTTTTTTTTTTATCGACAGGGGACGCCATGAACACACGAGTACAGAAAATAATTGATTGAGTATCACATTTTTAAGATAAGTGTCCCTCTTCTGCATTGATGAACATATGTACATACATACGTACGTATGTATTAACAGCCCGCATAAACAAATGTGTATGTTCTTATTGTAAATTAGTGTTGCAACTGCGAGAAATTTGGCTTTTTTATAAGAGTCTTAGAGGAAGAAATGCATATCAGTTGTTAGCAGTTTTTTTTCGGCTATACTCTTCGGCTACACTCAAACAAACAAAATTAATCCGAATGAGCAACTTTTTATATTTTATTAAATACGCAACACTAAGTGTTAGCAAATCTTAAGCAACAATATAAATAATTATAAATAGTCATTAAAGGAATAGAATTTGAGTGTAACTTTAATCTAGCCTTTTTTGTTTGACAACACTGATTTACATAACATGCTTTCACGTTTTTTGTGGTGGTTTAAGGTTTCAGGAATATCAGGACGGAGCGGGACTGGCTGGCTAGGGGCAGGGAGACCGTACATATATACATTGTATGTATGCATCTATATTGTGCCGTCTGTTCTCTCAGTTTTCGATGAACCCGTGGTGTGCACATAAGCAATTGATCTGGCAGCTGCTGTTTCTCGGGGTACTCTTTATGCACCGTTGACTTTTGTCTGCGGCTACTACCTGGAATCCTTCTCTCGCATTACTTTCATATGTATGTATTTATTCCCAGTGTGCGTAACGTATTTTCCGAGGGTAGATTTGGGTCAGTTGAATACTGAGTTCTGAGCTCTGAGTCGGAGTCTTTTGTACCTGTATCAATGTTGGGCCTTGCAGTGGATATAAAACAATAGCCGAATGGTACGAGCAGGAAGTCTTTTTTATGTGAGGTATTTTTTCTTTTTTTTTTAATGCCACCTTTTGCTTATTGTTACACTTAATAGGAGTCGGCTTTTGTTTTAACCGACTCTACTTATATACAAACATGCATTTAGGAAATATAATACAAGTATTTAAACTAAATCTCAGCTAAGAGTTTGTTCAATGGATTTGAGGATCAGCTTTTCTCCGTCAGAACGACCTGTGTACTCTCATATCTAATCCAAGCCTCGTCCGCTAGCTTCAAATATTCGGTGACTTCTTGATACTTTTCCAGCAATTGATATTTCTCCAATGCCAGCTTCAGCAGTACAAACTCCAAGGTACGCTTGCTACCCGAACTTAGATGCCTGACCAGTTTTATATACTTGCGCAACTGCTCCACACGTTGAGCAAAATGTCCATTCTCCAGACTGGCATCCACATCGTTCACATAGCGCAAGGTTTTTTTAATGCTTGCAGCTAAACTGTTGCTTCTTCCCACTAGCGGAGAAAGCTCCACATTCAGCATTTGTACCGCTCGCTTTGTGTTCTCCAAATGCTGCACTGCATCCACATTGTATTGCGCCTTCTCGGTCCAGAGTTGAAGTGGTGCATTTGTACTTGAACTGGACTCGTTGTCCTGAATGGATAGCTGATTATTGTCCAGTGAGATGGACTTATTGATCAGCTCGGTAGAATTCGCCGGCTGTTTCCCATGGAAATCCAACGAATAGTGAAAGAGAACGTTCGCCTATTATCAAAAGTATTCTTTATCAAAATGGAATTGGTTTACTTCAAAGGATTAGGTTTTAACGTACCTCACAATGTTTTACTGTAAATAAGCTCAGAACAAGCCAAGTGGCAACTGTGGCGACTGCTTGGGACATCGTGCAACGTATGGGCATTGCTTGAAATAGTTCAACTGAATTTATGTTCGATGTGGGACTGATAGGTGGATCACACCATTTTATAAACAGCACACTTGCCGGCTTCAACAGAGAGTTCAATTGAACTGATAAGAGATTTACTATAAATTTAATGTCAGGCGACAGGCGGGCAGGGGTCATTCATCTGTGTGTATGGCCTCCCTCAGAGAATTGACGATTCACGTGGTTTGCATTCAGTAAGAATTTCAAAATGCTTAGCAATTCATAATGTCAGGGCTGCATAGCTGGTGAATTTGTATGGGAGAATTTATTAACATTAGTATATGAATGAAGCTCATTAAATTTCCGACTGTGCTATTATCAAAGGCTACAACTATAATACCATATTAATAGAAGTTATTTTTCTACTGTGAAAACAAGTCCATATAAACTTATTTGCATACATAAATACATTTTTGTTTGGGAATTTTTAATTGTAGGTAGACTTTTCGCCAGCACTGTCATTTATTTCAGATACTATAAAATATGCAACTGCATATATTTAAATGTCCCGCAACGTGCTCTTTAATATTTACATATGTATGCATGTATGTATATGTTTTTATATAAGTTTAAAAGTGTGTGTGGGGGAAAGCTTTTGATTTTAATATTTGAACAAAGCGAAACGTGATGGATTACCGTAAAAGCATTCTAGAACCGTTTGTTTTGTATGTATGTATATAGTAGTACATACATAAACACGTTTGCATATTAATACACAATATGTAGTATGTGGCTGCATGATTTGAACAATTTTTTCCTTCAAGAGTTCGCATGGTCACACGTTTAACATATGCATGTATGTATGTACATACATACATACATATGTATCTCAACATACCTACATATGTACATTTGTACATATACATGCATACGTATGTATGCACATAAGTATGAATTTGTGTGTGGATTAAGCATGCATATGAAATGATGTCTTATGTGGCTATTAAAAACGATTATTTTATTTTGCTTAAGCTTGCCGTAAGTCACGTAGGCCACCAAAAGTCTTTGTATTTCATATATGTATGTATGTGTGTATATACTTGCATACATATGTATATACACACATACATATAAACTTAAAACTAAACTATGGCCCTGCTAAACAAATTTCTATATTGTATGCATATATGTATAACGTACATATATATGTACTTATTTATATGTACATACATTTGCGTATATGTACATATTAACAATATATATGTAAATGTATTTATTTTGGTGTGCTTATTGTACATTTTTGTTTCAGTAGATCTCTAACTTGTTAGTTTATTTTAAAAATGTTATGACGCTTTTTTTCAGTGTGTTTGCATCTGATTGTGTTGTGTGTGAGTTTTGATTAGTCTGCCATTTTGTGTAAAACATGTGCTGATTTCTAAACAAACGCAAAAGTGTGCACCAAGAAAATGTTTAAAGGTGTATGTGTATGTATGTATGTATATGTTCGTACGCACATATTCAGCTTTGACAACAGCTTTCTACGTATGTATACATACAGTTTTATATCAACCTCACACATGCATACATACATGCCCACACGAATGTATGCATTTGCATCCAAGCTAAAGCAAAAGCAGCGCCGTCAACTGAGACGTTGGCAGCACAGCAGCAGCATTTTAAAACAAAAAGTAAAAAAGAAGTAAGATTGGTCTAGTCGGGAAAACTCGACTACATAATACCCTGCACCCTTGACATACCGCGTTATTTAACTTCAATCGTCAATATCTATACCCGAACTTTTATTTCAAATCTGAAGTCTCTAGCACTCATACAGACTGATCAAGAATATGTTGTTATGTGTTCCTTATGGGGTCGGAGATGCTTCCATCTATCGTTCACACACATGTGTATTTTCATACATTCGTAGAAAACATAACACCCGTTCTATGGGATCAGGGTATAAAAAAAGAAAAGCAAAAAAGTCCAAACAATACAGAATAGCAGAAACGGCAAATCAATAGAAGAAATTGCGCAGCAAAAATAATTTATTCCATAGCTTGCGAAAAAAATAATTTGGCATACGTGCGTACTTACAACTGTATACAAATGTACATACATATGTACATACATATGCATGTAGTTTATTCATACGCATAAACAAAAATATATACAGACTTGTATTTAAAAATTATTTTTATATTTTTCAGCGTTAACGTGTGTCGCACGTAAGCGTATGTATCTACATATCTGTGTATGTATGTACAAGTGTACAACCAAAAACTCGCTGAGCGCCAGGTCGTCAGAGACCAACGCTTGTAAAATTGAGCGATGTGTGTGTGAATGCCCGCGTGTGGGGTATGTACTTACATACATAAATACAAAAAAACAACTTTATGTACATAAGTATTTATATACATATGTATGTCTGATTGTAAGTGCGTATGCATGTACGCATGTACATATCTTACAGATACAAAATTCGTAGAAAAGTTTACGGACCAAAACACGCATATGTATGTATATACACATGTATGTACGTATATAGATATGTATGCATGCATGATACGATTTGCGCTCCGGTTTTGTTGTTTTCAGTTGTAGTTTTTTCTAGGCTTTTTGCTTTTATTGTTCAACAACAACAACAACAACGTGAACTCAGATTCGCTATCACGACAAACGTAGGCAGTATGCGGCCAATGGGGCGGGGGGCGAATTGGTTCGAAAGAGCAAGAGCTACGCAAGCATTTGCTAGCCAACGTCAACGTCGACTCGTCTATGCCTTCAAATATATATGTATGTATGTATGTACACAAATACAACTGTTTGCGTGTATATGTATATGTTTGTGTTTGTGTGTCGGCCCCAGCCCCTTGCTCCACCGTGTGTTTGTCTGCATGGTTGATTGTTGATTGCAATTATCGCAAGCACAGCACCATAAATGAAGAAGAGCAACACAAAAACAAAGCATAAGTATAAACTGTTACGCGTTCGCTGTGAAATAGCACACAAACAGACTCTTTGTACGTATGATGTATGTATGTACATATGTACATATACTTCATTTTATGTAAGTGTAATCTGAAATAGTATGTATGCACATACATACATATACATACATAATATATAAATGGTACAGATCGGCTTAAAATGCATCGTTACTTGGGTTTATTGGTTTAAAGATTACTTTTTATCTAATGCACGTAAAAGTTTGTTTGTATAGTAAGTGCAAATCGGAAGCTTCAGTAATCGAAAATTAATTGGTATATTTATGAACACACAGTACATGTATACATGTATGTATTGTACATATGTGTATGATTTAAAATAACGGGTTGCTTAACTCAGCTAAACGCTGTATGTATGTACATTTGTAGATATACTCATGTATTCATAAACATTCATACATATGTATGTATGTACATATACAAATTCGTTTGTTTTTTTCCTTGCTCGAAATGATTTCGCATGTTGAAATAAATCGGACACACATTCATACATTTGTATGTATACATGTCTATACACGTGTTTGCGTATGTACAAACATACATATGTGTGCTGTGTTTGGATTTTGCGTAAATCCAGTTTTTATTTAGCGACAACGTCTAAAATAAACAACTTTAAAGCTTCAATTTCTTCCTCATCTTTGTGGTAGATTGTGTTTTGTTTTTTCCAGCATGGCGACAGACTCTAAGCGAAGGTGATGTGAGGCACGTTTACAGTTTTAGATTTTGTTTTTGGTCTGGTCTGTTTTTGTCAACAAGCATGCAAATTTATCTACACACGTACATACATATGTATGCCAGCTAATACTCATGACTAATATACTAAAAATACTATTTAGTAGAGCGTAGTAGACCAATTTAATGTGTTTTGGTTTTGTTTGAATTATTGTATACCTTTTGATTTGACACTGAGTTGTTGTTTGCAGGGGGTATTACCCACTTACCCGCTGAGTCAAAACTCAATGTTTGCATTGCCTCCGCTTTCGTTTTTCCACACCGCATCTATGTATGCGTTCAAAGTTTTTTGCGGCCATTGAAAATTTCATAATCTCTTTGTTTGATAAATTTGGTGGGGAGGGGGGGGTTTCAGTACTTTAGTAAATGGGAATGCGGAATTTGGATTTTTGGTTTTAAGGAATTGTTGTTGAGACTAGGGATTGTACTTTAATTACATATTTAAATCAAGCATATACATACATAGTTTTAAAATACAAATCTTTCCTTAAACAAGTAATCACATTTAATATACATTTCAGCTCATCATGATGATAATGCACGAATTTTTTTTTTAGTGTATTTTAGTTTGTACATAACTCATTATTTGGCATATGGCTACCCTTACAGACTGTAGAAACATTTGTCTAAAATTTTTTTTACATGTATTAATATGTATTTGTATTTATTTAAATCTTTTGAACGTTACATTTTCAAAAAATAACCTCTCAAATTGGTCAATAGAAATTATTACGTTTAAAAGTACATTATTGACTTTACTTGTTTGTTTTGTTTTTTTTTTATATTCATGGATAAAAACACGAATCAAAAATATTAGAATAAATCTAGAATAAGTTTTTTCTCGAAAACTGAATAGATAACTATATTTCTACTACGTTTTTTTTTTTTTCTGCAAGGGTGTTTAAAATTTCATCACGCCAAAAACGGTTCGCCTCCAATGCATTCTGCACATAATGCACTTTTAAAGCTTTCTCTCTTTCCATTTCTCTCATTAATCGCTGCGTCTAAGTATATTACTGTGGGTATTGGCAGTTTCAATGCGTCGTATATATATATGTATGTACATACAACCATGTGCTACACTTTTTAAAAAAATGTTCCAAATCAGAGCCTGAAACATGTAAGTATGTGTGTGGAACACATGTGGAAACCATGCGACGTCACATTGTGGTGTGTCGAATGTTGAATTCTGCCGATTAACTGTGTATGTGTGGGTAACTGTGGGGAGATTGGGATTTGCTAAGAATGTTGGAGATAAAGCAAATAATAACACAAATTTCAGTTTGTTTTTTTTTTTTTTGAATTATACAAAGCTTCGATAAATTACTTTACGAAAGCCGTGTACAATTGTTTATTTTTTTTTTCTATTGTTTTGTTGGTTGGGTTGTTCTTTTTTCGTTTTCTTTAGGTTCTTTTTTCAAATGTTACAAGTTGACTTGATTAAAACACAATTCCAATATTGCTCTAACAATTTTTCTCTTTTCTTATAGTTTCTTGAGAAACTTCATCATTCAGTTGTACAATTCTTTTTGTGTGTGTGTGGTCCATTTATTTATGGTTTAAGTGTGTGTTGTGGGTTTTTTGTTGTTGTTTATAGCTCTCAATTGTTTTTTAATTAATTTGTAGTTATAGTAGACCGGATTTAAAATTATATAGCAAAGTATCACAAAAAATTGCAAATTAAATTGTAAATTAGATCAATGAAGAAATTAAAATATTATATATTCATATATGTATATAAATATATATAGTAAGAACGACAAATCTCTGCTTAAAAATGGTAAAAAAAATAATATTCGAACTTCAATACAATATTTTTAGTTGTTGTTTATACAATTCAAAACGTCATGAGTTAAAAAAAAAACAATGAATTCTTAAAATGTTCGCTTTGATCTTTTTGATATTTTTTTTTTTTATTTAACTTCGAATCATGCGACTTTGGACTTTGCCTTATGGGGCTAGCTCTTAATGGCCCCGAACTTTAAAATGGAAATTAATTTGTACTGATTGGTGTATTTTTTATTTTAAAAAGTTATCAAAGCCGCAAACGTGGCAAACGACTCGAAGATAAGTAAAAAAAAGAGTTGTAAACACCATTGGCGTTAATTTGGTTCGGGTATACTTTCTCTATAGTTATTATTAATTGTAGTGTATTATGATATTTAGATTTTTGTTGTTTTACTTTTGGATGTATCAAATGTAAGTTTTGCTTAAATTGACGTCCTGTATCAAACTTGTTGGTATTTGTTTGTTTGTTTTTTTTTTTTTTTTCTTTAAATAGATTTATTTTTAGATAGCTTACACTCTTAAAAAAATGCAAAATTCTGCGCGACAAGATCTTTGAGTTCTCTTCAACTACTCTCTTAACCACTTTCTCTTCTGTATGTATACGTATGTATGTTGTGTAGGGATCTATTAATTTTAGTTTGTTGGCAACTGTCGAGCACTGCTCAAACATTTTTGCTTCATAAAATACTCTTAGTAGTAGTATATAGTGTGTACATATATATATTTATGTATGTGTATGTTTGTTACATTTATGTGTGTGTGTGTGTGTGGGTGTGTGTTTGTATATGTGTGGATTTTTGTATGTATAGTAACTTGAAGGATACAAGCTTTAAAGCTTCCAATTTATGACAACTTGCGCTCTTAAGTAAATCTAAACAGTAGTGCATGACTTTTTTGGCTTTTCTTTTCAACATTAAAAACTAACATCATCATCATCATTATCTCTTTGTTCATTTCGTAATGTTTTTCTTTCTAATTTAGCTGTAGCAGGAAGTTAAACAATGGTATGTAATGAAAAAAATTACAAATAGAAAAACAAATTTAACTTTTAATTCAAAATTGTGCTTGATTTTCTTAATTCTTTGCTTTTTTGGCTTATCACTCAAGAAGCCAATTCAAATGGCAACAAAATAAAAAACAACGAAAGAAAAAAACATTCGAAAAGAGATTATCACAACAAAACTCACGCTGCGCTTTGTTCATTTTCTTCTTCTCTTGTTGTTGTTTTACATGCGCAAAATACAATAACTTTGGATATTTTGGGACACAGGTTATAGGTTTGGGGACATTTCTTAAATTATTTACATACATATTAATTATTAACAATTAATATTAAATGCTAATAATGAAAATAAGGTACTGGGTTCAAGTGTTTTTTTTTTTTTTTTTTTTTATGTGTTTTAATAAATGTGTTTTTTTATATATGAGCATCAACGAATTGTTTTACATAAAAAGTAGTAGTTTTTTGTCACCCTCCTCTCTAACTCTTAGCATATTATCAGCATCTTACATAAAGCGTAATTTTTTAGGGGGGGAGATGATTGCAACAAAATTTCACAATTGTTAATTATATTTTTTGAAAATGGTTTTTTTTTATTTGCGGTCTTGGCTTAAGGCGCAAATCTCAAATTATTTGAATTTAAAATAAAATGTTTGCGCCAGCGCCAAGGAACCTACAAAACGAAATTGTTTTTAATATTTGAAAAGTATGTTGTAAGTTTGATTTTATTATTCTCTACATATTTATAGTTTTATGTACAATTCAAGAATGTTTACAATAGAATTTAAAGCCATCTTCAACACATTTAACAATGGTTGTGTTTACATTTCTTTTTAAGTTTTTGTTTTTGTTTAAAAACTAAAATTAATGGAAGTTACATATGCTATATATCAAATTTTCGCGTACAAAATACGTGAGGCTGGCGCTTAAGTGTGTGTGTGTGTGTGTGGTTGTGTATTATGAGTGTTTGTATGGTTGTATTATATGATATCTTAAGGTAGAGAGGCCATTGAGTTATTTTTTGTAGTTAAGGTTCCGTTATGTTTTTGTTTAAATAATCTTTTATAGGCAAGTTGAATGCATTTTGCGCTGCTGCTGCAGCGTTGAGTTTGTCGTTGAGCGGTTTGAGCGCTCTCTTCCTCCTTTCTCTTTTGTTGTTTTTCTTTTGTTTTTGTTTTTTTGTTGTTGAATTAGTCTTTTGTGATTTGGTGGGTGGTATTATTATCGTTATTAATTGCTTTTATTAACATTTTTTGTATTATAATCATTTTAAAGGTTTTGTTATGTTATGTTTTTATTAAGAATTTCCATCCTCTGTGCTCATCTCAATCTCTCTCTCTTTATAAACTGTTTATCGTATTCTGCTTCGTTTTAATCATTCTTTTAAGGTACGTTGCACATGTTGTCCGCTTGGGGAATATATAAGTAAACATAAGCTTTACTTATGTATTGCGCTTCTAGCGTCTGGTTTTTTTTTATTTTATTTTTTGTTTTAATTACTCATAAATACAATCATACATATTTATATAATTTATAATTTTACTTATTAATTACATTTTTCAAGTCTATTTGCGTATCACGTTTATAAAACAATGTTCAGTTGTGTGAAGTTTGTATCCGTTATACATACATATAGAGCCCGTTTAACTGTTCTCAAAAGTTCTCTGTCTCTTTCTAGCCAAGCGTTCCACATTTATCATCTTCTTTTAGTAAGTATTTAAGTTTTATTTATTGTTGTTGTGGTTTGTTTATTCGTCGATTGGCCTTTCAAAGTTTGCATATAGAAGTTAACAGCTGCAGTTGAAGTTGTTTATCTCTGGGTGTGTTGTTGTTGTTCTTGTTGTCATGGAATTTTGCATCTTTTTTGTTGTGTATCTTTTTGTCGTTGTTGTTGTTGTGTGAATACAGTTTTCCATTTGTTTACATTCTTTTGAAAAATTTTGCATTTTTTTTTCAATTTCTTTCTTTTTTTTTGTTTTTCTTATTTAGCTTCCCAATTTTTGTTGCTGTTTTATGATACATTTGAGATCACAAACATTACTCTTATTTTTTTATTTGAAATATTGTTGTTTTTTTTTTTTTGATTTGTTTAAAAAAGTTTAAATTTTCAGTTTTAAATGATTTGTAGTTTATGTTTTTTTTTTCGGTTTTTTTTTTGTGTGTAGTTTTTTACAATTTTTATATTTTTGATTTTTTGTGTAAATTTTTTTTTTTTTCATTCTCATGTTGCAAAGTCATTGACGGGTTCATTTGGGTCCTCCATGTTCAGTAGTTTGTAACCAGTCCGCTTATGTTGTTGTTGTTGCTGCTGCTTCTTCTTAAAGTTACGACTGCACATTGAGCAACAATTTCAGATTGTGCGTATCAAAGTCATCGAGAAGATTGCGCTTGGATGATCGTACGCCATAACCACCACAGCCGCCACCCAGCTGAAATTTGGACGCACTGCATCGGTCAGCGCGCAGTAGACTCTGCAATGCGGTGCCAGCGCTGCTGGCTACCAACTTCTCCTCGGACCTGGTCAACGTTGTCCAGTGTTGCGGCGGCTTTGGCAAAGCCGTTGGTGCTGGTGCATCAAAGCACTTGCTGCCTGCAAAATGCGTCAGTGCGGTGGGTATGAGTGGATGCTGTGGCGATATTTTTCCGCCCACACCAAAGCTGCCGGATGCTGCTGCTGTTGTTGCTGCCATTGTTGGTGTCGTTGTTGTTGGACTGCGACGTTGCTTGCGCGTTGATCCAGCAGAAGCTGATGATGCCGATGCCGGCGAAAAGCCGCCACCCAAAATCATAGCCGGCGATGTTGTTGTTGATGACTGTGGCGATCGTCCGCCGCCATTGCGCCTGCTATTGTTGGCAAAAAAGAAGCCACCGCCACCTCCAGATCCGGATCCGCTGCCATTCATCTGCTGTGGCGACTGTCGCTGCGAGTTTTGGCGAGTGCGTTGATTGGGGCCAGCGGATTGGGTCTGCAGACGTTGCTGCTGCTGCATACGATTGTTGGGAGTTGTTGGTTGCGATGTGCTTAATGCATGCTGATTAAAGTGCTGCTGATTGTTGTTGTAGTTTGTACTGCTGGCAATACTGTTGGAATGTGCAGTTACCATTGGTGGTGGTGTTGTTGATAGTGTTGTGGTTGATTCTATTGTTGTTGTAGCATTTGCTTGGGGTGGTGGTGATGGTGTATTGGCGCCCTTTTTCAATCGAATGGACTTTGTTGTTGTTGTTACTGCTGTTGTCATTTTAATGTTGTTTCTAACACTATTGTGCGAGTATGTCATAGTAATTTTTTGCTTTCGTCGCCTTCTCTTCCAAATTAAAGCTTAAACAACACTGGTTGTCGTTGCTCTTTGCTCCTTCAAATTTTTACTGAGCTTTTTTACCCAAAGCGCGTGCTCTCTCTCTCTCCTCTTCGTCTCTCCACCTCTTTTCTTGATAAAATTTCTGCTTTTTTTGCCTTTTTGTTTTTGGTTATTCGCTAAATTAATGCTTAACGTTAAATATCACACGCACTTAAAATCAATTTATATTTTGTTAAATATCGATAACAAACGCGAGTCTGCAGCTACTTCTCTCTCTTCGTCTCCGTAGTGGTCGTCTCTTTGGTTAAATTTGACGATGCTTCTGCGCTCCCCTTCTCTTTTTCTCACTCAGCAGCTCAAACGAAAGGCTCACGTCGTACGTTTTGGCTAATGTTGCTGGAGCTGCGTTCGGTTTGTGTCTCGATTTTGTATTTACAGCTTTAGTTATATACTTTATATAGTTTAACTTTATGTATTGTTTATCAGTCTGTTGATTTATCTTTTTTATTAGGCTATCCTCCTTAGCTCTAGTTTTCCAAACTCTTTTTCTTGCTACTAAGTTTTTTCTCTTGCCTAATCGTCGTTGCTGCCTTCCAAGCCGGTCCCGGGTCCTGTTTATTGGTGTTGGTGAAAATAGAAAGAAAAAAACAAAACGAAAAAAGTTGAGCATAAGGAAAAGGTGGACGAAGGTAACGATTGCACACATCTACAAACATATGCATAAAAGCTTGCCAAACTGAACTTTAAGCAAACATAAATATGTATTTTAAAACTGTGTGTTCTATTTAAGACCATGGTCGTGGAGCTGCTAACGGTTGGAGCAGTTTTCTTAAGTTTTAATATATTTTATGCTTATATGTCAACGACAACAAATGGCATTTATTCAGCTTATTACACACGTACATTGCTTATTAAGTGATAACCCTGTTGCGCAGCTTGTCTTTAAAAAAGTTTTTGTGACGCATATGAAACGACGTCAAAACGTGTATACCTAGCTTAATGAATCAACACGCATACAATTTACTAATACAATTGCGACTTACTTTGAGTTGTAAACCTTTTCACACCAATGCTGTTGTTGTAGCTGCTGCAATCTTGCTCGCTCACACTCGCTGGTTTTTTTTCGGTAACGCGGTATGAGAGTGAAGAAGACGACTGTCTGTATGTCGCAGTTATTGATTGCTTTACAGCTGGGGGGTTTTCTTTGCCTTTTTGTTATACTGATTATTACAAATTATTTGCATTTATATTAAGAGTTGCCTCAGTTTCACAATTTTGCGATAGTTTTTCTATAAGGAAATTGCGATTGTTTTTGTTGTTGATTTTATTTGATGGTTATGTGTATGTACGTATATATTTATTTGTAGTATGTAAAATCACTTTCAAAATGGCGACGGGATGTTTGCTTGAAGGGATTCCGCTTAAAGCTTTCTCCTCTCACTTACAGACAAAGGCTCAAAAAATCACACTATTAACTGATTCTGATTCGGTTTTGTTTTGTTTAACGTTGTTTCTTTACACTTTTTTTTTTTTTATTTTTCGGCAAAGTACGCACGACGATCACAGGCGCAATCGCAATCTGCTAGAAGTGCCACACATGAAAAGTTTTGCTTTTGCGTTTTCGATTTTGTAGCTGGTGCGGTGCTTTTGCTTCTTGTTTTTCTTTGTGTGCGATTAGCTTCCACTCGTTGTACTTTGACGCGTATTAAAATATTAAACGTTACACAAATATTTGATTTATATCACTTAAATTAAAGACATTTACAATATATAATTACATATATATATATTTTTTTGCAGAAATTTTAATCAATATTCAACTGTATCTTAGCTTATTCTTGCGCATAGGTACGCTCATCTCAAATTCTCCACCATGACTAACGGACCCTCAAGCAATGTGACCGAACTACAGCTTGCTAAAAATACAGAATTAGAGATGGGCGCGTGCTGATGCAAACATAGTAC
Organism: Scaptomyza flava; assembly: GCA_030179655.1. Lineage (NCBI taxonomy): Eukaryota > Metazoa > Arthropoda > Insecta > Diptera > Drosophilidae > Scaptomyza > Scaptomyza flava. The sequence continues at coordinate 28,523,101 of JARNME010000012.1, forward strand.
GCAATACGATGTGCTGTGTACTGAAGCTGTCGGAGTCTCAAAAAGCGACTACTTTGGTACTACTCGATAATCTAGTCGGCAAAGTGACAGCACTAAGAAATAAATTGAGAGGGCGCTGAAATAGTTTAAATAAGTGAAGGAAATGCAAACGGCAAACGGTCACAACTAAATGTTATACAAAACTTCAATGAAAACATAAATGATTCAATATAATTAATTTCTAAAATTCACATAGAAGAAGTTAAGTTAATATTCCAATAGATCCGGTAGGACAAATCGCTAACGACCAAGAAATTAAAAAAAAATTTATTTCAGAAAATATGAATCTTATAAATTTATGCATTGAAAAGCTAAATATTACAAAGCTTTAGACTTAACTAATAACAATCGGAAGTCATATTATCATCACGTTTAATCGCATTCAGAATGTCATCCAGCAGACAAAGCAAATTATCATTGCTATCATACCACTCCTCCTGTTGCTTGAGTAGTTGATCCAAATCAAATTTGCTTACTTCTTCCTTCCATTCACGGACAGAGACTGCAAACTGTTTGTAATAGAACTCATCGATATGGCGATTTTGTGCATTCTCAGTGTTAATTTGCATTTGCGACTCAAACGTTTTTTCTAACAGCTGCACGTCCTGAGCTTTTAAAATAGATTCGATTACATCATCTGCCTGTTCGGCATTTATTGTGGTCTTGTCCTCTTCGGGGTCAACAGACAATGGTTGCTCTGGCGTGAATGGAAAGCTTTGATTGTCGCTATTTACTGGCGGCGTCAGTGATTCAATATCACTTAAAATAATTTGGAAATCGTACTCATTCAATTTCTCATTCATCATTTTGATGCCGGTCACGATAACCTTAAGGACTTCAACGGCATATTCCTCGCGCAAACATTTGAGTATAATACCATAATAACCATATTGCTGAACTTCGGCTAAAACTTTGGCCACGCGCAGCTTAATCTCACGACCGGTTAGTGTGACAATCTTTTTATGTTCCTTGGAGAAGGTGACGGTGGGAAAGACGCCATCGATCATGCCTTGATTATTGAACTGACGGTTAAACTCCAAGCGCCAAAAGCACAGAGCATTCTTCTTTACCTCCCAGTGATGGTCGCCAACAACGCAATAGTTGAGCGTTGAGAATAAGGTATTTTTATATTTGCTTGGAATTTTTCGATGAACGTAGATTTTGGACAAGGTCAGAATGGCCTCGGCACGCACAATATCCTCATTCTCGCGATATAAAACAAACAGCAAATGATCCTGAAAATATAACACAGATTAATACTTGTAAAAATATGTTAATGCATGATAGTTTTACCACCAGATCTAATTGACTAAGTCCATGCTCCCAAACTGCATTGATGGGCACCATTTTGGTCAGGCATTTGTAAGCGGAGGCTCGGACATATGCCTCACTATCGTGCTTGGCCATCTCATAGACAATTGGTGGAACTTTCAGATCGATTAGAAATTGTTGGAATGCGGGAAACTCTGCAATTGTTTAAGCATATTTATAGGGGAAAGTATGAATAACTACCAGACGGGACACTTACTTATGCGGGAAATGCAGGCAATGGATGTGGTCAGTTCCAGTGCGGAATCGCGCACCTCCCAAGCAGTATCATGCATGCGCTTAACAATGATGGGACCTAAGCAAACTAATGCAGAGCCTTGCAAATTGTCAACCAACAACGCCATATTGGGCGACAAAAAGTGCTCCACAGCCAGTTGAACCAATTTAAGGGCCTGCACGGTGCACTGTTAACAGAAAGGATAAAATGAATTATTTATGTGTATGCTTAAAAAATAAACAATTGCATCAAATATATCATCTATTTTTAAGTCCTACCGGAGGATCCATGTTGCAGTTCTCCAGCACAAAGGCCAAACAGTTGACTAGGCCGATTGTTTCGACCGACTCCTTCCACGTTATCTTAAAACGTTCAATCACTGTACGCAAACCAACTATAACAGAATGTAAAACTTTCGGATCTTTGATAATGGCCTCAGAACCGCGAGGATAGATTTCAAAGTAGTTATTAGAAGTAGTTGGGCCATGGCAATCCTCCGGGTCTGTGGGTTTGCTAATGTCACTTAGTGCAACAACCTCACGTAGGGCATAAAGCAGCGCCTGGCACACAGTGACCGCCTGCTCCCGATCTAGAATGTGCTCCAGTGAGAGTATGCTATGCACACATTTTCTGGCCAGCTCTGGTGTAAACAAACTGTTATTTGTGTGTCCGTCGGGTGTGATGAAAGTGTCACGCAGGCTATAGCACAATCGCAACGTCTGCTCACAGGACATCCCGAGAAGTTTCATGACATATGTGTCGAAGAGTTCGCTCTTTGACTCATCGGCCATTTTCATGGCAAACTTCATGGACATGAGCAACGGCAGCATGTGAAAGTTGATCAGTTGATTCTCAAAGATGATACGCTCATCCTGAATGATGATTTCTTTGGGCACACGCTTGCCGAGCTTTTTCCACAATATATGATGCAGTTCAGCCATTTTAACAAAATTCACGCCATCGTAGCGCTGTATGCAGAATTTCATAAGATTGAAGAAGGAAAGTCCAAATTCGGTGAACTGTTCCGGCGGCTCAAGACAATCTGGATTCAGAATTTTCTCATGCACCAGCGTCGCAAAATGATAGCTGCATAATGTTTTAAGCATCTTTTCTGTAAAGTACGTATTATGCGTCATCTCGACAAGCTTCCAAATGTTGAGTTCCAAATTATGGTGCTCTCGCAACAGCGCCACAATTTTTGTGCGCTCATCACTAACGAGCGTCTGCTGCAGTATATAGCATAGTAGATCGACCGTTGACGAGATCTTGTGCAACAGCTCATTATCATCGACGCTGACGTGTATGCGCTCCTCCCGCCCGCCACTGGCGTTATCATTCATATTATCCGTTATATAGACATTATCGTGTATGGGCTTCATAATCTCAGCGAGAATTTCCAAAGTTACAGCCTCATCCTGCATTTTGTCACAGAACTTGAAGAGCATTTCGTAAAGCAACTCACGCGCCTCTCTCACCACATACAATGTGTGATCGTTGTTGCTATAGTGAATGAGCAATGTCCATGTGCGCTGCATGCGTAAAAAGGCCAAGCCCATGCTGTATTTCGTAACGGCCTTCATCACTCTTATGCCGCTTAGCTTTATTGATGGACTTAAGTTGCGTTCTTGAGCCTGCATAAAGAACACAACCCTGCAATGTAAGCATGAAAAATAAATAAAGAATACTTTAATGATATCCCATTCCAATCATAAACGCTTCAATTTTTAGAATAAACCTGTGCATAATGTCCAGCTCACGGAGTCGTAGCACCATCCACTCATTGGACGTCATAAAACTGATCAGATTTAGCATGAATGATATAACCTTGGGATGTACTCTTTTAAAGTTTGCGCTGATTAATGTCAGACACTTGTCCACCCAATCGGTGACAAAAGGCACCTGCAGTACAAATTCATTTTCTGTGAATAGATTTTTTGATGTTAGGAATGCCGCCTGTTGCACTTAAAAATCCACATCAAAACCCAACACACATACACTTACCCTTAGCCTGTAAGTGCGATATGAGCTTTTCAAAGTAAACATTGTCAGTTGTCGTAAAGTTTTCGTTTAGGAATAAGTCTAAGATCTTTTTAAGGCGAGTTGTAATCTCCTCTTGCTTTGGCATCGTTTGGCTGGTACTAGTAAGTGTGTAAGAGAACTTGGTGCATAGTTTGGTACGCAATTTTACAAGGAATAACAAAACGCGTTTCCTTATCACACCAAAAATAATACTCGCTTTAAACGCAGTGTGACCGAATGGCGTATAGTGCATAAATAATTGTGACACTGCCACTTGTGTCGTTAAGTCACAAAGTGACAATAGAATGATGTCATTAATAACTTACAGAATACATGCAAAGCGTCAAAAAAACAAATTAAGCTAATAATTCGTTTATATTTTTTAATAATATAATAAATATAGTGATAGCCCAGCGGCGAAGAGCATGTCTGGTCCGTCTTTTAGATGCATTTCGAAAAGACCCGACGCAATGTGCTACATGTTGCCTTTTATTCATCAAGGCTGTAATGGGAAATGTTGTACTACTTCGCCTATTGAGTTGATTCTATTGCTCGTTAATTTTTTTTTTTTTTTGATTTTCTGTGACGCTTTCGGCTTATCCCTTTGAAATTTTCGCCTCAGCTTTTGGCAAGTGTAGTCACTTTAACTTTTTTAGCTTACAATTTTTTCAATTTTTTAAGTGAATTTAAAGAGTTTGTACTTAAAATCAAAATATGGTAAGTGTTCACAAACATTTATTAATTTATAATACATTGTATAAGCATGTAAAAAATACTTTTCATTAGCAGGCATATGTACCAGCATACAACAACCAAAAAGAGTATTCAAGAAGCAAAAGGCACGCCTTTTAGTACAAAAGGGCTGACGCTCAAAACGGAAGCACGATGCTAAAACTAAAGCATCAGAAAATTTGCAAATTAAAGACAAAGAATGAAAAATATTTTGATTAATTTGATTTTGTTTTTATATAAATATTAAAAAATAAAGTTGTTGATGTATGTATATATTTTGTCTTTTTTCTTAACTGAATATAACTTGAACCCAATTAGCACTACAGCTTAATACGAATTTCATTCTATTGTTTACTTACTGCTCAGTGCAGCAGTAACTTGACAGCCTAATATAAGCATAAGCATAACAACTTAATATTCACATGTACGCACACATCGTACAGCTGTCGATACGTCCACAGCCAGCATTACAATTTGAATCTCGTATTATTAGGTGTAATAGAACTGAAATGAACTCGGCTTTCATTGCCCACTTTTTCGAATGGGAATCGTACCCAATTCTCGAAGGTAGTAAGCATACCTACTCATGAATAGGTAATCGAATACGTGGGCTATTTTTTCGCCGCTGGGCTATAATCATCTCTCAGTTCTAACTCATCAGTGCTGCCAGTCGTCCAAAATAAAAAAATACCTCCTAAGCAAAATGAGGTAAATAGAGTATTTTACTGTTTATAGACAGCCGGTAACACAGTTGCAAATGCAATGACGCTGACGACACTGACATCGTACTTCGGTATTTATTATGGACAATAATGTAGGGCAAACTGGAGAAAAATCAAAAATTGCAGCTACAACAGCAAACCAAAGCGAACTAATTGCTACAACGCACAGCGCTGCAACTGGAGCCAAATCACCCACGAGCATCGCCACAAATTCAACGTCGTTTTGGAAAAATAGCGGCCGCGCAGTGCCCGGACGGCCCAGTCCAAAACGAGATTTTCACGAGAAATTGGGCGCTGGGGCTGCGGGACAGCGTGATCGTGGCAACGGCAGCGGCATGGTGTCAACTTTTCGTGACTATCAGCAATCGGTTAGCGATGCCTGGGATACCGGGGACGATGAATTCTGCATTATAAGCAGTACTGAAGCTGCAGCTGCTGCCGCTGTTGGGGGTAAACAAAAAATACACTCGCAAATAAATCACAGTCGTTTGTTTATATGCATTTTTACCGTCCTTTTGCAGATTCTGCACGCATTTCGCGGCAGATGTCACAAACGGTAGCACTCAATGTCATCGAAACGCATTCACGCAATCAAAACCACGTCACAAACTCCGAGTCCACTGAAGTCCATATAAGCAAAGCGGATTTGAACGCAAGTGGCGGTAGTTTTGTGGATGATATTAAGGAGCGCAGACTTTCGCACGACAGCAATGAGAACAGGTGCGAACAAAACGGTCAATTGACTTTACCACTTTATTAAATTAGGTCCGCTAGTCTGTGACGTGTTTCATTCTGTAAATTTATGATTCGATTTAAAAAACCATTGCTAAGCATAGAGTGTATATCTTTGTGTACTTAAATAGCTCTAATCGTATTTTTGTTTCATAGGTCTAGATTGCGCAATTATCCGGGACGACCGCAGCTGCAAAAGATTAGCTCCAATTCACAGGATGGCGAGTATGAGACAAAAATAGAGAAATTTCAATTGCTGCTGGACTCACCGCAGCTTGATTTGGTGGCGCTCAAGAAACTTAGTTGGTCGGGTGTGCCGCGCAAGGTAAGTGCACACACGAAACAACAAGAATGCAACTGTAACCATGTCCATGTCCCTAAAGATGCGCGCTGTAAGTTGGCGTTTGTTATCAAAATATCTGCCACCGTCGGGTGAGCGACGTAATGCGGTGCTGGAGAGTAAGCGGCAAGGCTATCAGGATCTGCGACACAATTATTTCCGGGTGGACAGTCCGGATGAGACGCAGCAGGACACCTATCGCCAAATACATATCGATGTGCCTCGCATGAATCCACAAATACCGCTGTTTCAGCAGCAGCTCGTGCAGGAAATGTTTGAGCGAATACTTTTCATTTGGGCCATACGACATCCCGCTTCTGGTTATGTGCAGGGTATCAATGATCTGGTCACGCCCTTCTTCATTGTCTTCCTGCAAGAGGCACTCTCACCCAATACGGATCTAGAGAAATACAACATGTCACAACTACCGGAGGAGACACGCAATTTTATCGAAGCTGATTCATTTTGGTGTCTATCCAAATTCCTCGACTGCATACAGGATAACTACATATTTGCCCAGCTGGGCATACAGGAAAAGGTGAATCAGCTCAAGGATCTAATACAACGTATTGATGGTAAGTTGGCGTGTGATTTGTAAATCCCTGACAAAATACATATGTGACGCATTTAAATAGTTGAAAAATAGTGAACACAAAGAAACATTCGCACAAAGTTGTTTTCAAATAGCTTTTAGTTGTCGTTAAGCTGTGCTTAGCTAGTCACTAATAAGCATACTTTTTGTCACATGCACAGAGAACCTAATTACCTTATTTGTATTTTTATTTTCAGTTAATCTGCATCGACATCTACAGTCTCATGGCGTTGACTATTTACAATTCTCATTTCGTTGGATGAACAATTTACTGACACGCGAACTGCCCCTGCATTGCACAATTCGATTGTGGGACACATATCTAGCTGAATCGGATGGATTTGCTCTCTTCCATTTGTATGTGTGTGCCGCGTTTCTGTTGCACTGGAAGGAACAACTAATGCAACAGAATGACTTTCAGGTTAATTATATCAATATTTTGCTTTGTTGCCAACAATATAAGTAATTGGTTTCTTTTGAATAGGGTCTTATGTTGCTGCTACAAAATCTGCCAACGCATAATTGGTCCGATCGCCAAATAAATGTGCTGCTTGCTGAAGCATTCCGCTTAAAGTTCACATATGCGGACGCTCCCAAGCATCTGGAGACGAAAAGTTGACAAAAGCAATCCGGATCTATGCATATACGATACGTAACATAGAAATTAGTTTTTTAGTACTTCTGTGAGAAATACATATATATCTCCACACAACACAACGTACATAAAACATACACACTAAAGTATACATATACATTTATTCTACATATATACAATTTGTTATTAGCTCTTCTTGTCGTTCTCTTTACGTTTGTGTTTCGTTTATTTTTTCCCCAATCAATTTTTAAGCTGAACGTAATAATATGCTTTTTATGTATATATATGAAATTCAAAATTACAAATACATTTTTACAACATTTAGGGGGCAATCATATAAAAGCTACAAAAACTTCCAAAAATATATGGCAATAACATTGGAATGAATGGAGCTCGGTAAAAAATTAAATAATGCTTAAGCCCAAATAAAATAATTACAAAGAATGTTCTAAAACATAATATAACAGCAATAAATATAAAAAACAAAAAAGCAGCTCTATAAATCTTGTATGTAAATTTGTGACACGACAATTAGATTGATATCAATTTAGTATAAATCGAATGAAGTAATTCCTATTAAAAGACTTATTTTTCATTTGTTTCTTAGGTTTTTAAGCATTTTAAACTTATTTTATTTGGGTGTTGTTATATCATTTAATATTTTTTTAGGAAGCTTTCCAAATAGACAAAAAATAAATAGTTTTAAATTATGCCAAGAATCTAGTCTATAACATCTTATTTTATAGGATATAAATAAGTATTCTAGCTCTGACGATCAGCAATATTTTTAAGCTGCTTGAGAACCGTCTCCAATAGCTTTTTCTTATCATTTTTGCGTACAAGCGAGAAAATGGGTTTCTTATCCGCCTCGCGTATCTTCTCTAGTATAACAATTATAGACTGCGGCTGGACCAGATGATAACGATTCTCCTGCTTGCCATAGTCATGAAAGTAAGTGCTCCACTCTTCTAATATAAGCAAGTCGAGCAGCTGACGATTGCGCTGAAAGTATTTGCTTAGCTCACCCTCATGCAAACCTGGCACAGGCTCCGAGGCGGCAAAGAACTCACACTGCATCAAATCCAAATTGATTTGGGTAAGAGCGCCAGTTGAGATCTGCTTGACATCATCATCATATAGAACGGAATAGATCTTTTCGGCAATATGCTCGCAGGTGCGACGGCAAGCGGCTTGGGCAATGTTGGGCAGCTTGTATGAGAAGTTGTCAAACGTACTCTTTAAGTACGAGATCATGTCCGTAATGTAAGAAGAGGCTATGCCTGGCGGATCCACTAGTAGCCAATCATAGGCGCTTAGCTCGAAGAATTCATCAATTTTGAAGCATATGCGTACCGCCACTTGCTTCTCAGCATCCTGGCGTGCTACATGGAACATGGCGGACGGCGTCTGGGAAATACTTCGCTCCGTGTTGGTCATGTGACAGACAAACTCATCTAGAAAAGGTCCCGCCTTGTCCAGATACTGTGTATCGATGATTATCTGTATAAGCTGGACAAGCGTTATGCTTGGCTGGCGAAAGACGACCGAAAGACAGCCACTAAAGCTACGCGTTAGTAGCAAATTGGCAGCTTTGCGCACCATGGCGGCAACCTCGTTTGGGGAGAGCGTCAGCTCCTCGGCAAACTTCATGCAGGCGTACATAAACTCCTTGGCCTGGTGGTAAACTTCTGGCACCATGCGCGAGAAAGGAAATTGTTTTGGAAACGGCGCATTCTCCAGTTGCTCAGAATGAAATGGAAAGCGCTCAATGATGCATTCGTACTCCTCAACATTCTCCACCACCATAGGCACAAATTGCTCCTTGTCCAAAATCTCACGGAAAACGTGAACCCAGCGTTGCAGCAAAACCTGGAAAAGAGCGGAGAATTATAAGTATTACAGTTAAGAATGCAACGATTTGGTTGCGTCTTGCCTCATTGTAATGATCTCGCATATCATGCAGTAGCTCCCACAGGATTTGCACAGTATATCCGTAACATTTAAAAGTGTTTATGGAGAGCATAATAAGGTTCTTAATGCGTAGCAGAATATTTGGATCGGTACAAGAAGAGGAGCTCATGCTTATCTCATTGACAAACTTAGTCAGCGATGTGGACCATAGTTCTTCCAGATAGTTACTCGTAACAACATCCCCAGCAGTGTTTTTTACATGATCCTCCACCACAAAAAAGCCAACAATAGCGCAAATATATGTTTTATAAGCCTCCAGATTGTCGTGCATATTAGGTGGCGGTTGCAACACCAATTTTGACTGATCACGACGCTGCTGACGATAATCTTTTTCAAAGTACTCTCGCTGTCCCAGCACCATATAAATATGCAAACAGCGATAAATTGGCGAGAAATCGATTAAATCCTGTGCGCTCACACTTCCACCATCATCGTCGCCAATGCCGCTATTATTACCCAACTGCTTGTGCTCCTGTATGATAGCATTTATATCTCGCTTCTGCAATTGCTTGGTGTGTGTGATTGCCAGCTCACCAATACGTGGCGAAAATTTGCGAATGTTCTCCAAGAATTCACGAAAATCAGCCGCAGCGGAACGGCGTATATTTTCCTTAATGATTGGAATCTGTGTTTGCATTTGTGTGGCGAAGCGATAATTGTGCCGTTGCAGACGCGATAGATGCTCTGTCTCTAGAGTCTCAAGCGTGCGTAGAGCCTGATAATATTGCTTGTTCTTTGCTTGCTGCGTAAACTTTATATAGCATTCTAAGGCGGGCAGGCAGGATTTTAGCGCCTCAATGGCGCTTGCCACATTTGACTCGATCTGGCGTGCGCGCACCAATTCATTGCCCTGCTGGATGAGCGAAGCGCTAATTGTGCGCAACGATGTGTCCTGCGAGTGGACTTCGTCGTGCAGCTGCTTGGCCTGGGTGCGTACTTGCAACAGTTCCTGTATAGAATCAATGAAGCCCTGATAATACAAATTGCATATTCGTTCGATTTCTTTGTCGTGGCTTCGCACACGCTGATCCAGTTGTTCACTGATCGCTTTGCTATTGTTGCCTTAGGTTAGAATAGGGGAGTTAATCGCAGCAAAACTATGATGAAGTGCATTTTCTATACAAAATTTTGGCTTACCTTCGAGTATGGAGCGAAACGTGGGTCCCCAATAATCGTCCACAGCTTCTATGTCTTGTACAGTTACCTTAGACATTATTAATACTTGGCTTTGCCTCTACTTATTGCACTTTTCTAAAAACTTATCAACCTTTTGTTATTTATTTGTGTTAGTTTGCTTAGGTGTTGTTAAGCGTGCACCAGCCAGCTGTTTTACTATGTTTTGCAACACATAACGCCGATACTACTCAAATAGTTCACACACGGTACGACCCAAGGCGTATTTAAATACGACAACCTGTTGCTGCAACATCGTTCGTTTTGTATATAAATAGTGAAGAAAGTGCTTTTAAAATAATGATTGATGTGATTATAACCAAAAGCCAATGAATTTAAAGCTGCAGTGAATTATAAATATGTGAAGCTTATGCATATAGCGTCTTTAAACATTTATCATACTGTGTGATCGTAGCTTGCAGCCTTACATTCAACTTTCACTTCTGCTGCTTCTTAGCGGTAACTTGGTGTACTGCTTTTTGTTTTGGTCAAGTTTTTTGGCGCACATACAGTTATGTGGACGTCACCGTGTCATAAGCTTCAGCAATAAGACCAAAAAATTTATGTAGACGCACGCAATTCAACGCCCACAACAACAACATGGACGCTTTACGGCAACGCCAGAATAAAACATCGCCGGAAACAGGACAACAGCTAATCAGCAGCAGCAGCAGCAGTAACAATAATAACAACAATGGAAAGGCTGCAGCTCCAAATGAGAAAAGTGATCCCATGATCTATATAATATTTCTATCCCTACTGTTCGATTTGCTTGCATTTACCATAATCTTGCCTCTGCTGCCATCGCTGCTCGAGTATTACCGTATCAATGATAGTTCCGGTTTATATGCGTCGCTAACAACCCGAGTGAAATGGTTTCAGCATCAGCTCGGCGCTCCGGATCGCTATCTATCGGTGCTCTTTGGTGGCTTTCTTGGCTCAATGTTCAGTTTTTTGCAGTTCCTGGCCAGTCCCATTGTGGGTAGCCTTTCGGATTACTATGGACGTAAGCCAGTATTACTGATATGTGCTGTAAGTTCATGCATAACATTCATGCGTTCGTTTAATTTGCAGCTAACCTCAAATTGGTTTCATTTTACAGTCGGGCATAGCACTCTCTTATCTCATATGGGCCCTTTCCTCGAATTTCGCGCTTTTTGTGCTGGCACGCATTGTGGGTGGCATTAGTAAAGGCAACATTTCACTCTGCATGAGCGTCATTACGGATGTATCCAGCGTGCGGACACGCGGTCGTGGTATGGCTCTTGTCGGCGTTGCCTTCTCCCTTGGTTTCATCATAGGTCCCATGATTGGCGCTATGTTTGCCATATTCTCCAATAAAAGCGCCAGCGGGGGCGCCTGGTTTGTGCTGCCCTCCCTTTTGGCTTTGGGCTTGGCACTGGGTGATGTACTTCTGCTTTCCTGCTGTTTGCGTGAAACCCTGCCCAAGGTCTGTGCTTCATAAATAGAAAATATTTGTAGTCTTAAATTCTTTTTATTGTTTTGCAGGAGAAACGCGCTCGCGAAATCTCATCTGCTTTGTCGTACGGGCTACAGTTGCTTAACGTCTCCTCTATATTCAGGTAAGATGTTTTGATTTAATTAGCGTAGCTAGTGAACAAGTCGTGTGACATTTTCAAATTCAGGTTTGCACAACAACAATACTCCAACAGGTTTATAGCCTCATCGCTATCTTGACGTCAGTTGGGCACGTTTTCTTTAATTTGCCTTATCAATTGCGCTTGATCGATCGGATCCGCTTAATAATAACTCTTTGTAGTATGACTAAACAGCTTGAAATAATCCAAATTACATAACGCAGTACGCACTCCGATTCTCTAAACTGGGAAATTTTCACAGCTACATATAACTCTAAAAATATTGAAAAGAGAACTGAAAAAAAAATCTGCTTATAATTTTACTGTTGCCAACACTTGGAATATGTAATATTATTTCATATAATTTTAATTCACTTCACAGATTTGCTGCCATTAAAAGTGTACCAAAAAAGGATATTCAAGCACTGCGCACTATTGGACTCATTTACTTTTTATATCTTTTTCTTTATTCGGGCTTAGAGTTTACAGTGACATTCCTTATGTATCATAAATTTGGCTACACTTCAATGGATCAGGCCAAAATGTTTCTCACAACCGGCGTTGTGATGACACTGCTGCAGGGATCGGTGGTGCGTCGTCTGCCCGAAGCAAAGATCAAAAGTTATGCCATCTTTAGTCTATATTTAATAGTTCCAGCATTTGTATTAGTTGGCCTGGCGGAGAATAGTCAAATGCTTTACGCAGGCATGATATTATTTGCCATCTCAACTGCTTTTGCTGTTACTTGTTTAACAACCTTGGTTTCCAAGTATGGAAATGATGATCAAAAGGGTTCAGTATTAGGTATATTCCGATCGTTGGGTGCTCTGGCACGTGCCCTGGGTCCAGTTGTGGGATCTATAGGTATGTGTAATATATATTATTGGCATTAATATAATCCTTTATGAAAATAATTTACTGTTTTCAGCCTTTTGGTGTGTGGGCTCAAAAATCACATACATAACAGGCGGATTATTGCTGGTTTATCCGGCGTTTGCCTTGCAACGGGCGCGTATTTAAAACGTTTTTCCAAAAGTGGTCTTAGTAAACAAAGAACAAAGTTTTTTAATATTTTTTACAGAACAATTAGCAACCGCTAGTATTAATTGCACGACATACTTAATCTATAAATTTTCTACATCATATTTATATGTTTTACATTCAAATAAAACTATCTTTTATATTATGTTATGCATTCCAATAAACTAATGTAATTTTAATTAAATTTTTAAATTCCAACGATTGTGGTCTACACTGACGTCATCAACATGGCGTTCATACTGATGGCGCAAGTATCGAGTACTTGCCGCTGTCACTTGCATTGCTATACATGCCGCTGCCAACTTCACGTTGTTGAATATATTGGGAGTGACTAAGTCTAAGTGAGTGTGTGTCGCGAGTAAGAAAATTATGAATAAAATACTTTAAAACCCACATAAGAGGGCAAACGTCTATTTTATTAGTTGAAGCACGAAGAGTGCATTGTGTGGAAAAAAGAATTTTGATTGAACGACGCCTTCTTGCAATCGAATTGATATAATTTTTCTTTTCATTATATTGTCCCGATTACAACTACATATAAAAGTGTACAAAGTGTGAGAGCAAAATACAGGAAAAAAACGCATTAAAAAACGGCGGCGCGCAAGGATTATTGGATTTTAACATACACACACTCACGCACCCTAATCAGTTGGAGCAGGAGGAGCAAAACATTAAAAACACAACAAAATGGGTGCAAGGGAAGACGAATACGATTATCTTTTCAAAGGTAAATTATGAACATGACTGTTAAGTTTCGTGGCCCTTTTAATTAATTATGAGATAGCCGGTTGCTGGTCTGGCCAGTTATGGCAAATTAAAGAGAATCTAGAATTTGGACTTTGGGCAGAAGCGCAGCTCAGCCTGCAATTTTACCACTGAGTCAATTATGACGCAGTTGTCCAGTGGTACTAATTGAAACTAATTTGAATAACAGATGATGTCTTGCATACACGGGAGCCTGAGATTATGATGAATTAGTGTTACTTGATCGTACACGTACAATTTTAAAGCAATATCACAAAATACGCCCCCTATCGCTGCTTTGCTGTATTCGATACAACTTGGAAATTGTGTTGCTTTTGTATGCCCTTTTTCTTTCTCGCACTCACTTTACGCTCTGACCGGGCGTCTCCTCATTACGACTTCGCTCCCTTTTCCCATTAGACGCATAACTACTTTGCCGTTAACTGCTGTCTGTTTGTCATTGCGTTCCCATTGCCGTTCGTTCTTAGCTTCTGCTGCCAGCAGCCAGCGTGGCACGTTGCATAAATCGTTTTAATAAACATGATAAAAGGCGCATAGTAATTGTATTTACTTTGATTAGATTTACAGTTATATTTATACAGAGAAAACTTGATGGATGTGGGTATTGTTGCTATTGGCAGCGATTAAAGAGCAGCGTATATGTATTTTTTTTTCTGCTGTTGCCTTTTGTATTGAATTTTCGCAATTTCTTTTGCATATGTTTATTTCGCTTACATCTGTTGTGAGCTTTTGTTGCTGTTGTTGTCATTCTCTCTTTCGCTCACTGTCTCTCTGCCTACACTCTCTCGATGGACTCTCACGGTAACGTTGTTGTTGTTGTTGTTCGGAAACTTCGAATGAAGCTACGTTGCTGCACAGCGGATGTTGTAAGCTACAGAGTGCCGCTCGCACTGTGTGCCAAGATCGATTTTCTTCGCTGAAACAAACGTAGTACAATTGTTGTTACACATACATTTTCAATCCTAAAATAGGTTTATGCCCAATGCGGGCCACCAATAAACAGGGACAAACTTCCCACATCCACAGCCCTATTTTCAAGTCAGTTTCTTTGTTTGTTAGCTCTAAATTTTTATTTATGTGTATGTGTGTTTGTTTTGGTATTTTGGGGTCGCGAATTCTCATTGTTTTATAGTTTGCATGAGATAGCACTCTGTAGAAATTATTGCGCTGCACATATTTCATTTGAACCTAAATATTTTAACATATTTGAAGTGTGAGTCATTGATTAAAAAACAAATAAATAAAACATTGCGGACAACCAAAAATCACTAATGATCAAAATACAAATTGATCAAATAAATATTTTTCTATAATGTGGAAAGCGAAACTGAACGCTTCCGCTTTGAATAAGCTTAAGCTTGCTATTAGAAGCAGTGAAGATCGCCAGAAGAGAGAAAACTACGTTATGAATCACAGCTGCTCTTGAGGAGCTGTCAAGCTATCAAAAGCTATGCTGATAACTTAGCGCTCATTTATTTTTGGGGAGAGTGCCAAAGTGCGAGATGGCAAATATTGTCGCATTCCAAATAAACAAAATACGACAATGTGTCAAAAGTAGAACTAGCAGACGTGACAAAAACAGTTTACTGGCTCGCTGATAGGAACATGGAAATAATTTCAAATGTAACAAAGGAATGTATAATAATAATAATGCAAAGAATCAACGTTTTCACTAATATGCATGTTTATGTATTAAAATATCTTTAGACGCCCACTGTTTTGCAGTTGTGGGTTCAAAAAACATTTGGTTTTATGACAATCACTCTGAAATCACCCCGAAAGCATAACAATTTATTGCGCCTGTTGACCTTCAGGCGTGCGTCGTCACTTCACCAATTACGGTATTTATATGTGAGGACATAACTTAAGCGACCAGTAAGGCGGTGTGTTAAATTATGCAATAGCTAGACAGGACTAAAACAATATTTTCCATTTACTAATGTTTCTCTTAAACCCACTTTGCAGTTGTGCTTATCGGTGACTCCGGTGTCGGCAAAAGTAATTTGCTATCACGTTTCACGCGCAATGAATTCAATTTGGAGTCCAAGTCGACAATTGGCGTTGAGTTCGCAACGCGCAGCATAGAGGTGAGTAGGCGAAAGAAACGACCTTCCCAACAAGCAGTACCCGCTTGTGGGTGGTTGGGACATGTTCTGCGTCACACGTAGAAAAAGTCATTAAAAAACAAAATTTCCATAATTTTAAATAAATATTAAGTGCAAACAAAATTAAATCATTAAATTCATTTGTTATTATTATTTTTCAAGACTATTAAGCTTAAAGGTTGTCAATGAAAAAAAAATAAATGTAATAAATTGTAGGTGGTAAAACAACATGCCCGAAGCTAGTAGACTCACAATATAAAATATTTATTTTCTTTCACTTGCAAGGTCGATGGTAAAACAATTAAGGCGCAAATTTGGGATACGGCCGGACAGGAGCGTTATCGTGCCATTACCTCTGCGTATTATCGCGGTGCTGTTGGTGCACTGCTCGTCTACGACATTGCCAAGCATTTGACGTACGAGAATGTCGAGCGATGGCTGCGGGAGCTGCGTGATCATGCCGATCAGAATATCGTTATAATGTTAGTGGGCAATAAGTCCGACTTGAGGCACCTGCGCTCGGTTCCGACGGAGGAGGCGAAACTGTTTGCGGAGCGCAACGGTCTGAGTTTCATAGAAACCTCAGCCCTCGATTCGACGAACGTTGAAACCGCATTCCAAAATATACTCACAGGTAAGAAGTGATTAAATATCATATATAGTTGACCTTACTTGACATTTACTAAACATTTGAACTTGCCCACTGCAGAGATCTATCGCATTGTATCGCAGAAACAAATCAGAGATCCACCGGAAGGCGATGTTATTCGTCCGTCGAATGTGGAGCCCATCGATGTTAAGCCGACTGTCACAGCCGATGTGCGCAAGCAGTGCTGTCAGTGACCGCCCAAAGGAAACGACGCAGCAGCAGCAGCAGCCCCCCGCAACAACAGCCAGAACAGCAATAGCAAAAGCAAATGCAAATTCAACATCAACAGCAACAAAAACAACAACATCAATTACAACTATTACAACGGCATTTGATGTTATTTTTTAAACAACGGCCACAAGCAGTTTGTCATATATGCATAAAATCAACAACAATAACCGCAACATCAACATCCGGCTGTAGTTAACTGCAGTTTAAACTGAAGTTATATAAATATATATATATATGTAAATATATATATATATATATTTATACATAAATATAAATAAAATATCGCATTAGAGAGTCGATAGCTACTCGATGTGTGGAATATACAAATTAAAAAAAAAAAACACGACTAAAACACTCCAAATTCAGTTTAAGCTGTAGATGTAACTATAATTAATATAAATATACATAAATGCTAATATTATAAATATTAATATTATTAATTTTCGCAACATAAAAATATAGTTGTAATTGTAAACAAAATCAAAACATCAACTGCAACTACAAACATTGCTACGTACGTTCTATTAAGCGCCGCATTGTTTTCCAGCATATTAGACATATTTAACAGATATTCTCGACCTGGCTCCGTTAGTAATTGTCTATTTTATTGAACTATTTTTACCACTTACCGATTTGTCAGCGTCGGAGCTACACTTGTCGTTGCAAAACTCTTTTTATTTTTGGTTAATGTAATACATTTTTTTACGTATGAAATAAAAGTGGAACTTTAATCTCTAATTTGCAATTCGTTTTAGCAGTAAAACAACGATATTAAAGCATGTGCAGAAACTTTTACGTCTATTGGTACACACGAATTCTTCAAAATAATAACAGATAATTAACAGTTGTAAAACTTTAAAAATGCAGGAACACAACGGCAACATAAACAAAAAATATCTATTTATGTTAATTATGTTGTGAGTGATTAAATAAATATTATTTAAATAAAATACAAAGCAAGATTTTATTTTTGGATCGAATAAAACGCTGCTATAAAAATACCTTTGACTTTAGCGCCAACGTATGCAGTGTTACCATCATGAGAATGCTTTGCAGTTAGCTGGCCACCCTAACTTTTTTAAATAAATCTATCGATAAGCAATACTTGTGTTTACGTAGTTAGTGAATACTGCCGCAACGCATAAACACGTGCGATTGGATAGATCCTTTTAATTGTTATTAAATAAATATGGGTCGCAGCAAAAAGAAGGTGCACCCCAAAACACGAACGGCAGCGTTTAAGGCGAGCGAACCAAGCGAAATTGTCGAGGCCCCGCATTCATTCGTCATACATCGCGGCCTGTCATGTCCGTATATAACAGATCTGACTCTGGATTTTCGTCGCATTATGGAACCATTCACGGCTACAAATTTGCGTGAAAAAAAAATCAATCGCATCAAGGATTTCGTTAGCTTAAGCAGCTTCTTTCATGTCTCGCACATGGGCATCTTCAATAAAGCCTCCACACAGCTTTCCTTTAAAGTAGTACGCTTGCCGCGTGGTCCATCACTTACGTTCAAGGTTTGTTGCTGTTTTTTTTTTGTTCATATGTGTTCGTATTACTAATTTCTTGTTGCAACGACAGGTGCATCAGTTTACGCTGTCTCGAGATGTCATTTCGTGCAGTAAAAAGCAAATGATGGATGTTGAACACTTTAAGAATTCGCCGCTCGTTATTATGAACAACTTCACCGGCGATGGCAAACACCTAAAATTGATGGCAACCACCTTTCAAAATATGTTCCCGTCGATTAATTTGGCACAGGTAAACATCGACACGATTCGTCGTTGCGTCCTTTTCTCGTACAACCCAGAAACAAAGCTGGTGGAAATGCGACACTATGCTGTGCAGGTTGTGCCGGTGGGTCTGAAGAAATCAATTCAGAAATTAGTTAGCGGTACGGTGCCGAATCTAAATAAATGCATTGAGATCGTCGATTTTGTGACCAGGTTACTATGCCTCTAACTTATAAGTACGCTAAAATATTCTTATCAAGGTTTTTCTATTGAAGAGATGGTTACGCCTCGGAATCCGAAGCCGAGGAAGACGAATCACATGTGGTGCTGGCGCAAACGTTAAAGAGCACGGGTAATCTGGAGGACTGCAAAAGTTCGGTTAAGCTACATGAAATTGGGCCACGTTTAACCATGCAGCTGATTAAGATCGAGGAGGGCTTACTAACCGGTGAAGTGCTTTATCACGATCATGTCGTCAAAACTGAAGATGAAAAGGAAACTCTGCGCAAATTGGTTGAAAAGAAACGCAAGCTCAAAGAACAGCGTAAGAAGCAACAAGCCGAGAATCGCGAACGTAATTTAAAACTGAAGAAGGATCAAGAGAGGGCAGGTAGACGGGCAGAGGCCGAAGAAAATGCCAGCGACGCGGACGATGATGCACAATATTATAAGGATGAAGTAGGCGAGGAGCCAGATGAAGGTGAGGTTTGTTGTAGTCTTGGCAAACATATTTTAAGAAATTTTTTTCTCTATATTTTCATCAGAACTCTTTAAACAAGATAACACATCTTCTCGTAAGAGATCCAGACTACCAGGTGGCATGAAGTATAAAAATAAGAAACCAAAAGTGGACAAAAAATCGGAAAAGAAGTGGAAATCAAAGTAGCGTCTGTAATATATACATTTAAGCTATATTTTTTATTAAACGTCTAGAAGTAAACATACATATATTTATTGTTTTATTAATTAAACATGCGCTGTACCACCTGTTTGTAGTTGGCATTGCTGTTCTTCCAGCTAGCCGCAATTTGATCACGAAGTTTACTGAATTCACGTTTTGCCTCATAGTTTGGAACACGCTCAATAGTTTGCTGAGCCTTTTCAAATTCCTTCAGGTGAAAGTAGGCCAATGCCCGCCGGTATATACTCTTCTCGCTCGGATTTTGCTGGGTTTCCACAAACTCAGTGTGATATATAACATGCTCGTAGCGTTTTTCCTGCAGCAGACACGCAGCTAGATTTGTTTGGATTTGTACAAATAAAGTCTCCAGTTCGCTGCCATCAATACCGTTTGTCTTCTTGTCCAACTTTTCGAAGGGTTTGTATGTGATAAGCAGCTTGGCTGCACGCGTAAAGTAGTCGAAAGCAAATTTAGGATACGACTTGAACATGATGACGCCGTTTTCCTTATAACGCAATGCCAAACTGTGAATCTCTGCTGCACTAAGCGTCTCCACGTGCGTGTTGCTGATAATGCGCTCCAGCTTTAGCTCGAACTCCAGTCTGTCGCCGCCTTTGGTCATAATGCTGCATGCTGCAGTTTCGCCGGGCAAAAACTGCTGCAAGAGTAAATCCAAATAGCAATCGATTGGTGTTACTGCCGTACCCATTTCTAGGGTGTGTTGCTGTAACTCTGCGCAGCTTAAATATTTGGTAGCTCTGTCGCATCCTAAGGGTTTATTTACGCTGAAGAGCACCGAGCTAACCGAAAGTGGCTTTTCAACAATCTGGAACTCCAGTGACAGCACCTTCTTGTGCAGACCGCGCGCTTCATCATGCCACTCGTTGCCAATGTACCAGTCCATAGCTATAAAGTTTCTCAGTAGTTTAATATTCAATTCGAGTTCAATAAGATTCCTAGATAGTTACTCATTAGAAACTGATAACAGATAAAGAGTGTGACCAAAGGTGAATACTTCTGTTAACATAAACTCCAAGCTCTTCTGTTATTAAAATCTATTGAGTGTTTTTCCAAAAAGCATTTAATCTTTAGTTTTTGAATACTGACTGATGAAAAAATATAAATTGGTTCACATAATAAATCCAAATTATAGGCTCACAAATTGAATTTATAAGTATGCACCAAATTTGAAGAGCGGAAATGTTTTTGTAGCTATTTATATGACTCGGAGTGTGCATATGTTACCATGCATAAAGTACGACCGCAACTTATCCATCTTGCCAGAAGCCTATCTCAGCTGTTACACAGAGCATCAATGAGTTCTCAGCCCAGCGTTTATGTGACCCGACCCGATGTCGACATCAGTGGACTGGATCTGCTGCGTAAAAGGTTGTTGCTCTTTCCACATAATTTTAAGTGAAATCTTGATAAGAAATTTTATTATTATAGGTGCGATGTGAGTACTTGGTCCAAGCCATTGCCAGTGCCACGCGACGAGCTACTGAGTCAAGTGAAGGGCAAGAATGCACTCTTTTGCGCTCTTACTGACAAAATTGATGCCGCTGTGCTGGATGCTGCTGGGCAGCAACTGAAATGTGTCTCCACCATATCTGTGGGCTATGAGCACATCGACGTGAAGGAATGCCAGAAACGTGGCATACGCGTGGGCTACACACCCGATGTCCTCACGGATGCCACTGCAGAACTAACGGTGGCTCTGCTGCTGGCAACAAATCGTCGCCTCTTTGAAGCTAACAAAGAGGTCTACAATGGAGGCTGGAAATCGTGGGCGCCTATGTGGATGTGTGGACAAGGGCTTAAGAATTCGCGTGTAGGTTTGTTTGGATTCGGACGCATTGGTCAGGAGATTGCATCACGCATTGTACCCTTTAAGCCAGCTAAAATAACCTATACGACCCGTACGGACAAACCGAAAGAAGCGGCCAAGGTAAATGCCCAGCGTGTGGACTTTGATGAAATGCTCTGCTTATCAGACTTTATTATCGTCTGCTGCGCTCTAACCCCAGAGACCAAGGAAGTTTTTAATGCAGCCGCATTTGAGAAAATGAAAACCAATTGCATTTTTATCAACACTGCTCGTGGTGGCGTCGTGGATCAAAATGCGCTTTGTGAGGCGCTGAAAGCGAAATGCATCTTGGCTGCTGGTCTGGATGTTACTACGCCGGAACCATTGCCCCTCGATGATCCTCTATTGAAGCTGGACAATGTTGTGGTGCTGCCACATATTGGTAGTGCGGACATTGAGACCCGCAAGGAAATGTCACGCATAACGGCTCGAAATATTTTAGCTGCTTTGGAAGGCTGCGAAATGGAGGCCGAGGTTAAATAGGGCTGTGTATATTTTCTCTATATATTTAATTTTGTAACTCCGGAAAAACAGTTTAAACGTATATATTTGGTAATAAAAAAAATTGCTGGCCTTCAAGTTAATAAGTTTTTTTTTCTTATTTTGTGAACCGCGAAATTGATAAGCGATGGTTAGTATGTTTGACTTATGTTTGTACAAATTTGTGTAAATTTACTTATATTCAAGCGATTTTGTACCAAAATGTGAGAAGTTTGCTGATAATATAATTAAGCATCCTAAATTTAAAGTGAAAACACGAACAAACGTAACATATTAAACACCTTGACTATTTTTTTCTCATCGGTTTTGGTTTTTTATTCGTTAATTCGCTTTTCATTGGTTAATCGATAAGTTATGATATACTTTTTGTTAGAGACCGTGAAAAATAGTAGTGTACAAGCAGCTAAATTTAAATGCAAACTTATATTCATTTTTTTTTTTTTCATATACGGCTTTAGAAGTAAAACTATATTTTCCAGATAAATTTTGCATCATATTACAACTTTGTAAATCAATGTCGGTTCAATTAAAAATGAAAAGTGAATACCGATAAGAAATAGTAGTACTCGCTGCTAATAACAGCTAATCGAACTGTAAAGTTAACAGTAAACGCCATTTTTTTTTTTGTTCTCGTTCCTTCTTTTTGCTGTTTCAGCGCGTGGCAGTTGTGGTCCCGGTTCGGTGCAGTTGTAAATTGCAAATTTTGCAAGAAATTTAAACTCCCATCTTTTTAAAACACCAACACCAAGATGAAGATCTACAAGGATATCATAACCGGTGACGAGATGTTCGCTGACACCTACAAGATGAAACTGGTCGACGAGGTTATCTACGAAGTGTATGGAAAATTGATCAGCCGCAGCCAGGGCGACATTCAGTTGTCCGGTGCCAATCCGTCAGCAGAGGAAGCCGATGAGGGTACGGATGCAACCACTGAAACAGGCGTTGATGTCGTTTTAAACCATCGTCTAATGGAATCGTTCGCTTTTGGAGACAAAAAATCCTACACTCTCTACCTGAAGGATTACATGAAGAAGGTGCTTGAAAAGCTGCAGGAAAGGTCGCCCGACCAGGTCGATGTGTTCAAAACCAACATGAACAAAGCCATGAAGGATATTCTGGGCCGTTTCAAGGAACTGCAGTTCTTCACCGGCGAATCAATGGACGTCGACGGCATGGTTGCAATGTGCGAATATCGTGATATCAATGGCGAGAGCACTCCAGTTCTGATGTTCTTCAAGCACGGCTTAGATGAGGAGAAATGCTAAGCTTATTTTCTACCTGTGAATGTCAAATTGTGGACTGCATTGCAGCAGGAGAACATCAATAAGCGACGCCCAATGCAGACACAACAGCAAGAGCAACGTACATGCAGACACACATACTCACGCATACCTATAATATATTACTAACGGATTTTTTTAGTTACAGTTTCTACCTTAGCAACATTTCGAAATTCATGTTTATGTTTATACCAAGTCCAAGTTTTCGATTTTTATTTCGATGTATAATGTTATGAATTTTTAATTCTATGAAATTGCAAAATTTGTAGTTGTAGCATAAGGTCAACCAGGGAAAATAAACAAGACCACATCGTTTCACACAGTAGCTATAAAATAACTAAATTATGGTATAACTATTCTAAATGAAGAACAAAGCGGCGTAATTTAATATTTTTATAGCAACAACGCAATTTTGTATACTTTCGTTTACGTTTTTAATACGAAATGTTAAAAACCAAAAGGAAAAATGATAATAGAGGAAAGAACATTTGTATGTACTAAAAAAAAAACATTAAAACGGAAACCATATACACAAACTGCAATCTCAAGACATTTTTTTCTAACATTCTATTCCATCATTCAGGTAGGCAGCTGAGCTAAAAATGCAGCTGCCGACAAAACAGAGTGCGAGGGAAAGAGAGTTTGATTTCACCGGTAATTCTTCCTTTTTGAATGCCAGTGAATGTAACTCAGACACGGTCTGGAGTGTTTTGCAAGCACGAAGTTATTGACCTTTGACAGTGATACATAAGAACTGCTTTACGCCCCGAATAGTATTTGTCATGCGCATTGAAGAAAAACTCGACCCTGTCGGTATTTATGCAGTGCAGCAAATTTGACAAGTCTGTCCCACATTTTGCACACTTCGATTGAATATATGTACATACTACATAACCTCAAATAGCAGCATGACGCTGTTGTTGCTGTAAAATATAAATAAGTAAATAGCTGAGGTACATATGTACATACATACATGCATATGTATGTGTATTCGATGTAAGAAAGGTGTGAGTTTGTGTTTGCGTGAGTTAGCCTGCGGCATCTTTCAAGGTAATTTTCTTAGTCGTCTGGCTACCAAACACAAGCACATTTTACATATGTATGTATGTATGTACATACATATGTGAATATGAATGTTTGTTCATAGATTGATGAGCACTCATACATACAAACGCACGTGTATACCTGTTAGATCGCATGTGCGTTTGGGTAAAGTAGGCGCCCACTAAATAGAATTTTCTCGAGGTTGAATATATGCAAATGCAAAATTATAGGTGAAACTGAATTTTATATGTAAAACTTGAAACAAATGTATTGACTTTATCAAAACTAACACTCCGTCCGACACCAAAAAATACACCTTTGGTCCAACTTCTTTCCTCTTTGTGCGCACATAGCAAAAGCGCATCAGTTGATGATTGATCATTGAACAGAAGAGTCTATTTAGTCCAAATATTTTTTCGAGTTTGTTTTTAATACGCGTTTACGAAGTAGAAGCCTGTGAACTGATTTGCATACGCGATTGGTCAACGCATTAGTGACAGATTTTGATTGAAATGCCGAAAAGGTAGAAGCTTTGGGATTGGACGAGGAAGATGATAGAGATGGTGACTACGTGCCAGATGATGCATCAGATATCGAAATGAATTGGTTATCGAACCGAACGAAATACCTGATAGCGACGAAGACGAAGAATACGATGAAGGCGAAGAGCCTGCACCAGTCGTGCAACCTGAAGCTAAAGCTGAATGTGTGTAAGGTAGAGACGCCACAGATTGGAAAAAAGAGGAGCCAAGTCCCTGTCGGGTACGTGAACACAACATCATACGATTCCGAGCTGGGCCAAAGCTTCAAACTTCTGTTCCGATTGATGTATTCAAAAGTTTTTTTTTAACCGAATACATATTTCATTCATTAGCATTAAAGAAAATCCGGACGCAAAGCTAAAAGAAAGGGTTGATTTGCTCGATGCATTTATTGGAATACTTTTGGCTGGTGGTGTTTCCACCTCTTGCACATATGCAAGAATCAGCTCTCTTGTGGCGTTCAGATGCTTTGCCCATCTTTCGTGCGGCTATGCCGTATAGACGATTCCTTGCATTGGTTCGATATCTGCGTTTCGATGATGGTCGTACACGTCCATTTCGTTAAGCAACCGACTGAACTGACTGAAAACCTCGCCAAAAATTACGAACCGCATGAAAACGTAACTATAACTATTAACCAAAACCAGCTAAATATTGAATCAAGGTTTAGTGGGCATGCGATTCCATGACAAAATATCCATAACAAGAAAAATTGTACTAGGGCAAAGACGGGAATCAGCGTGAAGTGAGACAAACCAAGATTTTGGATGTTATGGCATTGGCTGCTTGTATCATTTCTAAGGAAAAAGATGGGCTCAACAGGCATGATGCTCGTCGCACTTTTTTGAACACACTAGCCAAAATATTGGTTGGCAATAATCATCCTAACAAATCTGCATTGATCATTGAACATCCTCGAAGTGGCCATGAAACACTAACAAGCAAGAGAGACTGTCGACTTTGTTTACAAGGAGGCGATAAGCTGCGACGAAAGCTCGTATACATAAAAAACAATAATAATAATAAAATAAAAAACAAACAACCAATACTGTGTGTATAAAAACGGTATTAACAAATTCTATTTTATTTCGTTCATCATTCTGATACAGCAGAACTGAGGCTTTGTGCAATTGGCTGCAATTGCAATTGATCTGTTTTCATTAAAATTTAAGTAACGGAAGTTTTGAAAAGTGTTTCAGTCAAATTCTTTTAAATATGTATGTTGATTTTTTTGATTTCAAAAAATAATTGCATAAACCATTCTGAATGCACAAAATAAAGGGACTTATTATACATTACAATTACACTAAGTTTCTATATAGGCAGCACTTGCTGCTTTGTTGCACTATGTTCACTTTGCTTTCGCTTTGATAGTATTGGAATGAATTATTCTTTTAAGATAGCAAACAATAAATTAACAAATCTTTCAAAGAAATGACTTAATTGGGTTAAATTTTACAGCATATTTTTGAGTTAAACTAGAATTTAGATTTAAAAAAGCAAATAATCATTATCATCTTTCTACTACAATACATACATACATACAAACAAACACACACACACACAACGCACGCTGCTCAATATACATTTATATATATATACATATATATTTATATATATGCATATCGATATTATTTAGCTCAATATCATCACACATAGTCGAGCTGTATGTAGATCTGTTTAACGCCAACCGCCTCAAAAATCATGCGCGTATGCGTTACGACATATGTGGGATCGACGTTCTTGGACACCTCAAGCTTGATGGCACCCACATAGACATCAGAGCATAGCGTCCAAAAATGCGGTTCCTGCACAGAATAGACGCCGGCTAATCCTGTGACCTTTTGATAGCATTGCAGCAGCGAACGGTCCAGCGCATTTGGCTGCCTTTGCATCAGTATCAGTATGGATTCCTTGATTAAACTGAGCACGCTAAGCGCAATTAGCAGTGCTATGAATATGGAGCAAATGGGGTCCGCTATCATCCAGCCAAACATTTGCATTAGCACAGCCGATATGATGACGCCCACAGAGCCGAGCGTATCGGCCAGAATGTGCAGAAAGACACCGCGCATAATCTGTGAATTGCTGCCACTGGAGAGATCATGTGAATGCCCATGACTTCCATGATCGTGAGAGAGTATATGACCTAAAAGCAACAAAGAATATAAAACTTTAAATCACAATACGCATTAAGTTCACTCACCATTATCCAAAGAGATGGCCTGATGATTGTGATTGCTGTGATCGTTATGGCTGTGGGTATGTCCATGATTGGACCCGCTACCACCGTGTGAGTGACCATGTCCACCACCGCCACCGCCGTGCGAGTGTCCATGACCGCCATGATTAAACGCATAGATGCCCACCAAATTGACAAGCAAGCCCAGCACGGAGACAACAAACAAGCGCTCGTGTTTGACCTCTGGCGGCTCAATCAGACGCTCAACGCCCTCCGAAAGTATAAAGAAGGCAATGAAAAGCAGAAATAAACTGTTTACAAAGCCTGCCAAAACTTCAGCACGCACATAGCCATAGGAAAACTTATCATTGGCCTTCCATTTCGTAATTACCGAGGCGGCCAGACCAGCCAGTAGACCCGTGCAGTCAAAGAACATGTGAAACGAGTCCGAGATCAAACCTAAAGTTAGATTATGCGTTAGTTACTGTCAGCAAAAGATAAGATAAAACTATAGTCGCTTGCAAATAAGATTTAAAAGTGATTTTAATTTTAGTCTCATAAGGATTGTCAAAAAACTAAAAAGCTATCAGCAGTAAGGATTCTATTAAACTCTAATTTGGACTAATTATGATTGGTTCTTATTTTCAAGCGATCGCTATTTGCATTTAACTAACCCAAACTGTTTGTCATAATTCCATAGAAGAGTTCGACAAATGCAAAACTTAAATTGAGCAGCAGAAAGAGAAACAGATTGCGCGAATTGCGATCGGAGAAGATGAGACGTTTCCAGCTATTAAGTTTCTCCTTGAGGCGATAGCCAAAGTTGCTGCGATCCTTGTGCGTTAACGGTATCATGTTGGCAATGTCGATCGCGTGTTTCTGATGGCCTAAAAAATAATAAAAGCATCACGAATTACACTTGTTATCAGACACACACATTTTTTTATTGTTTGCATACGTGGTATAATCGTTGGGTTAAGCTCTGGCCCACTCCAGCTGGTGCTGCTGTTGCTGCTTCTGCTACTGCTAAACGCTTAACACTTGCGCTTTAGAATTTCTCTGCAGCGTCGGCGGCAACTCTTGTGCCAATAAATCGCCCACAAAGCTTCCTGCTGCGACCACGAGCAGCTCTGACGGCCACTTATTAGCACAGGTGTTCGCAGAGCCGTTGTAGCTTTGCTTGTTTTGTATTGTTTTTTTGAGCACTTTCAATTTATTTCATTTTTTAAAATGAGTTGAAAAAGACTTAACCCGCACCAATCTGCCGTGTTGTCATCAAAATAGACGTCAACGTACCCCAGTAAGCATTTATTGTGGTAGAACGCCATCAGGGTTGCACAACGCTTAACAGAATTGCCATTCGCACAAAATAATATAATAGACTTACGTTTTATTTTTAAGTTTTCAGTCATCAAACACATCAAAGGAATTTAAAAATTAAAACACGAACTGTACTGTATATTTACTTTTTTATGATACATTGCTAAGAGCATCATTTGCATTATCTCGTATGTCAGTATCGACAGAAACAAAAGTATTTTGCTTTTAATAAAATGCTTGCAAATGTAAACACATCTGCATGTGTAAAAATGTACTAAACAAGAACAAAAATCAACGAATCGGTTGAGCGAACGTTTTTGTTTACATTGGCAAACAGCAACACACAAAAACAAAAATTTTACACGTTCCTTACATCAAAAAGCAAGTTTATTCAACATTCTTCCACTACACTAAGCAATGCCTTAGTTCTTTCCATACAATCAATTGTAATAATGAATGTGACACTCAGGATGTGTGGTCAAATAAGTTTACGCCTCATCACCCTTGGTGGCACGTGTGTAGATAACCTGGGAATGATGTTGCACGACCTGCTTAATCAGACCTGAAACAAAAGCGATGCATGACATTAAAAATATGTCTTGAAAAAAGCTTATTCGTTTGTTATTTACCCTTTTCGCGCAGCTCAATCAGAGCTCGCTTGGCCAAAGAGCCACGGATCTTCAAACGCTCAGACACAACCGAGGGGGTGATCAGCTTGTAGGCGGGCACTTCCTTGTACAATTTCTCATAGGTAGCCTTATCGAACAAGACTTGGTTATTTAGCTTATCCCTGACTTTGCCCTTGGACCACTTCTTCTTCTTGGCCTTGCCGCCACCGGAGCCTTCCTTCTTCTTTTGTGTCTTTTGCGGCTGCTTGGCCGACGACTTTGCGTCCTTCTTAGGCGGCTGTTATGAATTAAAAATAAAAAGAATAAATTATAATAACGCTTATACAAATTTACAAAATTCACATGCACATCTGCTTGTTGTACGTCGCCTTTCGAGGTTATGGTGCTCTCATGTTTGTTTGCTGCACGCACGTCCCATTTTTTACATTTTTAAAGTAAAAGCCACAATTGATTTTACAGCGCAACACTTAAGCTGCAGTTTGTTATCAAAAAAGTTTCACTTTATGGCCATTTTCACATTGAAAACCATTTATTTTTAATAAAAACTTTAGCAGCTGAACTCACCATCGTGAAAACCCAATGCAGAAAGATGGAGGACGGAAATTGATAGAGTTACCATACAGCAAAAACATTTACAGAGTTGCATAGCACTACTATCGCATCTTAAAAGTGATGCCTATCGATAAATCTTGCAAAGGCGGCAACCCCTTTAAGTTGCTTGGCGTTTGTTCATTTCGTTTCATCAAGGAAAGTAACAAAATCGTTGACACCAGCAAAGAAGCAAATGTTAAAGTTACAACAAACTCTATATTTTATATAAGTATAAAATGAACAGCAAGGGAATCATGGAGCGTCGCTATAGCTTAACTAACTCCCCACGCTTAACGAATCCAATTGCGGATTCCACATGGATAGACGGCATGCCTTCGTAAGTAGCAAGGTCAAAGCAAACCGCGTTTATAAACATATATGTACATATATATAAATGTATATAAAATAAAACGTGTATTTTTTAGAACACACCGACCAGCGGCGCGTCAGCTATATAGAAATCTTAGTACCACACAACGCAGCCACTCAAGCAGTAGCTTAAGTAATAGCATTACAAATGGAACTCCATCGAACAGTTACCTTCATCAGATGTCACGGACCTCTATGGGCATATCCAAAATGACACGCCAAAAGCTTAATCTCAGTCAGCTGGATCCTAAGTAAGTAACGGTGCTACCAATTCGCCAGCAACTGAAATAATTTATGCAAATTTGTAAAAACTGGTTATAACAAACAATACTTAGACATTGATAAGTTTATCAATAAAATTAAATTTTCCTTACCACACAGAACATATGCGGACGTGCACAGCAGCGGGTTTACCTCACGCATTGCTGGATATCAGAAGGACGTCTCTCATGGTTTGCAACGCAGCATGTCTTACAGCAATGTTTATAAACCTTTTGTGCAGCAGCGACGCATTGCTACACCGCATAAGGGCGTTTTGCCATCTGTGTCGATTACGCGCATTGCGCCGCCCGAACGTAGCCTGTTCTGCGGAAATACATTGCCGAGTCTGATGCGATCCAATTCACTTCTGGGCGTTGAAAAGAGCAGTGAGCAGTTATCGCGCGAGAATCGACCCATTCTGCATCCACCGCCATTACAACACGAAAGCGAACCGACGCGAAGCGTACTTGAAGAACTTAAGGAGATTTCGCGCAAGCGTATCAATAGCGGCGTAAGTCTCAGTTTAAATGTCGCAGGTCTTTGCTTAGTTGACCGAAGCTATTTACAGGAATTACAACCGAATGATTATAAAAAAAGTTGTAATCGTATGACTGATTACGTCGATCATCATCACCATCATCATCATGCACAACAGCAAAACCAACAGCAACAGCAGCCACAACAACAGCAGCAGCAGCAGTTGCCCATGTTGCAGATGCAGTCGGGCATTAAGCGGCAGCGTGAACTAACTGTTGCGGTGCCACTGCGACAATATCATTCACCCATGTCCCTGGCACACCAGCAGCATCTGCATCAACAACAACAACAACACCACTATCACCAACAACTGCACCAAATGCCTGGTTACCATTATTCCATGAGCGTCTCACCAGAGCAAATGGCCAAACGTCGCAATTGCAGTCATAGCAATGAAATTGCCGGTTCCCTCAGTTCTAGCAAGCTGCACAGCAGCAAGCGCAAGCTATACGATACGCGGCAAGCTGCATCTACCGTCAACGGCAGCAGCAGCAGCAGTTCACCCGAAAACTCACCTCGCCAACAAGCGGCAAAAATACAGTGCAATCAGAGCACAGTGAACTTACATCTAGACCATTTAGCAAGGACTCAGAGCGTACCAATAACACCGCTGCCGGCAACGCCTGCACAACGCACAGTTTCTGCGCCCGAGCCCAATTTCCAGGCCAGACCACAACCAGAGACGCCCACCAGGCCAAAACTCACGCTATTTAATGCCGCGCAGCCACAACGACATCAGCCGCAGCTACAAGAAGCACCACGAGAGCAGCAATTGGATTTAGACAGTCCCGATGTAGATGCCAGCGAATATGCGGGTATACAATTTGTCAAACCCAAGCAACAGAACTCGATGGGCACTCAAAAGAATTTGAATTTGGAGCGAACGCAGAAAACGAAACTGGCGCTAATGCTGAGTAGTTTAAAGGGTGAAATCTATCAGGATGAATTGGAGTTGCCTGATGAGCCGGATGCAATGCCCAAAACGCTGCCCACGCCAATAAATCCAACAACAATTGCAACCTCAACAATGACCACTTTAACCACTGCAACATCAACAACCACAACAACTAAGCCTATTATATTGAGTGTTACGACCATTGTGCCAGCAACAATAGATTCAACAACAACAAACACCTCAACAGCAGCAACAAAAACAACACCCAATACCTCCGAGTCTATGTTTTCGTTAAACAACACATCTGCAACCGGAGCTACAGCAACAGCAACAACAACATTGACTACGATAACAAGCAACAACACTTTGCCTTTACTTTCATTTAACAAAACATCTGAAATCACAGCAAGCAAAGACACATTAACAAATTTAAATACAGTCTCAACCGGCACACTATCAGATGTTACACTGCCTACAACAACGAGCAAAACAATAACAAGCACATCGACATCTGTTCCAAAACTTAACTTTACACCTTCAACTATTGGATCTGGGACTATGCCGCCTGCAATCAACTTTAACCAGATGCCATCGGCGGCAGTCACAACAACAACAAGCGTAGCCTCGCCTACAAGTACAGCAACCAATACTACCCCAATGTTTTCATTTGGAAATGCATCAGCAACCAATGCAACAACAACATCAACTGCTACGTCAGCTGCATCGGCACTGTTTTCTTTCGGCAAGCTAGGAGCTGCTCAAACTACATTTAACGGACCAACTGCAGCAGCAGCAACAACAGCAACATCTTCCGCAAGCACTCCTATGTTTAGTTTTGGTAATCCTGCAGCCGCAGCAACTACAACTGCAACAGCAACTACAACAGCAGCAGCAATCACTCCTGTGTTTAGTTTTGGCAAAGCGGCAGCTACACCAACAACTATGGCATCGACAACCACACCAACAGCAGCAGCTATCAAACCCTTTACATTTGGCAGCACTACGAACATCGATGCATCATCAGGAAGTGCATTAAAGCTAGACAACTGGGCATCAAAGCCCACAGAACCGTCAGGTGCCTTTAACAACAGCAGTGCCAGCAACAGCGGCATCTTTGGAAGCGCTGCACCATCAACAACAACTGCTGAACCCGTTAAACTTTTTAGTTTCGGCAACAACACACAAGCAGCAGCGCCAGCTGTAACGCCCGTATTTGGTGCCGCCACAGCGGGAACATCAACAGAAAAGCCAGCATTTAGTTTTGGCGGAGCACCGGCCGCAGCAGCTACGACAACAGCCGCGCCTGCTGTTAACAGCACACCGAACTTGTTCTCATTTGGCGGTTCAAGTAGCGATGCAGCTACGCCTGTTGCAAAAGCATTACCGTTTACGCTCAATAGCTCTAACAACAACAACAATAACAACAACAACAATCTGTTTAACTTTGGCGGCGGCGATGCACCCACTACGACAACAACAACATCAACAGTTGGAGCACCAGCACCTGCAGCAAACTTTAATTTTAATGCACCAACAACAAACGGTAGCAACAGAGCATTCAGTTTCAATGCCACTACCAAACCTGCGCCCATGTTTGGCAGTAGCAGCATCAACAACAATGACAGCAATGGAACTGCTACAAAACCTTTTGCCTTCGGTAGTGCAACACAGCAGCAAACTCCAGCAGTTGCGACTCAGGCAACACAACAACAACAACGCACTGGTGGCTTCTCCTTTGCTGCCGTGGCACAGAAAAATGATGCCACAAATATATTTAGCTCACCAACAGCATCAACTGCAGCAGCAGTACCAGCAACGGGCATTGTAAAGCCTAGCTTTAATTTTGGCGGCAACAATTCAGCCCCAACAGCAGTGCCTAGTTTTGGTGGCTTTGCGGTACCGGCAGCGCCAACCAGCAATCAAAGCAAACCGTTTGCATTTGGTGCCAGTTCCACCAACAATAATACCAGCACGCCCATTGGCGGCAATCTCTTTGCTAGCGCTGTAGCCGCTGCACAGCAACAGAGCCCGCAACAGTCAAAGCCAGGCGGTTTTTCGTTTAACAACAGCAGCAGCAGTTCTACTGCAGCTCCGCCAGCAGCGTCTGGCAATGCACCATTTGCATTTGGTGGCATAACTTCACCGTCGCAGAGCAACAACGGCGCTAAGCCGTTTACCTTTGGCGCCAGTGCCAACAATAATGCAACGGGTAGCAATATTTTTGGCAGCACAGCTGGAGCGGCAACACCAGCTGGTCCTACGAGCAATGGAGCTTTTAATTTTGGTGGTGCTACAGCTGCGCCTAACATGCCCACCAAACCGCAGCAACTAAACAGTGGGAACGTATTTGCGCCGCCAAGCACCCCGGAACCTCGACCTATCAGACGCGCAACACGCCGCCTACAAAAATAGGAGCACAAATTTGCAACTGATACAGCATGGACCACGTTTTATTTTAGTTAGTTTAAAAGTAATACAATAATTGAAAATAAAAATATTTAAAAAAAAAATTGTAAATAAAATGGTAAAAACAAAAAGCACATTGTTTAATTAAAAATAAGTAAGTTTGCTTGATGCTGTTTATTTAAAAATTTGATTTGCATTCATGAAGAACTTTAAATTGATTTAATTTGCACTTAACATTAATTTTAGTTTATTATCTAACACATTGAAGATAATTTATTGTAGTGGCAAATAAAAGACAAATACGCACGTCAGGGCTAATTTGGATCATTTTTTTTAAGTTTCTAATTGCCAGGAGAAGGTTTATACGAAGAAAATTTTGGACAAACCTTGGGGGTAAAAACAACTTTGTTTAGCTTACCTTTTATTGCCAACTGACCTGAAATGTTAAATGTTTACGTTCACGATATTAAAACAATCATTTATAATATTTCACTTTTATTAAAAGTTTTATATCCTTTTCAATCTCAATCTCCAACTCCCTTCTTTTTAAGTATTACGTGTTCGTGCGATTTTTTTGTGTACAATTATTTTTTAACTTTTTTTTTTGCTAACTTAGAATTTGTTTGACAAAAGTATTTTTGTTTGTTACTTGAAATTTGTTGGTTGTTTTTTTTAAAAAAGTAATAACTTTAAAATTAAACTAAATGTATTTTATGTGGACGTTTATGCGTGTGTGTGTGTGTGTTTCGGTGTGTACATAAAATAAAATAAAAGTAAGTGTTAAAGCAAAAATTGTACAAGTTTCTTATGGGACAAGAAACATAAAAAACATTAAGTAAATAAAGTATGTATATATTGATATTAAAATATGAATTAATAAATTACAATTTTTCTTAAGCTGCATGGTATTTTTTTTGTTTTGTTTTTATAGCGGCTTTCGAATATATATTAACTAGTATGTATATCATCATATATTTAAAAGGGTACAAAAGAGATTCCACAATTAAATAATGTTACATAAACAAATAAGTAGACAGAACAATTGCATTGGGGTTGTTACATAGCTGAAACTTGCGCTTTAGAATTTATATTATTTTAATGATGATTATTAAACATTAATCATGCCACATATGCTAAGTATTTAGAGTTTATGTTTTATATAAATGTAATAGTATTAATGTAATGCATATTTTCACAAGTGTTTTTGTTTTGTTTGTTGTTGTAGTTTTTAAGGATACAGCCCTAGCTGTTTTTTGTTGCTTTTGATAGGATCAAGTCGAATTTAATTGTTTTTTGTTTACTTTTTATATAATTTTCGCTCATTTTGATTGGACATACAAATATAAATATAACTAAATTTAACTAATTTGTTGCTTTCTTTTTTTGATTTATTTATAATGTTGCTGTTAAATAGCAACTTGTTGTACAAGTTTTTTGTTGCCGTTGCTTGTGCTAGAAACAGAAAACAATTAACGAAATTGTACAAAACGTCTCAGAGCCCGAAACTGGAATTTACAAAAAAGGGGAATTACAAAAATCAACTAAAAACAATTTTATTTATTAATTTTTTCTCAATCGAAAAGACAAAAAAAAAAAAAAAATTAACTGACAAATATTATGTTCCGCCTGGGCACTCATATGTATGCGTATTCTATAACATAAAACATACAGATTTTAATGTTTATATATATAAAGACAGAGAGAGAGTGAAAGTTGTGTGTACAATTGGTTGAAAGGGACAAACTATAAATAATAACTACTTTTAACACAATTATATAATTTTGTAATAGTAATAGTAAACTACACATGCATAATGCATATGTATGTATGTATGTAAGTATGTGTTTATATATTATATAAATATGTAGATATCGTTATAATATAGTTATAGATCGTTAGCTGGGCGCAACTTACTAACATTGCTTGATTGTGTTGGATTTCCGTTCGTTTAAGCTTAGAAAAAAACTTATTGGATAAATTATATATGTAAATAAATTGTTGTAAATTAGTTTATATACGTCTAAAGAATCATACATATATATGTTTGTATATATGTATAGATACAATTTATTATTGGTACGAAAAATTGTTGCGTTGAGTGCCAGTGTCATTGTTAAATAAATTGTTCGATCTACATTGGCGGTATTTTGCTTGTCCTGCCCTCAAACTAAAGTCATTACAAAACATTTTGCTTTCCGTTAGTTGTTCCTTAATTAGTTGCGGTTGTCGTGAGCCTCTCACGCCGTTGCATTGTTTAGCTGCTGCAGCTTCACTTTGAGCTCTGCAAATGTTGGCCTCTTCGCTGGATTTAGCTCCCACGCTTGACGCATCATTTCGTAGATTTCTGCCGGACAGCCCTCGGGCGCTTCCATTTTGTAGCCAACTTCCACATGCTTTACCACATCCGCCAATGGCTATAAATGGAAATTGAGTTTGTCAGAGAAAGTAAGTTTTACATTTGATACTAGGTACATACAATTCTGGGATAAGGCACACGTCCAAAGGAGTAGATTTCCCATAGAAGTATGCCAAAACTCCACATATCCGATTTATTGGAGAAGCGCTAAGAATATATTTATTCAATTTAATTTGTTAGCTCGTAATGTTTGGTTGTTGTTTTGTTTTGCTTACGCCATTTTTAAGTGCCTCGGGCGCAGTCCATTTGATGGGCAGCTTGCCAACATCAAGATTATAGCATTCCTCCCGTGCCAGACCAAAATCTGATACTTTGGCCACACAATCCTCCGAGATGAGAACGTTGCGTGCAGCCAAATCGCGATGCACAACCTTTTTGGCCTCCAAATACTCCATGCCAGAGGCCGTATCGCTGCGAAAGCGTATCGAAAAATAGCGAATTAAAATAATAACAGATATCGAATTAGTCAAAGCTTACAAGGCGAAATTGATTTGATCCTTTTTGGTTATGTGCTGTCGTCCGCGCGAACGCAAATAATCAACCAGTGATCCTTTGCTCATGTATTCCGTAACCAAGTACAAATGCTTGCTGGTAAATACAAGGCCAATAAACTTGACCAAATTCTCGTGCTCCAGCGTGCTGTAAACAAAAATAATACGTTTAATGAGTTTTAACAAGCATAAGCATATGATGTATTACTTACGTCATGACCGACGCTTCGGCAAGAAACTTTTGCACAGCTCCCTCATCTTTAAGCATTTTGACGGCGACTTTCTCGTTGCGCAATATACCCAGCATGACGTCACCAAACTCGCCCTTGCCAATGCTTTCGCGTAACTGCAACTCCGCCTCGGGTATGACCCAGCCCTTGTCCACAAACTCTTTGGAGTTAATGCAAAACTCTTGTTTACCCAATTTGGGTAAGCATTTAATGAGCTGCGTGCAGAGACCATCTGCGTCTGCTTCATAGTGCTGTGGAGACAAACAACTTGAGTATATTAAGTATGGCTGATAGATGTTAGTAACTCACCGCCACTAGTTGTCCCAGATTCTCAAAGTATTCCTCATCGTCAATAGTTAACTTATTCTCCAGATACTTAACACGATAATGCTCCACCTTGCCCTGAAAGCAAACGCACAGCGTATAATCACCGGGAAAATTTGTTGACTCGCGCACTAGAAAGAGTCCATCCTCACGTGGCTGCAACAAATGTTCTGCTTCGTCGCGCGTTATGCTGCCATGGAACCAGCTAAACAGATGTATAACAAAAAGAAGATTATTATTTATTGATTGCTTGAGTTAGTTTGCATATGTTTAGTCTTACGGCATTGCATTCAGTTTAACTTCACACTTGCGCAGCTGCTGATGTTGCTGTGGTGCGCCGGTTGGCGATAGCGATGCATGATTCATGCCCGTTGTGGAGCCACTTGTCCACTTTTCCATGCTGCCACCATTGATATCGAAGCTGTGCAGCGAGGTGGACATTCCTGTTGTTGTAGTGCTGCTGCTGGTGTTGTTATTATTACTGTTTATATTGCTGCTACTAGCCGCAACTGATGCCTGCTGAGTGGACTGCAGCAACATGTTGCTGCTGCTGGTGCTATTGTTGCCGCCACTCAGTGCTAAACTTTTAGGCGGCAATGCACCTACTGGAGCATGCAACGTTAACGAGGAGGACATTAGATTATTGCTGGAAGCACAATTGGCTAGCAGTTGCATATGTTGCTGCTGCTGTTGTTGTGTGACGGCGGCAACAGCTGACGCTGTTACAGATGCTGCTGCTGCTGCTGCCTGTTCGGCCTGTTGTGCATGTGTTGCTACCGCAGCTGCTGTTGTTGGTGCGGGCGCGAATGTTGACAATATACTATGTGGCTGCTGCTGCGGCTGTTGTTGTTGTATTGTCGTCGTCTGCTGCGTCTGATTGGGCGATTTTGGCGAATGATTGTTGATTAAATTATGACTATTTAATGCATGCGATGACAGATGCAATGCCGTCGCTGCTGCTGCTGCTGCTGATGTTTGATGCTGCAACAAAATGAGGCATGATTAATTATTTGCCAGTTCAATTGTTGCTTTTATTAAAGCTCATTTACGTTTATTAATCAACTCATTGCTATCTATTTTTTGGCCTGTAATTATGCAATATTCTGATTGATAAGTTTGATTCTATTGATAAGATTAGCACTGACGTCATTCCGAAACTAATGAGATATTAAATAAAATAGATACTATATGAGTCGATTACTTACCATATTGTTGTCGCGATGATGATGATGATGCGGCGGTATACTTGGCGGCACAATATGCGGCTGTGATTGGCTTAGCTGTTGCTGATGTTGGAGCAGCGATGTGGCAACAACGCCCACACCCACACCCACACCCATCGAATTGGGCTGTGGTGCTGGTCGCTTATTGTGTCGCAGCGGAGCTGTTGGTGGCATCTGATGCCCGGTGGCCTGCAGATACCATGGATCGCCCGATGTGCCGCCGGACGCTGCTGCCGCGGCGACCGATGGCTGCGAGAAGCCGCGATGATGCCCAACAACCGTTGTTTGTCCGTTTTGTGTGGCTGTGGCGTGACTGTTCATATCCTCGACCTTGCAGCTGGCCACGCTCCTTATGTCACCTGTTGGCGTTTCAGTTCCGGTTTCAGTTCCTGTCCTTGTTCCTTCTGCTACTGATGCTGTTGTTGTTTTGGGCGGCTTTGCAGCCGCAGCTATTTGAGGCTGTGGCTGTTTGTTCTTGAGTTGGCCCTGTTTGATTTCAACAGTTATCAGCGGTTTACCCTCGCCGACTGCTCCTGCCTTTGTTGTCCTGCTGCTGCTGCTTTTTCCCGTCTTCGACTGTGTGCGCGTTTGTTTTTCCTTCGCCTTTGTTTCGCTTGATTCTTCGTCTGCAAAAAAAAAGAAGGGAAATCGATTTAGTCAATTTTTAAGCTCTTAACACATTCAAGCTAATCTAATCACAACAATACAAACACACCTAGAGTTAACAGCTTACGGGTATTGTTTATATATCATTGCCGCACACAATGGGCAGTCGTTATGGCAAATGTTCTCGTGGCTATTTGCTGAGCTCATTAAATATGCAATATATCATATATAAATCGCCATATTTATGAACAATAACGTTAACGAAAAAGTTCGCTAATAGAATTTCAAGTTCAAATTCATATTTAAACGCAGCGCTCGAGTCATTCACAATTAACATGGGATTCCGCATGTCTGGCAGAGTCACGTTTAACTGTAATTAGAGCTATGGCTAGTGAATCTTTGAAATCTTTGGATAAAACCAAATAACTTTTATGCATTTTTCCAGTCTACTTTTATGGAATTTGTATCAATGCTTTAAACACCAAACAATAAGTTATAACAATTTCAAAGAAAGTCGTTTCTGCACAATTAGTTTATCATGTGAATCAGTAAATAAACCCTAAATAAATATTGAACAACAATTACGCAAAAAAAAATCTTTTGATGCAGCAGACTCAAGACACGTTCATATGTACAAATACATATGTATATGTTTTTGTCGAATATATGTATTACATACAATACCAAATGCACATACATATTTGATGAACCTAAATGTTAAAGCTTAAGCCGCCGCATGCTAATCAACTTAAGGCCAAAAAAAACAGCAACAAAATGAAAACAGTGGCAACGCCCACACAATGCGTGACAGAGAACAGAAGCGCCAAAGATAAAGTTAACAAGAGATGGGTACGCTTTAAGAGTGGGAAAGAGAGAGAGAGAGAGGGAATAAAATATGGATTTCGGCAAATGTAAAACATTTGCATGTGACATGCATAATTAAAACATTTACTGCGCAGTTTCATGATTACATTCAGCTACTGTATTTATTCATTTGTTGTTCAAGTATACCCTGTTTTCATGGTTTAGGTTGAGGGCTATTGCGTTTAGGAACAAGTTATGTAACATAAAGGGAGAATGAGTTAACATGGCGAAATATTTTTAGTTAAATCTTAAAATGGTAGGCTGTGAAATATATTTAAAATTGGTTTTATAAATTTACACAACACTTAAAAACACTTTGACAATAAGTTTTAAAAAAACGTTAGTATTTAAAATATATTTTAACATTTTAATTGTTTCGAAAATAAGAAATAATCTTAGCAATAGAGCATATCACATGGTCAATCAACACCAATTGTTTTTTTCAAACCGTAAAATGCTTTAAATTTAATTATGCGGTGAATCAGCAGGGGCTCACCATTAAAATTCTCAAGGCATTATAACTGAATTGAGCTATAAATTCCCAGCGTGACAAAACAAACTTACACATTTTTAGTTCCTGTCTCAAGTTTTTCAAGCTTTTTGTATTTGTTCAAGTTAATTTGGGAGTGTTCTTTTTTGAGTGCTCAATTTTAAAGTTATATGTAAATTGATTGCGGAAACGCTCTCTGCGTATGTACATATATTTATTTTTCTTGATTCTATTCGCCGAGCAAACAAATCGTGGGAGACTTTTTTTGGCATCGGTTTAAAATGGTATGAAAGGTTGTGTTAAGTGCTACATCTAGTTAAAGCCTGTAAAATTAGCTGATTTGACCTTGCCCAAAATTCAAGCATTTATCTTTTGTTGTTTTTTTTCGAACCATATCCGCCGTTGATTTCACATTGTACAAACTCATGCAATTGCAATTATGCATAGATTGAGTATGTGTGTTTTTTTGAGTTATCACCTTTGTTTCTTCCATGTTTTTCTCTGTTTTGTAAATTAGTTTAAACATGACTCTCCAAAATGGCAACAGCCACAAAAATAGCATGCAGTTATCGTCATTGTCAGCGTCCTATGTATGTTTCCTGATTCAAAGTCACGCCATTGTATCGGAGACTACGTCTATCAATTGTTTGGCCCAAACAGACAATGCCAGTTATCGAACAATACTAGCACAACGAATCGCAATTACTTAAATGCTGACGTTTAACAAGTGAGTTTTTAAATGATTTGGCGTTTTAAACATATAAATTTAGATCGTTAAGTACTTAAGTAAAAGAAATATGGTTTCAAATTCATGGACATGTTTTTTTTTTTCATTAAATAAGGATTATACTTATAACAAAATTTAAACCGATCTCTTAAGCTTTATTTCTAAATACATTTAAGCTTATTTAGTTACAAATATCTTTTAAAAAAAAGTATAAGGCTTATTCATACTTCATCATACTTTTATAGTCAATACATAATTTAAGCGAAACGAAATTTATGCGCTTTATTTTTATTGTGCGCTGATACCATTTTCGATATGTCAGTCGAGTTAAGCCAATATCAATTTCAGACGCGAACTTTACACTTTTGATACCCTGTAACCAAAGTTGGAAAGGGGTATATTGAACAATGTATACAGGCTTGAGACTTAAGCAATGTATTAAGCTATACTTAATACTTAAATTTCGTATAAGATATTAACTAGCTAATCACTGACTGCTGCAATACTGCCTCTTTTTTTTTTTTTTTTTTTGTAGTCACACAGTCTTAACATTAATTGATGTTTGACCTTGAGAGCCACCCAGACTATAGGATCTCTGAGCGAGCCTGGTGCTGTCGCCTTTCATAAGTTAACGCATTTCGTTGTCATGTGGAATGAGTCATTCGGGCAAATATAAACTAAATATGTAAAGCGATTCGACATTTATAAGTAAACAAAGTGGAGTCATTGTATGTGGCAAGTGGTAAATGTAATTGAAATTTTTTACAAATGACACACGCAAGATCTGAACGAATAACATTAAAATAACTGTCATCATAGTAAAATAGACAACACCCGCATAGACAAACACGATGACATATTATTTGTTTAAATCGTATTTGCATAAAATGATGAATTCAGTTGTCATAAATTGCTTATTTATTTTTTTTTAGTAATTAGTTTAGTTGAAAGTTGTGTGATTGTCTCTTTCTCTCCCTCGCTCTCTTGTTGTTTACATCTGCCACTTTGCAATTCATTTTATGCAAATGCTTTCTGACTGTTAAATATCAATTGCGTGTTATCGATTTATCGCAGCTGGCATTGCTTCTTTCAGTTTGCCACGCTGCCAAAAGCACGCAATGTAAACATAAAATTAAGAAATAAAAAAAACTTTGTATTAAGCAAGAAACCGAGAAAAACAGCAACAACAACAGCAGTTAGTTGCCAAATAAAAAAAGTATTTCTTATTTTTGCTGATAGTTTTTTGATTTGTTAGCTAGGCGTGTTTTTAAAGTGTTAAACACTTTAGGAAATTACTAAACCTAAACAAAAATGGCTTGAAATATTATCTTAAATATATTTACCAGCCGCACGTACAGCAAATACGAACTGTTAGGTGGAGATCAATAAAATGCTGCTGTTATTGTTGTTGTTTATCTGAACTTAAATTGTCAGCGCTCAAACAAAAACAAAGCAAACAACAATAAACATCATTAATAATGTAATAAAATTAAAAAAAAAAAACTTCACAAATATCGACAATCATCTGCCGGACATAAGTACAAATGCATCCATAAACTTGAATGATTCATTGACAATTGTTTATTTGTCGGTACAATGTACTGTGTGGGAAGAGTATTGTCATTCTTGTGCGGCAAAATGCGCAGTATTACTTTGTTGTTATATTGGTTTAGCTGAATGTTGATGAGGTAATGCTTATTAGCTTGTGCAAAATGCAAGCCAACCAAGGCTAATTAAAAACAATGTCTTAATTTTAATTATCGCTTGTACGTTAATTATAAGGAAGACTGCTATAGATTAGTTATTTATTTGAAGGGGAAGGCTTTTTACCAGATTGTTTGATAATATAAGTTATTTAGTGTAATGTACATAATAACTTAAAGGGCAAAAAAACACAAAGCCCAGAACATTGTACCCAGCCCCGAGAAATATTTCACATCAATGAATATAATTCACCTGTCCGTCAGTTTGGTGTCTATAACAAACAGCTACACTTTAGTATTAAAACTCAACCACAAAGTGTCTGAAGGGTATGGGGGCTGCCCACTTGCTGATTTAGCCATCTGACACAAAGGTTTCCCACTCCAATTAGTTCACAAAAATATAAAGTAACATATGTACATATGAACAATATATAGGTGTTTTGTCTTGGGTATGGGTAGGTTTGCATGTTGCCTGTAAATTGGCTTCCTTCTTCCTGCTGTCTTCTTGCGGTTCCCCCCTTACCCTTCCCCCGCCTCTCTCCTCGTTGCATGCAATATGCAAATTGGTGGCCAAAAAGCCAACAGAGCAAGTCCGTCTCCTATATATACTATATAGTATTGTATCTCAAGTCTCGTCATGTGGCAGTGGCACGCAATTCATGCCATCATCATCATCATCATCATTACCATCAACAACATCAACATCATCGTCATTGTCATCCCAGTGAACGCCTCTTGTTCCATTCATGCCTTTTGTTGTTACAGACACAAACAACAACTGAATAAAGTTGACTAAAGTTACCTCTTTCTTTCATTCTTTCATGATTATTATTTTACACTTTCCAGTTCGAAACTACCACGAAATTGTGTTGTGTTTACATCTCCCCTTCTTTTCAGTTGTTGCATGTGTGTTCCGTTTCGTTCCTTCCTTAGCTCACTCACAATGAGGAAGCAATACAAAAGATTCTCACGTACTTGTTACCTCTATAGGTGTTGAACTCTATATATCTAAATATATTTTTGTTGTTGTTGCTAAGCTCTCTTCCTACTTACTGTAAGCATATACAATTTCCTTCCCTTCAACATTCCGTGACGTGACGTTGCCTCAGGGGCATTCAGTCAGTTAGTTAGTTAGTAAGCTAACAGCTTGTTGGGCACACATCACCAAACTACTTTTTTATAGCATAAAAAAAAAAGTACTAGCTGGGTCAAATATTTGCAGTCATTCATTGTAAAGCGGTAAATTTTATGGCAGATAAGCTCTAAGATTATCTTAATGAAATAAGGGTGCCATTCAAACATTTCGCATCTCTTAAAAGAAACTTGGATTCTAATTATAGTTTAGAGTTAGTTTCTGAAAGTGATTTCAGCCTTAAGTCTTTTGGTTGCCCCTTTGACAAAGACGATTCTACATTTGTGGTAGATTCTCATCTCCTCCCTGTTATAAACTCATTTTCGAAAGGCAACTTCTTGCAATTGGACACGTACTGTTATGGTTTTGTTAAACCCAAAACCCAACATCAATGTCAACCAAATAGTATATAAGACGCTGTTGGTTGACTCTTGTCTGGTTTCGATGTTTGCTTAATGTAAGCTTTTGATTTACCAAGCGCAACGATAGTAGTAACTTTATATGCAGTGGATCACTTGCAACATTGGGCACAGG
The DNA here is from genome assembly GCA_030179655.1 of Scaptomyza flava. NCBI lineage: Eukaryota > Metazoa > Arthropoda > Insecta > Diptera > Drosophilidae > Scaptomyza > Scaptomyza flava. Next base: position 28,567,757 of record JARNME010000012.1, read on the forward strand.
GCTGACTCGCGTTTTGGTAATTTTGTGCGAAATATTTGAAGTGAACAACGCAAAATGAAATAGGAATTTTGGCTAAGAATTAAACTGGAATGATAATAAAATCACTTAATGAAAAAACTTTGTCGTTGCAGAAATCTTTACTCTAGTCAGTTTTAAGAGCATACTAACCAAACCAATCATCTGTGCTAATAATAGCTGGCAGGGAGCTGCTGTTGTAGTTATTATTGTTATTGTTGTTGTTGCTGCTTTTAGCTAATGAACGTTCTTTGGTGTTGGATTTAATGCTGTTGTTGCTGCTGTGTTCAGACTTTGCTTTTACTGTTGCTGGCGTTATAGTTGTTGTTGCTGATTGAAATTTGCGCTGTGCGTTGCGAAGAAAATTCAAGAGACGCACATCAATCGATTGTGCCACAACCACAGCGTTGCCCTGTGCTGTTTGGCCGTTCACCACTCTGCCTGTGGTGCTTACCGCTGGCGCATATTTATCACAAAAGTAAAATTCCTTGCGCTTTGGTGGCGCATAGGCAGCACTCAAACTGCTGCACAGCTGCAACGGACGACGTCGTGCCCTGGCAATCACCTGACCATTAGATGCATGACCATTGGTGATGTTGTTATTGTTGTTGGTCTCACGATGCGGTAGACTGCTGGCACTGCGTGTTAAGCTGTGAGCCAAGCTCTGTTTGCACCAATAGACGTCCTTGCTGCCAAAGTAATAGTAGCGACGTCGCGAATCCTGCGCGCCCGCTGATCCTGTCGAGCGATGGTGACGATTGCAGTTGGAGCGTGTAGTCTTTTTGGTATTGGTGGTGCTGTGGCTGTTATTGGTAGTATTGGTGCTGCCAGTGGTTTGACTGCCGCTGCTTGTCTGTGAGTTGTCGCTTTCGTTGCTTACACTATTGCTGTTGTCAGTGGTTGCTGGCGTTGTTGTTGTTGCTGTAGTTGCAGTTGTTGTTGCTGTCTTTGCCAATGGAGTCGACGGGTTCGTTTGCGTAGGCGTGAGATACGAATTGGATTGGATGAAGACGCCATCGCAGGTGATTTTAATTGTTGTCACCATGTTCCATGCGGCATTTCGTTTGCCTAGTTTACACTAACTTTTACAAAATATATGTCTTCATTTGTTGTCTACACTTCACTTTGGGTTAACTGTTTACAATAGGAAATTGTTTAGTTTTGATGTTTTGGTGGCGCAATGTTTTAATTTAAAAAAATACTTAGTTAACGTTTCTATTACATTAACAAGCTTTTTTTTTACCGTCAAAGATTCTTTAATTGTTAACTAATCTGTCCAAAATAAAATAAAAATCAAAACAACTGTTTTCCTACTGAAAGCGGTATTCACATAGTTCTTTCAACAGACTATTGAACTTATCATCATCATCATCATCATAGTTTACAATACAAAATTTGTAACTGCCCTAGTTCAATCGAGGCTAATACCGCATCAAATAATGTTCATTGCAGAAATTATTTTCTTTTACAATCATACTAATTAAAGTCTGGATTCTTCTTTTGTGAAAAGCTCTTCGATTCAGATCCGACAGCAAAAAAAAGGGGGAAAAAATCAATGGAAAAGTGAAGCAATAAAGGAACTATACAAGTAATGATAATACCGCCGAGAGAAATAAAGACAAACAAACAAGCAAACAAAGGCCAGCAAAAAAGCGCAAATGGAAAATATCTATGGAGAAAATCCGAACAAAAACCAGCAGCAAAAATTGTTTTCATGCCGAGAGCATGCTCCATATTTGTCAACTAGTTGGGAGATGAAGAAGGGGTGAAGAGGCAGGCAGAGCAGCTTTGTAATAATAGTAATTGTCTTGTTGTTGTTTTCTTAGTGTACTTCTTTTTTATTTTGGCATTTGCCGAAGTCAATTTGCCACTTAACTGTAAGTAAGTTAAGAGCCACGACAAAATGAAAAAAATAATAATAATGCTTGACTTGTATATGTGAGGAATAAATGATAGAAGCAGAAATAGTTGTAACAATAACAATAATACCAAAACGTAAAGCTTTTAACATTGTTTGTTTGCTTAGCGTTTCTTTCTGTATTTGGATTTTAGATGGCTTTTTTTTTGGGTTGAGAAAACACGAACTAAGTCACTTGACTTGAATTGAATTGGAATTTACGGGAATTGTGCGTATAAATAGGGGATTGTGCAAATATATATGTATACACATACATAAGCGATTTATATAGATATATATGTTTCTATAGGTTTGGTTTTTTTGGTCGTGGGAAACGATGACAACGCCCATTGTTTTAGTTTTTTTTTTTTTTTTTTAATTTAATTCAAGGCAGGCTATGCTCTGGGAAAGTATGTGAATAGCTAGGTGAAATGTTGTAGTTGTTTAGATGTCGACGCAATGTGCTGATAAAGTCGTAAGAAATAGTTTTAAAGATATCTTTATAAATATATGTGTATATGGTGTTAATTGGATCTGATTTATTGTTCCTCAAGGAAAAAAGAATTGTTAGTTTTTAAAGGTTGATTAAAATTGTCAAAAGACTTCAATTGAGCAGTGTTAAGAGTATAGCTCAATGTAAAAGAGAACTAGTTCCAATGAAAAAATGATCTCGCAACAGATCAGAAAAACTGAAAGGGGAAAAATAAACAGGAACAAAGGCTGAAAATTGTTTACAGATGATAACGTTTCAAAGATGTTCTTCAAGATTCAATGATCGGAATGTTGATTTGTTATAAATAAATTAAACATTAAATTTCAATTTTATGTCATTTGTTCGTTAAGTTGCTAGAACTTAAATAATGTAGTTAGGGATTTGTTTACAAGAACTTGAAGAATTTGAATAAGTAAAACAAGTTCAGAGTACACTTTAAGTACTTTAGTATAATTTTCTGCTTAACTTGATCTTCTCAAACGATCTCCGATGTTCGTCGGATGAGCTGTATTTAAATTAGTAATTTTACAATTATATTCATGTTTTGCAACAATCTAAAATTAAGCAACCTCCAGCTACTCGACTATTGAAGTTGGTAATGGAGAGCAAATTTTTGGGCACGTGAAATTGAAATGTTTATCGACGGAGGGAGACCCAAAGGTAGGAAAAACGTGCCGCGTTGAAGTACCGCCCATCGAAAATAGGATAAGAAACACAAACGGAATAAATAACCACATAAAGAAAATAAGTGTAAAATCAGTAAAACCAAAACAATATTAATTTTAAATACATATACATATGTATGACACAACAAGTTTTTTGCGTAGACAAAATGCAAAATGAAAAGCGAAATCAGAAAATAAAAGCAACTGAAAAAGACAAAAAAAACCTGATCTTGAGTAAAAACAAAGTGGGCAATACTATGAAACAATAAGGCTTTAAAAACAACAACAACAACTGCCACAAAAACAATGGGGCAAGTTATAAAATGCGTGAGGCACCACAACGGATATCCTCCGGCTCTTTTTTTTATATTTATTCATTTATTATTTTTTTGGTTGCCCGCAGTGTTACCTGTTGCATGATAGTTTAGTTTTTTTTTTGGCGAGTGTTTATGCAGTGAAAGTTGCGCTTTTTTCAACAATTTTTAGTTGCTAAGTTATTTTTTTCGTGAACGTTTTGTAGGGCGTTGCACAGTTGCTGTTGGAGCCATATGTCTTGCAGTAAAGATTAATTAGTAATTGAATAATATACAATTATTATAAAGCTCGGCACGCATAAAAGAAAACGTGCAACAAAATGCGGCGCCACTTGGAAATTGAGTAAAAAGAAATGAAATTGAAAATAGCAACGAAATTTTAATACACTTTGAGCTTAGCTTGATAAGATATAAGTGTAGATTAAAGTTAGTTAAAACTACACAAGAAAAGCTCGAGGAAAGCGTTTGCTGACTTTTTTTTTAAGGATCTATAAAAGACAACTTTTACTACAAGTTTTTTTAAAGACTTGTAACGAAGGTCATAAAATATATATTATAAGAATTTTATAAGGTGAAAGCGTTTAATATTTTCCTAATATTGTTTAAATATTAAATAAGTTGAAATATGTTAATGAAGAAAGTTAGTTAAATCAATTAATAAAGCTAAAACTACTGCAATTTCAATGAAACAAACAGCTAAGATTTGTTTATATGACATTTTTAAATTGAAGAGCATATTCAAAGACCTTTAGCTTGGAAGAAGAGCAACAAACTGCCTTAAAAAATTCAATTAACCTCAGACAACACACGTACACTTGAAAAGTGTAAAAGAAGATAAAAACACAAAACAGAAACAATAAAATTTCATAAAAACAAGAGAGAAAAAAACTTAAATGAAATGCAATTGGAAAATGAAATGCGCCATTGGCTCTTGCTGTTGGGGATACGTTTGGTTATTTGTTGAAATCGGTTTTTTTTTTTAACGTTTTTATTTAAGTCGTGTGCAGTGAATGGCAAATTGCTTAAGTAGATGGAAACTATGTACATATGCATGTGCACACGTCTGTCTGTATGTGTGCATACGAAAAAAAAAGCCAAAAACGAAACTGTTAGGAAAACATTAAAAATTAATTCACGCGTCTGCAATTGTTGTTTCTTTTTTTTCTTAGTTGTAGTTGTTGTTTTAGTTGTAGCTGTTGTTGTATTGTCCACTTTCACTTGGCCAAGAGGCAACTCTCTCAGGATGATGACGTTTCATGTGGATTAGTCTAACGCAAAATATAAGAAGAAAAAAAAAACTGTCGAGACTGGAGCGTGGAATGGTACAGAAAAGGGAAAGGGGGAGCGCGTGAAAACTAGTTACAGTTTAAGGCCCAAAGCCGCAGAGCGGTGACTAATGCGCTGGAAAATTGAAAATGGCTTTGCGCCGTTCGACACGCCAACAACAACAACAACAACAAAAATAACAGCAATAACAAGCTACAGATAAGCAATAGCTTCGAGCCTCAGCCCACGAGCTTTTTAGTTTGTCAAAGTCGCGTCTCGGGTGCCTGCACGTCGCCAAAATTAGCGTGGAAATCAATTGCGAAAAACTAGCTAATGATTCATGCAAATGGAATAAGCGTTGCTGCATTGATGAGATGTAAGAAGTTTGCTGCGGGGACAGCCGAAGGAATTAAACAAATTACTAGCCAAGAGATAAGATAAGTAAAGAAGCGAATGGCAAAATGGCTTATAAGCTTTGTAGATGAGCCGTAACAGATTAAAAAGAAAAGGCAGAAGGGGATATAAGAGATAATTAGCTTTGTGTGCAAAGCTAGAAAAGTTCTAGCTAAGATATGGTAAGAAGGAGATGGCACTAATATAATCTGGAGATGGTTTTTCTCTGAAGGGGAAAGAAAATCAATTTGCATCTTGAAAACGTTAAGGAAATTATTCGAGATTTTAAAAATTCCATTCCGGAATTCTCTTTGATCAAACAAAGTATATAGTCTAGCTAACATTTGAACAACTAGACACAATTTTCAAAGATTCCAAATTGAAATCAAATGCCATTTGAAAACTTATAATGAACACACAAAAAATATAAAAGACTTCATTCAATCAATATAAAAATTTTGCGATTATGTGCAATCGGATGGCTGACCCAAAAACTATAATTAAACTATCAAACGAAGACTACATAAATGGTAATTGCGCCACAAAACACAAATCCATCTCAAGTTCACCAAAAGCACAAACACACATCGATCATATATCATTTATAATTCGCATATCGTATTTTGGTTTTATTTTCCATCTTTTGGCAAAATATGTATGGTTTGGCTTTTACATGTTAATTTGTCATTTTAAGTATGCGTTTTGAAAGAGATATTGCTTGGAGAAACAACATAAAGCTTAAATGAATTTCGCATGCATGCACCTAATTAATGATGATGGTTACACAATCGTTTTTATGGGTGTTTATTTTTTAATTTGCATTATCAGAAATTTGCACACACATTGCCAATAGCTGTAATTATTTATGATTGTTAATAACTATTAACACAAATAGCAATTGCATTTCGATTAGATTATTATTATTGGTAAAGATTTTGACACGCGACGTCGCGAAACGTTGTTAAGTTTGTTGCGCATGTGCACGACGCGAGCTCTGCGAACCGAGCGACTTGCTTGCAAGCTACAAACTGACTTGAGCTCTGACAACCGGCACAAAACTTGAAGCCGTCACATCAAAAGAGAGCACAGCCAAGCAAGAGACGATGTGTTGAAGCTTTACTCAATTCGTTGTATGTTGAAATGTGTGTGAGTGCGTTAACGTCTAAAAATTGCACTGCTGTCGCATGAGATGCGGTTATGTGCACTTTTATCGCATGAGATAAATTGTTAAAGCACAAGCAGAAGAGAGCACAAATTATAAGAGTGTTGCACTGCCCTCGCTCTCACTCTCACTGTACCATACATTTACGAATGCAGCTTTTTATGCATTTATCATATGCTACACAAATCGCGTGTAGTTATTGGCGTCTAAATTAATTGGCAAAACAAAATATCCAATAACAAATGTTGCTCAATGTGCGACGATTCTTTTTAGGTGTTTCAAGTTGTTTTTGCTGTGATTTTTGACCAAAATTGTTGGCCGGCAAAATAATTAAAACAGAGTTTCGTATTGCACAGCGCTTGATTTTGTTATTCTTATTTTTTCTTATACTACTTAAATTCGTTGTCAAATTACATTTACAAAAAAGAATACTTGACGTTGTTTTTGCGAAAGCTTTAGTGTGAGAACTAGACGATTTAAAAGTTGTGCTTTCAAAAGATTTTAATATAAAATATCAATAAAAGAATAATTCGTAAACATAAAAAAGTTGCTTATTCATAGATATTATTTATTGCCACTTGCGTACTTTTTATTTATCTTTAAGTTTTTTTGTTTAACTTAATGAACTTATTTTTAAAAGCTTTACGCTCTATTTTTTTCCAACATCTATTATGTTTCTCTTATTTTATTTTTTGTGCTTTATGCATACGTTCTAATTGTTTTTCCCGCTGCTGCTGCTGCTGTTGTTGGCAGTTTTAATTAATTTTGCATTTGTGCTGTTCTTGTTTCTGTTTTTGTTGTTTTGTCTGACATGTCTCGTGTGTCAATGTGTGTCCCTTTTGTTTTTGCATGTTTACATTTCGCAGTCAATTTGACGTTTTTGCCATTTGCATTCAAAAATAATTAAAAAAGTTGCACTAAAATATGCAGACATATGAACATAAAGCGAATGCGTTGTTGTTTATGCTGTTTATTGTTGTTATTGCAACGGGCACTGTTCGTGATATTTTGCCAATTTTCGCTGCTGGCATTTTATGCACATATGCATGTATTTCAAGCGAATGCATTTAGCACATAACGATCCCTCACCCATTCCACCCGTCTTGTTTCCCGTTAGAGATTTCCATCTCTAAATGTGCAAGATTATCGGTCAAATGTGAATAGAGAAAATGCCTTCGGATGATGAGAAAAGAAAGAGCCTGAGAGTGCAAGCGCTCATGCTGACGTCATCAGCTTTAACAGGATGCCTCGTGTTGGAATGTGCTATGGAATTCGACTTACAACAACAACAACAACTTCAGCAAGCAGGCCCTTTGTACGCGGAGACACACATACATGCGAACAAACATAAAGGCAGCGGCCAAAGAGTGCTAAAAATAAATTGTGTGCAAATTCATGAAAAATAAACAAAGCCGCATACAAAGTAAACAAAAGAAGAGGCACAAACAAATAAGCAAAAAGCACAGCTCAAATATGCAGCGAGAACGATGAGACAAACAAATGCAAAAAAATGAGCACGTCGAAATCGAAACATACATAAATGTATGTGTGTGTGTAAAATAATAAAACGCTTCTTCCGTATCTTTAATTTTCTACGTGTCTTGCGATAGCGATAACGATACCGACAGGTGTTGCACTGTAATTCCAATAAAGTCCACGCGTCAGAAGACTGATAACAATAAATATTTATATGCACATATATATAAGCTCTGGATTATATTTAATTATGTTGACAATGAGCATTGACAACATCATATTGATAAACAGAATGAAATTCAAAAAACGATAAGAGCAATATCCAAAAAATAAATATTTTTAGTCCATTATTAAATTAAAATTTGCCTTTAGTTCAGTTTCTTCAAGTGTTACTCATTCCTATGAGTTATTAAACTTTAAGCTTGTTAAAACCTTTAATTGACATTTCTATTTTAATTAGAGCAACAGAGAGAGAGAGAGAGAGAGAGAGAGAGAGAGAGAAAGAGAGAAAGAATAAGTCAAACGGCAGTGCTTGAAAAAGTTCACGCAGTTCTGAACTTTGGCACTTACTTACACACATGTGCACATTCAAAAGCAGCAGACAGGAGCTTGAATACAACGCCCACTCGTATTTCAATCCAATAACAAACAAAAAAGCTTTGGCGCCATCGTCTCTGCAATTACACAGGAGCAGCTACCGAATTCAATGCGTGACGTCAGCACACGAATATTTGTGCCGAAGCCGACAACTGACCAGCAAAAGCAGCAACAACAAGAAAAAAACTACGCACATATACTACTACAACGGAAACTACGATGAGCTACGCTTCGGTTATTGCCGTTAATTATTGTGCTTCCACAGTCTGTTGTTGTTTTTGTTGTTCAGTAGGTGTATAGAATTTGGTCATTCATGGAGCTACTCGCTTTGCATGCATGCATATGTATGAATATATATGATTATGTATGTGTGAATAATATTCACAACAAGCCTAAAAGCAACAACATCAACTAAATTGCGCGCCATTGGAGCGCAGAGTTGTAAAACGTGTTTTTGTTTTGCAAAAATGCGTAGTTTATTGTTGTTGTTTTTGCATTCGTTTTTGGCTACTAACATCCAAAAAGGCAATATATACGTTCATATGTTTGTAAGTAATTAACAGATTTCTCAAATGGTACATAGTTTGACCTCAGATAACATCCGTAAAAAAGCTTGTTTTGATATTGCAATCAAAGTTTTGTGTCTATTTAAATTTATGCATTAGTTTTTATTAATGGGAAAGAACAAAAAAACCAACCAAAACAAAACAAAAGTTATACATGGTGGGTGTTTATGTTTGCAATTTTGGCATCATACGTAATAATTTTTTACGCAATTATTAACAGTCCAAAACATAGCCAGATAAAGTAGGCAGTGATAGAGACAGCTGCTGAGGCGCGCCTAGCAGCATACGAGGAATGCGAGGAGATACGTAGCAAAAAAGAGAACACAAAATTGCGTTACTTCTTATTGGCAATTGCCTTATCCTTTTTGCACAAGCTTTTGTCGCTTTCACCCACACTCACACATACGTAGAGACAAATATTCGGCAGACAGCACGGCGCTTAAAAAGGGCGTTGGGTAGTCCTTACGTCAAAACAACACACCAAAATATCAGACACTCACACATACGCACATCCAAACAAGCTTGCACACATTTACATTCACATTTTACACTTTACCTGATTCCTATTGCTCTGCTGCTGTCTGGCATTCCACTACTGCTGCTGCTCCGCTGCTGACGTCGGCGCCGACGCTCTTCGACGATCAAACAGCAATCGTACACATGCACATTTTGGATTTCCGAATATTATAAATTATTTATAAACATTTGCACGCGCGCACACACTCACTCACACACATATGCACTGTGTAGATTTTTTGATATATATATATATATATATGGCCCAACTTGCTGCTGGTTTTTGTGGAATTTTCTACACTTTTCCTGCTACCTGCCAGACATTTTTTATGTTTTTTCACGTTTCATTTATTTAATGTGACCGCTAGATATCAGATGAGTAGTAGTAGTAACACATATGCACACAACAATGTTTTAACGCACAAAACATCCTAATTTTACAGCAACAAAAAATTCCATGAAAAATAAAGCAGCCATCTTTGCCCAGTATTAGAATTGTTGATATTATATCGGTATATCGATATTGCCACAAAAGTGAAATATGGGCGATATATATTTGTAGCTAAATTTACAAGACCTATCGAACAACTTCATTACAACACGCACATCTATCGATTGTTTGTGTCGTCAGCTCAGGATGCACACAATATAAATTTTTTTTCTTAAATAAGATAGCAAATTAATAAACAAGCTAACGAGCTTAAAATAAATCTATGCAAAGTAACATGATTTCAACTGCCTAATAAATTAATCTGTGTTACACATGGGTATTTTAAAGTTTTTGCTGCTAAATTTTTGTTTGGCGCCATAGTTTGCTTCTTCTTTCACTTTGATGACGTAGCTGTGATATCTGAAGCGATTGCGAAATAATCGTGATGTAAACTTGTTAGTGCAAAAAGTTATGTTAAATGTAATTTGAATTATTAAATATTTTAAGAACCTTCGGATTAAACCAGAAAATGTGCTTATAAATGTTTAGTAAATGTCTTTGATTTCGCTTGCATCGATAGCCCTCTAACACTTTTTTTTATTCGATATACATTGGGTGGATGCACGATTATTCTAAGTATTTTATTTGGTATATTGTTGTGCGCACGTTGTTGTCATTGTATTGCCAATAACTTAACTTAGAAAATATGCGCAATCTCAAGCTGCAATATTGCAAAGAGCAACAAACCGGCATAAAAAATTCGAAGCAACTGTTGCTTCAACCGTACATCGAACAGAAAGACAATGAAATCATATATGTCATCACTGACAGCAAAATCTACGCTGTCAAAGAGACTGACAATAAGGAAGAACCTCAAGTTATCGCTAATGTCCCTGGCATAGTCAGTGCCGAGTTTCTGCAGCTGGAGAATGCGATTTGTGTGGCAACAAGCGTGGGTGAGGTGCTGCTCATCAATCCGGATACACTTGCCACTATTGAGGGCACCTTCTGTGATGTCGGCATCGAGTGCATGGCCTGGTCGCCCAGTCAGGAAGTTGTCGCATTCGTAACCAAAACAAAGAACGTCGTTGTTATGACCTGCACCTATGAGGTGCTGGGAGAACAGCCACTGAATGCAGAACTTGCCAGCGATCAGCAGTTCATGAACGTTGGCTGGGGCAAAAAGGAGACACAGTTCCACGGCTCCGCCGGCAAACAGGCAGCCAAGCAATCTGCCGAGCTGCAAGCTCTGCAAGATGTGCAGCAGCTGCCACAGGTAAGAATCTATCTTTGTATTTCTGACTTTACGAATGGTCTTCACTAATTCAAAATGTTTTTTGGTTAGGATGTGCATATTTCCTGGCGTGGCGATGGCGCTTTTTTTGCCGTCTCCTATGTGGCAACCAATGTGGGTCGCACCTTTAGTGTCTACGATAGCGAGGGCAAGCTGCAATACACGGCAGAAAAGTGGAATGGAATGCAAACACCGCTCACTTGGCGTCCTAGTGGCAATTGGATTGCTCAACCCCAAATCTTTCCAAACAAATCGACTGTGGGTCTATTTGAGAAAAACGGCTTGCGTCATCGCGAATTTGAATTGCCCTTCGATTTGAATGTGGAACAGATTGTCGAACTACGCTGGAGCGCTGACTCAGACATTTTGGCGCTGCATACAGTAACAGCAGAGGCGCAACGCATTTATTTGTATACGATAAGCAATTATCATTGGTATCTAAAGCAAGTGCTCGTGTTTAAGGAGCTACAAGATCCACTGGCATTTTTCCACTGGGACAGTCGCATTGGCGCCGAAAATGTGCTGCATGTGCTCCTCGAGAGTGGCAAACGTTATACGCATCGTTGGCATTTCGCCATCGATTGTCAGCCGGGCACAGCAATTGTCTATGTCATCGATGGCGAACGTCTCCTTGTAACCAACTTTAACAAGGCTGTGGTACCACCGCCCATGTGCTGGCGTGTTGTTGAACTGTCTGCCAATCGCTATATAAATGCTATAAGCTGCAACAAATCCCATGTAGCTATATACACTAGCGATCGTCAGCTTTATTTCTACAAATCCGATCAGCATTGCATCTTCAAAACTGCAACGCCCAATGCAGAGCTATCACAAATTCAATTGGCTAACTTAACGTGCGACAAACAGGGCAATCTATTGGCCACCCACAGTGTGGGCAATCACACCCGGCTCCTACTACTCTCCAAGTGTGTGGAGGGCAGAAGTGATGATTACTACGTGGACACTTTGTTAACGATCACTGGAACCATTTGTGCAATAACGGATGGTGGATTTAATACAAATTTGTTTTATGTACAGACCCTCAACAATCGCCATGTCTACGAAATTGCTATCGAGAAGAATCCCAATCAGTTAAAACTAAAGAGAACCTATGCCCAACTTCAACAGTCTGCGGATCAAATGCAATTTTACAATAGCGCCAAATCAGCAGGTGAGAAATTATTTACTTATTTGATTTATTCACTTAAACATTGCATTACATTTTCAGAAGGTCTTATAACGCTGCGTTCTCAGCATTTGCTGCAGATCGATGAGCTAAGGATTGCGGAGGATGTAACATCGTTTTGTGTAGTGGACAATTATTTGGTATACACACAGTTGAATACCATACATTATGTGCGTCTCAAGGATCGTCGCACTGTTGACACTCGCAACATTGAACGCGGTGCCAAAGTGGTGACTGGAGCAGAAGATGCACGTCTAGTATTGCAGTTGCCACGTGGCAATCTGGAGGTGATTTGTCCACGTGTTCTTGTGCTGCAGCATGTTGGCGATAGATTGCGTCCACATTACTTTGAGACGGCTATGACAATTGTTAGGAAACAACGCTTAAATTTGAATATCATCTGTGATCATGATGTGCAGCAGTTTGTGGAATTTATTGATTGGTTCATCGAAGAGATTCAGGATAGTCAATGGCTCTGTCTGTTCCTCAGTGAATTGAAGAACGAGGATTATGCTTTGGGCATGTATGCTAGCAGCTATGAGGCATCGAAGCAGCATTATCCAACCAATTACAGTGCAGATCGCAAGGTAGAATATATTTGTGAACTTATGCTCGATCGCATGAAAAAGGCCGAGGAACCGGAGCTCATTCTACGCTATCGTTTGCCCATTATTACGGCATATGTAAAACTGGGCAAACTGGAGGAGGCACTCCAAATGATCTGGCAGCAAACACAAATAAACTTGGTACCATCGCCGGCAGATCACATGCTCAAGTACCTGCTATATTTGGTGGATGTCAATGATTTGTATAATGTCGCTTTGGGCACCTATGACTTTGGTCTGGTCTTGTTTGTGGCACAAAAATCACAAAAGGATCCCAAAGAGTTTCTACCCTATCTCAATGAACTCAAAGCCTTGCCACTGGACTTTCGCAAGTTTAAGATTGATGAGCATCTGAAGCGTTACGAGCGTGCTTTAACCAATCTGGCTGCCTGTGGTGAAGAACAACACGAACTGGCTCTTGAGTTTATCAAGGAACATAATCTGTACAGTGAAGCTTTGGTCATCTATCAGTCACAAACGGAATTCCATCAACGCATCTGCGTTGCTTTTGCAGATCATTTGCGTGCTAATGCACAACTGGAGGCAGCGAGTCTTATGTACGAGCGTGGTGGACAGCTGCAGCAGGCGCTGCTCAGTGCACGGCATACTCTCGACTGGCAGCGAGTTATGCTTTTGGCGCAGAGTGCCGGTGAGTCATTGGAACAGGTTGCCAATTCGTTGGTGGCGCCACTGCAACAACACGATCGTCATCTGGAGGCATATGAGCTGATCAAACGTTTTAGCCAGACGGATAGTGTGGCGCCGCTGGATGTCCTGCTCCAGGGACATCTCTATACTCGTGCAATATACGAAGCGGGTCTGTTAACTGCTGCCGGCGTCAAGGATCTGTTGAGTAAGTTTATATTATTATATTCGTTGTTTTTGGTTGCAGTTACTGCTTTTGAATTATAAATACTGAAAAGCTAAAGCTATCTGCATAAAATCTATTTTATTATTTTTCTCCTAACTAACGCATGCAATTCTCACAAACTGTTTTACTCTTCTTATAGCGGATCGTGTTAAACCCGCATTGATTGCATATGTCACACAATTGGAGGCTTCACTGCATTCTGATCGCAAAATCTTTGTTGAGCAGAAAGATCGTTTGATGGAGATACGCAAGCGACAGGCGACAAGTGGTGACACCTTTGATGGTGGGAATTGTGATGTGGACATTGATGAGGTGGATCTACTCTCCGATACGAGTAGCATGCAATCCTCCAGACATAGCGGCAGCTCGAGAGGCACAGGGTAAGTGCAACTGTTTTTTATACCTGACTGCATATCAATTTCTCATACATATACTTATTTCACTTTCTTCTTGGTTGCAGCAAAACATTTCGCTCTAGTAAAAATCGACGCAAACACGAACGTAAGCTGCTCAGCTTAAAGCCTGGCAATCCATTTGAAGACATTGCGCTCATCGATGCGCTGCACAATCATGTCACGAAGATCACACAGCTCCAGCAGCAGCAGCTTGTGCGTGACACATGCAAAGCGCTTCTTCAACTCCATACAGAAGATGCACGAGCGGCAACGTTACAGCGTCTTTATGGAAGCATCTTGTTGGAGTTGCAGTCGGCGCTGGATGAGATCTGGATACCTGAGCTAATGGGTGGACAGGCACAACATTTGACCGGGCCCAATGTTGACTATTTGGCGTTGCGAAAGGAACAACGTTATGCGTTAATAGGTGGGTTCACATTTTCTAGTAAATTACGTGCTTTATAAGTTCTTATTTATTTATTATAGGTTTTTCGAAAATTAATATAAATTATAAGATTATGTAGAAGTATATTTATATGTATTTATGTTTTCTATTCTTATATTTATGGGTTAAGATCATAGAAAAATCAATATATTGCATAAAATGTCTCATTAACTCACTTCAATATTTGAAAACAGCAACCAAGTAGAATATCCTCAAATTTAAAATTAATTTTTTGGAAAACTGATCATTATCTAGGCAACAATTTTAAAATTCTAAATTAACAGCTATATAAAAGAAGGTCCTTGAAATGTTAAATATAGCTATGAAACGTTTAAAAGAACAATCGTAAGATAACATATTGTTATTTGACTGACTAAGTTGTATGATATAAATACCGTAAATAAGTTAAATGAATTGCACTTTAAGTATAGTAGTTTTAAATATTTAATATCCTATCTCTTCTAAACTATGTCGCTATTTGTCTTTTATTCTTTTTATTAATTGAAAAATTTCTACCATTTTCCTTGCAGCTCCCGTGAAGCGCTTCAAGCCACAGTTGAACATTATCGATTGGAAGCATGGCATCTTGCATTAGTTCTTATAATAATCGTTATCGCTTTATCGCTGCTTTAGAGACAGCGTTTTTCCTATTGATCTTGCGTGAAATTAATTTTCACTTTCCATGCAAATCTATCGGACCTTAAAACTCTTCAATTACTTTCACTATATTTTCCAGCCTAAATAAATGTTGCATTAAACTAATTAATTGTGCTTTTATTAAATATAAATTTTAGCTACACGAAACAAGAGTTGCGTGTTGTTGTTGATTTAACTGTGAAAAGTGGGTGTATAATTGTAATGGGCATAAAATCCCATTTAAAATAGTAATTGGTACGGATGGACTATCATTTAGGAGGCGTTTACTTTTACTTATCACTGTGCAACGCCCTTCAAAAAATTTCTTTTAATTTCCTGTCGCTGCCGTCGTGACGCCTGCTGCGTTTGCGTTGAATTCAACGTCGACGTTGGCGCTGCAGCATTTTGTTTGACAAAAACAACAACAGCAAGAACAGCGGCTGAGCAAACAGGTTTCAGTGATTTGTTGTAGGTGCATATTGTTGCCAGGCAGCATGCATTTGCACAGTGCATCAAATGATATTTCAATGTGAAGCTAAACAATAATAAAAAAAAGTGAAAGTAATAAATTTACACCATATTTTGATAACTTATGTGCTGACAAGTGCATTTTAGCATTGAAAACAGCAAATAGTTGCCATGTGAGCGCTTAATAAATTACACATTTTGGCATACTGAAACACCCTAATGCACGCTGGACATGCGCAGCCAACATATTCTGTTGCGGCTGCTGTGAGCGCCGACGTCGCCGACGCGTCGCAACTCCAATTGAGCCCGTTGTTTCTCTTATGTTCTCTCACAGTTTTCGTTTTTACAAGCGCCATTTCAGTGAGCAGCATTGAGCGGTGCGGTTGTGTTTTTGTTGCTGCTGCGCTACCCGTTTACTTTGGCGCGGTGTTCGTAAAACAAAACAAAAAATTTGTTAATAAACAAATATAAGAAATATTAGGCGTGTGTATATTTGTTCATATAACAGATGCCAGCGGCAAAGCTGTATCATAAATCGAACGGCTATCAAAAATAAAGCCACAGCAACAAGTGCGAAACGCATGTGTGGAAAACGAAACGAAATCGAAATCGAAGTGCAAAAGTGCAAATGAAAGAAATGTACACATACATGGTATACGAATACATATGTATGAATGTGAAATAAATAGTTAATTATTGGAAATTTAAAGCTATTAATAGTTTATAATGGAAATCTTTAAATTGCGCTAATTATAAAGAAAGTGTGAAATTTAGTAAAGTAACTTTTGTTACTGTTTGCGTTTGCTGCTGTCTAAAGGGTTTGCTGCGCAGTCGAAAGCGGATGCAGCGCAGTCGCAGCTGTGCGTTAATTAAAGAAATACAAACGTTAAATAATTGTGTTGCTTAAGTGCGCGTATACTAACAACAAATATAATTAACTTAAGTAGCTGAGCTTGTAGATTTCCAACTGGAGTCAACAACAATAAATACATATTTTGGTAAGTTCTTGAAACAGCGCTGTCAGCGTCAAGTGCAGCTTTGCTCTCTTTCTGTTTCATTTTTGCTCTTGTTGAAGTGTTTTATTTTTGGCAAGTCACCCTGCGCAGTGTTCTATACACAGAGCTGTCGACGTCAAGTGCTTGGCAAAGCTTTGCTCACCTCTCTCCCTCTTTATCGCTTTGTTTTTTTGTCCAGTTTAAAGCTCAGCTTGAAACTAGCAAAACGACTTTCAACATCATTCATTCGCTGTCATCTGATTTCTTGGTGTTTTTCTTGTTTTTGCTACTACTATTTGCTGTTGCTGATGTTATTAGTGCTGTTAATAAAATTACACCAACTGTTTCATTTGCCGCGCTTTAGAAATATCATTTAGCACTTTTTCTAGCAGCGTATTTTAGCACATGTCGAAATAATAATTTATTTAACAACTTAATGTTCTTTATATATGTATTTTGTTTGTGTCTAAACGTGGAAAAAATTATATGCAATTTTATGGCAATTATTTATTTGGCACAAGTCTATAAAATTACACAATCATATAATGTGCTAAATGTTTGAAACAATTTTCGGTTTGGCATTATTATTTTTTTATTGTCATACTTCAATGTCTTGGCATTGGTTAGAGTTTATGTTATGTAATGGGGTTTTTGTAATTCGTATCGTTTTTAAGGTGATTCGTTAAAAAATCCTTCACATTCATTTTTATTGTTTTTTTTTTAGTAATTTAAAAAATACTATTTGATCTGAGAGCTTCCTGTCCACATTTCGCACTTTCGTATCCTGTATGATTTTTTGCTAGCATTTTGCTAAGAGTTGTTGAGTTGTTGAATTGCTTCGTGTTCAATTCGAAATGCTTTAAGTTTGTTTAGAAATAAATGAATAAACGGAACTTTGCAAATCTTCTAATGTTTCATATAGAAATAGAAAAGAAACGGTAGACTAAAACCAAAGCGTATAAACTATTATTTTTATTTGTTACGGTGGCTTTCTATACGTTTTCTATGACACCAACACCGACATACCAAGAGAGTATAGCATAAATACAGCATAAGATTATTGTTATCTTATAATTAACAATGCGAATGTTGCCGTTGGTTTAGTTTGTTTTTGTTTTCTTTGTCTTTTGCATTATTGTAGATTGGGATTTGCTTTGTCTATGCGAGTGTTACTCAATCTGAAAGGTAACAGACAAGTCGAAGCACGTCCGTCTCTAGTTCGACAAAAAGCAAACCCCAAAAGTGCTGAACGTGACTCACACCGAGCAGAGCGGCTCTTGCCGTAAACTGCTCTCAACTCTTATCTCATTTAACATTAAATCTGACTCTGACCCAAACTGACCAATGCAAAGCTCACCAAACTATTTAATGCATAAGCACAGTGATCGCCCGTTAGAGTAAACTTTGAAAATAATCATAGTGTTTCGAACTTCTATCTATTATAGGAAAATACTTATGTGTATAACTGCATTATATTTTTTTTAGAGCTGTGTGTTTTAATTATTTTTGTAAACCAAAACCAAGTTAGTTTGTTACAGTCGAACTTGCATACAACGAATTCCAAGGGGACAAGAAAATTTTCGTAATAGAGAATGGGTTTGCCATTGAAAACTTCCTTATACACAAGTTCTTTATCTGAAAGTTCGATTGGATGTACTCTTAAAAATATATAGCCAAAGTTACTTTTGAAAGTTTTAAAACCCTATTATTATTATAATTATTATTAATTTAAGGAAGTGATGACTGTATTAATCAAACCATAGCTACCATCTAATGGTTGCTTAACCGGTTTTTAAAGCCAAACGCGTTCTGGGCTTGAATCGACAACATTCCATGGAAGTCAACTTAAAGTTTTGTTTTGGTTTTTGGGTTGGGGCTATGGGTCTTAAAGCTTGCTCCCTTCCAACCTCCCTTTCTCTCTGTCCCTAGATGTTTCGAACGTTTGCGGCAGCTCATTTGGCATTCAAAATGTTGCTTTATAAGACCCCAGTGCCCATTATTAACGATTTATGTTGTACTTGCAAAATGCATAATGCATTGGTTGTTTGCTCAGCTGTTGTCTCTCCAATTAAAAAAAAAAATACAAAATATTATGTTGACTGCAACATGATGTGGCAAAGGCGTTGAGTCTCAGCCTTCGATTTTGCATAGATTGGCATTGCATTTGCTTTAAAGTCGTTACTAAAAGATATATATGCATGAAAACTAAGAACTTCGTCTTAGCTACGTTTTAAATGCAGCTCTTAGCACAACAAGTTAAGGCTTTTGTTTTATGACCTTCCCGTTCGTTAAGTCTACAAAGCAAGAAACTTGCAAAAGTTTCATTTTAAGATGCCTCAAAACCGCACAGTGATTCAAGAGAGCGAGTGAAGTGCAAGAAATGCATAAAGATAAAAAAGTTAAGAGTAAAATTTGTGGATCATTGACTTTGGTTCATTAGTTTATGACTCCTATTTAAACTAAAACCCTTTTGTTAAACGTAATTGTCATCAAACCAAATAAAACCGCTTGATGACTCACATCTGTTTTCTGTAAGCTTTTAAGTATCATTTGAGTGCATCAGCTGTGGGCGTTATTCAGCACTGTTACAAAGCGTCTTAAGCTTTGGTTACCCACTTTCAAGGCACCTCACCCCCCCCCGCTTAACGAATTGAACATAAATTAAGGTTGCCCTGCAGACCCACAGACCTGACCTATGGCGTTTTGCTGTCTTGCCGTGTCTCATTTTCTTCGTTTGTCATTTCTGGTTCTTTACGGTGTCTTCTCCTTCAACATCTTCTTCTTCTTTTTCTTATGGGCTGCATCTTTTTGTGTTGCTGCTGCAATCGTTGGACTTGTTATATTGTCTTTTAGTCGGTTTTTGTTGCTGGTTTCATCTTACAAAACTTTTTGTGGTTTGTTTATTTTTTGTGGTTTTTATTTCTTTCGCATTTTGCAATCATCGAATGCAAAAATGTTTCTTGGCCGACTTGGCTTTAAGGTAGAGTTAAGAAAGGAGATTTTACTGCAAATGGTTCCTGGAAACACTAGATACTTTTATATTAAGATTATTTATTAAGTACGTTTCTTTCTTTAACTTGCTCTCTTATTTATTATAGCCCCTTTTGCAAAGCTTCCTTAATGCTTTTTACTTCCCACACTTATTTTGAAAGCTTAATTGAATTACAAGTTTAATTATTTTGTTGACAGTCGCCACTAGCATTACTTATAAAGTCAATGTACGTTTAAATGTCAACTAGGAAGTGATATTAAGGTGTTAAGTAACATAAAGTAGAGTTGAAAAGCTTATTTTCAGCTTTCTTAAGTTTCTAGTTATCTTGTTTTCTGGACAATCTTCTCAACTCAGCTTAAATCGCGTGCATTTGACTATATATTTCTATTAATAATGATTTAAGACGATTCCAGACAATTCCAATCTACATATAACACCCTGTTACTTTTAGGTTATTAGCTTTTGCAACAGGGTGTTTCATGCACGCACAAATAAAATTCGTTTACATGCGCCATGCGTCTCTAACATTACACAATTGTGTAGCTATGTTTGCAGTTCTAGTATTTGAGTTTATATTGTAGAATGCTTGGAATTAATTCAATTTCAGAATTGTAGACTCAATTTTTATTATTCGACACTTGTCAAATAGTTTTCCACTGCACCGCAGTGCACTGATTGAATTTAATTGAATTATGTGCTCTAGCTCTGTGTGTGTTTGTGTAAGTTACATCTCTTCTTTAGTTCTTCACTTAGATCGGCCCTGAACAGTGTGTGACCTGTCCCTGGCCCCCTGCCCCACAATACTACCGCATGCAGGAAGTTGTTGACTTTGCCTATGAACTAGTTTTGTTTTTGTATAAAGTTAGGTAAATGGCTTCTGGCCTAAAAGAACCATTTTGTGTTTACCTTTGAGTGTTCTATGTATGTAGTTTAGTCACAGCTGCTGGCATTAAAATGCACTTAGAAAATATGAAAATGAAACGACACAAAAAAACAACTTTATTTTTTTGTTTACCTTTCACATGCGAACATTGAGGGCAGGCCACAAACACACACAAACCAACACTCACGAACACATACTTGTGCATGGTTTGTTTATTCCACACACACAGATACTTTCTGTTTTTAGCTGCAGTTCTTTCATGAAATATCTCACCACGCATCTACAAGTTATAAACAACCTATGCAGATTGTCGGATTGAATGTGCCATATGCTTGCAAATTTTTCACAGACGCTGCACAAACAAAGAAACATTTAGTAAACAAAATTCGTGTAAATGTGTACAAGGCGCGGCTTACACTGCCAGAAATAGAATGAATTTGACTATTGCGTGATTAAATTGATTTTATAAGCAATATGTTTAAGTGTAATTTTATTTTTATTACGTGTTGGTTGTTTAGGTTTTTGAAGCTAATCTAATTGCACTCTTTAGTTTTACACCTTTATGAAGGCAAGAATCTTAGTTGAGCAACAGTAAAGTCAGAATGAAGGGATCTCAAATTTCAACATGTCCAAACACATATCCAAATTAACGCAAAGTTGGAAATCTGGTCAGGAATACTTAAAATAATTTCATATTAGTTGACTTTGCGCTTGAAAACGTTAATCTGCATAACGCAAACGATATACAGTCGAACTTCCATGTAACGAATTTCCGTATAACGAATTTTTTCTACAACGCAGTCAAAAATTATAACCCTGCAATTTGATTCAGTCAAAAACCCCATTCTATATAACGAAATTTCTCTATAACAAAGTTTTTTCTTGTTCCCTTGAGCTTCGTCATATGGAAGTTCGACTGTAATACATTACAAATTAGTTTCCTATGTCGAGACAAGACAAAGTATTTTGTATAATTCAAGTTAAACTCATGCTTTCAGAGTCAAACCAATATCATTATGCACTTCTAAGCTAGAAATGCACACATTTTTTGCTAAGTGCACTTACCCATATTTTGTTACGCCCTAATCTGGACACTGTAGTCACAACACGTGCAACTATGTATTTGCATACCACATACGCCGTAACTAATTGACTGCCAGAGTACTTTAAAAGATTTAATAGATTTTTATATATCTAGATTCTAGAGGTTCTGTTTATTGCGCCCTTTGGGCAACAGCTTAAAAGTTCCCCGAATTTTACACACATAAACTTTTAGCAATTAGAAATATTTCCCATGAATTTCTTAATCTCCGCATTCAAAGCGAGTTTTGCGCTAGCCACAGAAGGAGCGAGAGAGAGAGAGAGAGAGAAACACACAAAACAGTTGGTCCAGTCGCGCCGTGGGGCAAAACCCACACAATTTATTATGCATAAACGAATATTATACATATATTTTGCTTGCATATGTGTTTAATTTATTATATATTATATGCTAAAACTTATCGTATTTAGAAAAGTTTTTATTGTCAATTAGCGAGTCGGGTTTGCCTGACATTTGCCATTACTCGACCATATTACACAGATCGGCGTTGATATATATTCTTTACATCATCCTCGTATTCCATAAATGCTAATTAAATTGTTAATTAATTGACGCGTTATGAAAATTAACTGCGCATTTCAAAAGACTTGGGAATCATAGCATAGGTGGAAAATAATATTCAACTTTTTTTATGACGTTTCTAGGAAGTTGCTTGAGTAAATTTCCGCATTGACTTGAAGTTTGCAAAACGTTAAGAAGCTTAAGTGAGGTAAATAGCAATAGGAAGCAGCTTTGATTAATAACAACAATTGTGTGCTTCGAGGAAATATTTGCACTTTAACGTTTAAATAATAAATGTTTACAGGTACTATTTATTATATAATCGTTTTTTATTTGGCTGCTGTATTGATTTTTCAGATATTTTTGGGTTCTTTTTAAACGTTTTGTTATATAGATTAATTAGTATTTCAAAAAACAAGCTTTTATCACATCTCATTCTGACCTTGCCCTGCATAAAAAAAAAAAATTTTTATTTTGTTTTGTGATTTACTTTCAACGTTTTATGGGGCATAGCCCGTGGAATTTGTTTGAGCTTAAAATTAACGCTCCATTGCTAATCAATTACTTGCACAAACCTTGAACTTTGAGTTTAGATTTATACTTAAGGTAAATATCACGTTCACAGTACATCTAACGAAAACTTATATAATTTCATATTTAGGTTTATTTATATATTATTTATATTGGCAATGACAAATTTGCGTGCGCAGCAAACAGCAGAAGAAGAAAGCAAAGCAGCGTTGACCCAAAAACAAAAAGAAACGGATCACAAAAGACAAAAGAAAATGAAAAAGATATTAAACTTAGATCGAGTCATTGGATCTTTTATTAGATATTCAACATTTTTGTATGTCATGTGAAAAGAAGAAAAGTAAAAAAAGGTAAATGTCTCTTAGATTTCAAAAGAAAACAAATTTAATTTGTTTATTTATTAATTTACAATAGAAGTGCCAAATAAAGAAGAATTAACAATAATAAGAAAAAAAACATAATTAAATATTTTGCATGTTGGCATGGGAGAAATCATCCAATCGAGTGGAACGCAAATGAAAGTCTAGCGTGTCTTAAATTACATAATGCAAATACAGTAAGTCCAAAAAATATAACGCCCACATAAACCAGCAAACAAGTTGACGGCTTTTGCCTTACCCTTATTGGAGGGAAAACTTGCCTGTCAACGGCACCTATTTTTTTTACAATTTCTTATTTTCAACAGCTGCCCGCTGTGAAAATTAGCCACGAAAATGTATCTGTAAGTAAAGACAGCTGAAGCGAGTAGTGCTCAGCTGAAAAGTAAAAGTGCTGTTGCAGCGCCTACTTTTGCTTTCATTTAACAATAACAACAAAAGCTATTGCTTGCACTTATCATACATTCAATAAAAAAATCCATTTAGTTGACAAAAATTTAATTTAACAAATAAATTTAATTCCGCTTTCATACTTTATAGTGTGAATATTTGAAATAAGTTTCACCAAAATTAATGCTGGCTTGCAATTAAAAACATTTTCTTCTTATTAATTCGACCTAAAAAAATATTTTATTTCACTTATTATTTTGCTTTAAAATATTTTTTATTAGAAATTGTAACCTTATTTGATTATACAAAATACATTAAATTAAAAGGCAAGGAGCACGATAAACAAAACATACCTTAAACTTAAATTACTTTATTCAAAAATATATATATTTAACAGATTGAATTAAACTAAAGTAAAATTTTTTAAACGTAATTGAGAGAATTCTTCAATCAACTTTCTTCTCGTCTTAAATGATATTACATAAACCAAAGATCACCCGCCCAAAAATGTTCACAGCTTGTTGCAGTATTACTTCACGACTTACAATTAATCCATCAGGCAATGTTCATTTCTATGCTGTGAACTACGCGACTGCTCCAACAGTTTTTCAGATGGCACGACAACAATGAATGAACTCACATGACTCACAACACCCAACTCGAATGCACACACACACACACATATATGAACAAAACCGACAGCTGCGGCTGGCCTGGCTTAATGTGTTAACTCATCTGGCTTTGGTTAGTTGTGGTAGTGGAATAACCTCAATTTGGTTCACACTTTGGATTACGACTGCGTCATGGCTTTAGCTTTTTTGTATGCTTGTTAAAAAAACAGAAAAAAACCCCAAAAAAAAAATAATTACAAACAAAATTCAACAAATACACGTGCGATTGTGTCCAGTAACAAAAATAAAACTATTGGTAGTAGAAATTACTGTTTTTTTTTTTTTTTTGGTTGCACAGTGTGACTGCACACAAGGTAAAAAAAATTAAAAATATAAAAACGTTATAAGTAAAATACATGAAAAAATGATTTATTTTACTAATAAATCAAAAAATAAATAAATTATAATTAAAATAATATTGCGAATGTAGCTTTGGGATACAGAAAAACTTTTACTGTTTTGGAGCGATAAGAAACTCTTTGTAATATTTCAAAAAGTTAATCATTAATTTATTTAAGAAATCGGCCAACATGCGTCACAGTGCAACGGTGGCCTCGTGATGTCTGTACCTAATTTAATGAAAGTTTTTTTTTTCAATCTCATGACATTCAAATTGGCCACGTAAAAAGGGCACCGATTTACGAATTAGTTGCCCCCGAATGCGCATGTAACAAGTGGGTAATTGTTATTGTTTTTGTTTGTTGTTTTTGCTGCTGTTGCTCCAATTTTCAATTAACTTTTGGTCACTTTAAAGGATTATTTTGTTGTTAAGCTGTAAAGAAGGCGGTTTGCAAAAGGTTGTTGATTGATGGCTTGTCCTTCATTTGCTTGAATGTGTCAAGACACTAACAAGGCTGCACCTAATGGACTTTTAATATATTAAATATCGTTGTTGTTGCAGATTAAACATGGACAAAAAAGTAAATAGCTCAAACAATAGTAAAGTTATGGAAATTTGTCAAGCTATTCCAGACCAGAGCTGAAAGCCTTAAGTTGTTGTTTTAAACACTAAACAATAATCATTTTCCTTTTGCCTTTCGACAATTGAGCCTAAAAAATCTTACTCTTACAATATAAATGTATCTCATATCTTTACAAAGCTTTTCGATTCCATAAACTAAATATCTAACGTCAAAATCTCTTACCCTTAAACACAAACTCAAATGAAAGGACGTTTTATATAATAAGCTCAATGCATTTCAGTTCCCTTTTTTATTTGATTTGATCAAAGATAATACTTTTCTGAAGAACTATAATTCTAAGAGGAGTTACCCTAATCAATACAAAAACCACCCCAACAATAAATTGTAATTCATTTGTCCATTCGGTCACACTTTTCCATTTCATTAGGCATCATACTACTAGATAAATATCTTGGCCACACCAAATGCCCCCCATTGAAATGTTAATGTCTGAAACGACGACAAGTCGCGTGTCCAATTTTGGTTGGCAAACTGGCTCAGTAAATCAAAATTATGGCATTTGCCCCAAATGCAAACAAATATTGTGTCTTTGTATCTTTGCTTTATGATATGTTTTTTTTTTTTGGGTTTTTCGTTGTAGTTTTACTGCATGAAATTATACTTTAATGACATGCGCTGCGCTATGAAAAATTGTTGGAGAGATATGCGACACGAAACATGCTCATTTCGTTTGTTAATGTTTGCCTGGTCAGTTGCATAATTGCTCTTAATGCAGTTGAACAATTAGACAACAATTGCAATTGTGCTCCCGTTCCCCTTTATGATTATCATACACGCTAAATGTTGCCTATTTCTGGTTGCCCCATTTGTCACGACTGTCATGTAATTGCTTTTCATTTTTATAGGTTGCTATTTTTTTTTGGGTTGTTTGCCACTTACAGTACAGTCACACCTTTTGGGTACAGTCCCAATTTAATTTGGAGACACACACTATTGTTATACATATATACTATATATGGCGAATATTTGTCAACTTTATAAGTGAATGAGTTTTATTTATATTTTTTTTCTACAACATGGAAAAATTTGCTTGCTTTTTGCTATTAATTTGTGCGGCTTTTGTTGTGGGTTTCATTTGTGAAATCATTTTTTGAGATCATTTTCGATTGTTGTAGGTTGGACGCTGGCCAAGCAGCTTTTCAATTGGCTTTGTTGCATGGCATGATTTGATCAGGAGCTTTATGTATACAAGTAATTGGATCTAGAGTAGTTTGTGTCAATAAATTATTTCACAAACAATTTTAATTTATTATTACTTTAAAAACCTGTATGCATGGTGGATTGGGCGAAAAAAAATATTGAAACTCCTATGGCAATTGTTATTGGTAGTATTTATTCACTTCTTGCCATAATAAGCATTTGAAATGAGCTGAATTAAATATAGATTTTCTTGCGAATACTTTCGTTTTGAAATTTCATCTCCATTATTGTATCGACTCCTTTGTGTGAACTTTTCGAAATCGACTCATAACTATTAATATCAATTAAATATTTCAGTAAGATTTCAAAGCATACTATAAACTTTGTCGCAAAAATGTGTTGCATTAAAAAAATATTTTATAGATAAAAGTCATCATTCCTAATTTTTGCGTTCTACGTTTCGAAATACTCTGGCCAAAAATCTGCCAAACATGCGACGCAGTTATAAAATTCCAATTTTTATATATTTATTTTATTCATTGTACCATTGAAATTGATGGAGCATATCAAGAGCTAAATGGATGTTTAAATGCCTTTGAAAAATATTATTTAAGTACATACACTCATTTAAATAAAGTTAAAGCTACTTATCCAACCCTTTTGAGGGTTAAGCTCCTTTATTTATTAAGTTATTATGTAATGCGTATTTCTATATTTTTACTTGTTTACTTTGTTTTAAGTTTTTTGTTTTGCTTTCGCAATAATTGTTTCAAGTTCGCAACATCATAATTACTGCAAACCCTACTTCTCTATACATCATAGATAGAGCTTAAAATATATATGTATAAACACATGAGTATACTGTCCAATAAGCTCATTAGCGATTTCGCTTGCGCACGCAGTAGAAAAAAAAAACAATTAAGAAGGCTCTAGTCGGGTGATCCCGACTAAAAGATACCCTGAACCCAGTTGCAATAAATATATTAAATTTATAAAAGACTTTAGCTTTGGTTATTATGAATCAATTTATTTCTTAAATGTTTTTATTTCTTGAGAAGTCAATACATTTTGCATACTGATTTACTTTAATCGATTCAATTCGATATATCCGGTGTTTCTTAACTGATTTTTACGAAATTTTCAGAATTACACTTTGCAATGTTGCATTGTTTCATTATTTCAACCCCCATTTCCACATTTTCCAAATTCGATATTTTTTGAATCTACTCGGCTGTTCATGCTGATCAAGAATATATATACTTTATGGGGTCGGAGATGCTTCCCACTGCCTGTAACATACTTTTCCACAAAACCATTATACCCGTTTTAAATATTTTATGGGTTCAGGGTATAAAAAATAAAACTAAATAAAATAGCTGGTCTGTTTTGGAGGCGTCGCTGCCTGGTTCAATAAACGATTTGCTTGGGCCGCAACAAGGTCAATATTGATGGTATTTTTGCCACATTATGAACTCTTATGCTATTTTGTTAGCTCAATTTTTTCATTTATTTTGATTTACGTTTTAATTAAGTTGAAAGTTAAGCCCGAATGGGGTCGAAAAAATGATATGATATGCGAAATCTTTTATGTCTTTGATTTTCGATCGAATGCTTTCCATATTTTATTTTAATAAACAAATGTCATGCAAATGAGTCATCAAATGAATGAACAGTGATTTTGAGACTAAACAAAATATTGAGTGGAATGTGCATGTGAGTTATGGATTTATTTTATTCATAACATTAAGTATATCTTCCCAGCCTGGTTGGTTCCAGGCGTTCGCGTTGGTAAGCTAGCTACTGTTGTATATCCGTGAATGTCCTGCGCTTTAATCGTCTGACTATGCTTCTCCCTGCAAGCTTACTAAGCAGCTGTTGCAAACGTGCGTTATATCTGATGGAATATGCTTCGACATGGCTGTCTATGGTGTCCATTCTGACATCATTGTGCCATGTTGAGTTTCGTACGTATCAGGCAGCTGCTGTCATTCGTCGCAAGGCCAAATTCTGGAGCGTCTGGATACGTCGTTGACTTATGAATAAAACTAAGGAATAATCAATCGATCTATAAAAAAAAGTATAGAGTTTAAAGTTCTATGAGAGATGAAAAAGATATTGAACGCGTATTATATATTTTAAAGCATTAATGATTTAGAGTCACATCCAAAACAAGTCCAAAATTTGTGAATATTTTATGAAATTTAGTTTAATTTATAGTTGTAATGTTTAACTCTTGTTCAAAGATAACTTAGATACTTCCAAAATATTATAAATCCTTTTAATCATTTCTAGCAGATCCCATTTACGAAGTTAATCTCTTTAACGGAACTTAAAAACAGCTTTTTAGCTCTTAATTACTTTTTAGTCAAAAGTGAAGCAACTGTCAACAGTTTGCGCAAAAATTAAACTCATATTTCAACACACAAACATAATTATACTAGCAACAACAACAGAAAAGAAAGAAAGAAATATAACAACAGTTATAAATAGTTTTAGCCATTGTACAGGGAATTTCAAACCAAAACAAACAAACATGTGCCTTGTACAATAATTAACGCCCGGCATCCGCTTATGTGCCATATTCTTCACTTCGTTGATTTTATGCTAAAAAAAAAAATACATAACAATTCCTTTTTATTATTGTTAAGTAAGCATCTGTTGAAGTGCATTACAACAACATTTAGACAAAACTCACAGTCAACAAAGCTCTATGATTAACTAGCCTAACTGTTCGCATTCTACAAAGATTCTTTTTTATTTATTTTGTGTTATTGTTTTTTTTAGATTTGGGTTAACTTAAGATTTGGTTCGTGAATTGCGGTGATTAGTCGCGCAATCTGCCGCCAAGAAGATAGAAAGCGCACAAATGCTACAATTAAGTCTAAAGACTAAAAAAGTAATTATAGACTTTTCGAGTTGATTTACATTTGTGAAGATGTTGTTTTGTTGTTGTAAAGCATATTTAGAAATTTCCTAAGATTTTCTCTCATAACGATCAATAATAACCAACGAACAGCTCTCACGCAATCAAAGATCTTTTCACGTTCTCGAGAGTTGTTTAAAACTTAAGCAACAATTTGGAAAAAAATATTTCTTGAATTTTCCAAGTACTATATTAAAGAGTTTGCTTCACCATAATTGACGATCACGTTCCGCTCATCAATCAAAACAACGCAAACTATTGCTCTACTGTAATGATCAAGTTGCAGGTCTGGGTTGCTCCTAAGATCATTAGTCGATCATCTCATTGTCTCAGTTTTCAGCTGCATATATTTTACATCTCTCTTTCACGCGAAGTGAAATCAACTTGATTGCAAATCGATTTCAACTAAAACATCAGCGTAGAAACTAGTTTCTGCACGATCATTCATCGTCATAGAACTCGTCGCATATCAAACAGTCATCTTAGTAGTTATAGTAATAGCTAAAGTATTTCTAGATTCTAACCCATTCGTTCATCTTCAGCGACTTGCCGCTGAAGCGGAAACAATACTTTATCTCTTCTTTTGCAAGAAAAATCATAAATTTGCTGATTTCTTCAGGGTTCTTTGTCTAAGATTGTTTCTTTAATGCTAAGCTGCACTTGTTGGTTTGTGTTTTGCCAGCAAGTCACGTTTTCAGCACCAGCAGCCGGTACTTGTTTTGATTTGGGTTAAGTGTAGGGTTCAAATTGCAAGCGTAGTTATTCCCTTTTGTCTACTTTTCTTCGTTTTTATTTATTGTTGGTGCCTCTGATTTTGCTTGTAGCTATAGTTCAACGAAGCTTCGTAATTGTATCTTCGTAATGGGTTTTGATATTGCTGTAAGTCTATTTAGTGGATTGGTTGGTTGTTGAGACTTATGTTCGAAGTTCGGCCAATATTGAAGCTGAATATGATTGAAGAACGTTTTTCTGCTTCATTTAAATTTTCATCTGGCAGACGTACTTTTTTTTTTAAATGTCTTCCAATTGCTAAAATCCTAAGCTAAAATATATATTGTTTTATACTTAAGTCTTTTTTAATGTTTTGCACAATAACATTAATGCCTTCATCTGCATTCTAGTAGCCAGCCCTCAAAGGGAATTTTTTTAATTTAAGTTTTTGTGTTCAGCCTAGAAGTATGCTTTGATTTTTTAAACAATAGTTTTCGTGACTGCTCGCATTCATCGTTTAACATTGAATCATTTCGTAACCCAGCAAACATAAGCATCGAAAGATATGTTTTCGCATTAATTGATAAGTTCGTTGCA